>OX377619.1:72780647-73240647 GCA_947397865.1 Polietes domitor | reverse complement strand
TGCAAAATGTACAGACAGACACACACATTCGAAGAAACACGCGAACCGAAGGGGAAGGAAACCTTGTGTATAGAAACTGGAAATCTTAACATATTTTTGTCTCTACTCAAATTTTTTTTACTTTATAGATTGTGGTAAAAATACTGAAGGAAGCCCGAAGGCTTTGCCGAATTAATCTCATTCGCACAGTGGTTCAGAATCAACTTCCAACGGTAAAAATTCAATAAATTTGTAAATAAATTTGCATTCTATTAAATGTTGTTGCAAAATGGTCTTGAGCCAGTACAATATCCCAGTTCAAATCAAAAAATAAAAACGAAAAAGCTTAAAAAAAAACAATAAATTCTGATCTCATAAACATTTTCGAGTTGTGTAAAAAATTATTTTGATATATTAACATTGACAATCGTGTAATATCACACACATTTAGTTTCATCTCTCCGATTTTAATGAAATTTTCCAAATATGTACTTTTCTATATGGCTGCATTTCCTGATTTTTAACAAGAAATTGTAGGCACTTGGTTGAATCAAAAAAAAAAAATTAAAAATAAATCAACTTTCTTGTAGTGTGAGATACTAATATAATTTTATTTTCTAATATCAAGAAAATTTCATCAAGTTTTACAGAAAATTGTGAATTAAAAAAAAATATTTTATAGATAAAAAATATCTTCACAATTTTTTCTAATTTTTATATTTTGTTGTATATTTTTACTTATTTGTTTATAAGGCACAGAATATTTTTATTTTTTGTATTAGAGTTATTTCATGTGTAGTGATCACACACACGTGTTGGCTCTTCTCTCCAATTTTGATGAAATTTTTCAAATATGTACTTTTCTACGTGGTTACTAAAGCAGCATTTCTCGATTTTCAAAAATAAAAAAATTTTGACACTAGGGTGGAGCGAAAATAAAATATTTTTTCATTAGATAATTTTAAATTTTAACTTTTTTTTAAACTTTTTTGTGATATGAAATACAAATTTATTTTTTCTAATTTCAAGCAATTTCCGCAGGTTTTACAAAAAAATTGTGAAATTGTGAAACATAAAAAATATGCTTTTGATTTTTCTAAAATAAATTTATTAATAGCTAATAAATATTTAATATAAATAATTTATGGATATAAATAAGCTTGTGTGTAATTTTGCTATTTAAGCGGAAAGAGCATTATTTACAACTTTGGTGTCTTCCGACATTTGCTTTCGTAGAAAATTGTAATCCTTAACACATTGAGTACCACGTCGCACGTTTCCATACGACAACTAAACCGTCGTGGGGTACCACGTCGTACGTTTCCGTACGACAGTGATTACTTTTACTTATGCCAAAAAAAATGTTTGACCTCTTGGGAAGGTTTGCGTCAAAACCGCTTGACACTCAATGTTTTAAATGTCCTTTTAGAAAGCATTTTTTGGATTTTCTCAAAAAAGGGTCAAATTGACACATAAAGAGAGGAGCTAGAGGGTTAAGATCTTCCATAAAAACGATCCTCATAAAATTCCACAATATAGTTCTGACAATATGAATTCTCTCGGACATTAACTAAGAACACTTTCCCTTCCTTTCCCTTCGGCCATAAAAATAAAACTCTGGCCCACTGTAAAATACTCAGGCCAGCTGGACTATATATTTTTATTCTACAAAAATGGTCTACTGAACATGCTCATCCACAGAATTATAGGTTCGCTATGCTGTTCCATTCAAAAATATTTTTTTAAGATTTTACAATTGTCTGTGAAACTATTTGCTTGAAATTAAGAAAAAGTAACTCATACCACAAAAAAGTAAAAAAATAAAATTATCTTACGATAAAAATACTTTATTTTGCATCTAATGTGTGTATGTGATCGCTTCGCATCAGCTTAAATTATGTTATTTTAATTATTTTTAAATTCGTTTAAACGTTTAACGTTTAAAATAGTTTTAAAGTAAGTACCACCATCATGAAACGTATGGAGCGTCTTATAGACACTATTCGCTATTAATAAAATTTATTTTACAAAAATCTAAGATATATTTTTGTTTATATAATAAATAAAATATATGTCAGAAAACAAAATGAAAAATGTTGTTTTTAAGATTTTACGATATTCTGCAAAATTAGAGGAAATTTGATTGAAATTAGAAAAAAATATATTATCTCATTCTACAAAAAGATAAAAAATAAAATTACCTTACAAAAAACATATTAATTAATTATTAATACTTTTTTAACAAAAATCGAAGATATATTTCTTGTTATAAAATGAATATAAAAAATAAATAAGAAAAAAATTTACAAATATTTTTTTCTTATATATTTTCTATAGAGGTTTTTAAACTTTCTATAAAACTGAGGAAATTTGCTTGAAATTAGAAAAAAAATATTAGTATCTCATGCCACAAAAAAGTATTTTTTATGACAAAAATACTTTATTTGGATCCACCCTAACATTTTGTTTTTTAAAAAATTAAATTTTTGAAAAAATTCTTCAAAATAAGAGAAAAGATGTCAAATTTGTGTGATCGCTTCACATGAAATTAATCATTACAGATTTTCAACTTTTTTCGGATTTTGAAAATTAAAAGAATCGAATTTAATTTTTCGACTTTGTCCAACTGTTTCTCATACATTGCAAGAGCCTTTGCTCTCAAATTTCTAAACATGTTTTTTAGTCTTTAAAGGATTTTGAAGCAGAAATTACTATTATTAAATATTTATTACAAATAAACTATATTTTGGACAATTTGTAATAAAAGAAATTTGAAAAAAAACTCTTAAAATGTCGACTAAGAAAGGGTTTTACGAAATTCGTACTTTTAGGGGGTAAAATGGGACAAAAAGGGATAAACATCGACTAAACGGCAGTAGCTAGAAATGCAGTAAATAGAATGCAGACGAGCTACAAATAGGGATTTTACGAAATTTGTACTTTTAAGGGAGGAAAGTGACAAGAAGGGATAAAAATGGTACCAATTTAAGAATTGCAGCTAGAATCGTGAAAATCGGTATTTACATTTCTCTGACAACGTAGACTTCCAATATAAATTGATTTTTCGAAATTTGTACTTATAAGGGGTGAGCGGGACAAAAAGGGATAAAAATGGTACCAACTAAAGTATTGTAGCTAGAATCATGAAATTTGATATGTAAATTCCTCTCACCACATAGAAGCGCAATATAGATGCATTTTGTACATTTAAGGGTTGCGCGGGACAAAAGAGGATAAAAATGGTACCATCTAAAGTATTGTCGCTAGAATCTTGAAATTTGATAAAATTGGATTTTTCAAAATTTGTACTTTTAAGGGTTGCGAGGGACAAAAAGGGATGAAAATGGTACTAATTTAAGTATTGCAGCTATAGTCGCGAAGTTTGGTGTGTAAATTCCTCTCACCACATAGAAGCGGAATATAAATGCATTTTGTACTTTTAAGGGTTGCGCGGGACAAAAAGGGATAAAAATGGTACCAACTAAAGTATTACAGCTTGAATCTTGAAATTTGATGTCTAAGTTCTTCTGACCATGTAGAAGCGCAGTAAATTTTTCGAAATTTTTTACTTATAAGAGGTTAGCAAGACAAAAAGGGATAAAATAGTACCAACTGAATTATTATAGCAAGAATCGTGAAATTTGGTATGTAAATTCCTCTGAACAATTTTAATGCGCTTATACATGCGCATTAAAATTGGATTTTTCAAAATTTTTACTTTACGAGGGACAAAAAGGAATAATAATGGTATTAATTTAAGTATTTCAGCTATAGTCGTGAAATTTGGTATGTCAATTTCTCTGACAACGTAAAAGCGCAAATCCAAATTTCGAAATTTATACCTATAAGGTGTGAGCGGGACAAAAAGGGATAAAAATAGTACCAACTAAAATATGGCTGCTATAGTCGTGTACTTGTACTCTTGTGTTTTTAAGGGGATAGCGGGACAAAAAGTGATAAAATGGTACCAACTTTAGGATTACAGCTAGAATCATGAAATTTAGTATGTAAATTCCTCTGACCATGTAGAAGCGCTATCAAAATGGATTTTTTTTTTCGAATAAAAGACTCTGCGGTTGTAATTTTTTGTTAAAAACTGGGTAGAATATATTTAAAAATATATATATACGAAGGGAGTTCAATTTTAATTTAATTTCTAATTTCAATTTTTTTTTACCTAATTTCAATAAATTTCATTTTGTACCACTGTGCGCCCTCTAAGAGGATAAGGAAATGTTTAGGTGTTTTAGAATGTAATACATTAGAATTCCAGTTTTCTTCTTACGAAGAATTTTTATTTTTGCCATAGATGTTTTTCATATCCTGTGTGGAGATAAGACATAAGTGGCGCTTCTGTATAGAGTGCTTGTGTTACCATAGCACTAAAATTTTTTATTAAGCCAAACTTTCTGTTTCTTAAGAAATTTTATAGATCTGTTAAGTTCTAACATAGCTCTGTAAAAATGTTCTCTGCTAGTTATATTATTTATATTTCCTTCTTTACATTCTTATACTCTTTCAAGTTATTATCCCTTGGATACGTTCCCCCCATTTTTTTTTTCAAATGACACTGGCGATATATGCCGCTGGTGTTATCGAAGCAACAAAGGCGTTTAAGTTCACATATCCAAACTTATATCGCACGTACTACTGCTGAAGTTGTTACACAGCAAGAAAAAATAAAAAAATAAGAAAAAACGAACGAACGATTCGTTGATGACAAAGAATTTTTTGTCGATGGAAAAAATATAAACATTTCAAAATCATTTGTAAATCACCATTCATTGTCGCTCCATCATTCACGGCAGCTTAAGCTGTTCGATTTTGTTCGTATTAAGATGGCAATGATGCTGCATCATCATCATCTTCGTCATCATCATTACCATGATGTTAACAATGACTACTGTGCGCATGTTTTTTGTTATTGTTGTTGTTAAACAGAACCCCCTGAAACGAAAAAGCACTTGAGCATTATTTGTTGCTGCGGCTTAAAAACATCATTAGATTGTCGGCTTTTTTTTTTGGTTACACCTTTAGCTCGCAGGTTTAAAACCACAATTAGGGTTACATAATTTTAACTTGTTCTTGCTGTTGTGGTTGCTGGTTATGTTGTTCTTGCCAACAAGTGTTAATAACTTGAAGTTTACATCATTCTTAACCATCAAGAATTACAGAGGAAGAAAAAAACATTTCCGAGTTGCTTTTGTGATTTTTGCGGAAATCTGGGAGTTAACTATGATGTTGTCAATTGCCGCCGCCTAATGGGGTTCAGAATCATATTCCATCGGTCAAAATATATAGCTTTTGTTCTACAACATTTTTGAGTTCTGTAAAAAAATTTTAATTAGAAAAGTACGCAAGGATTATTTTGATATTAACACTGAAACCCGGGCAATGGGGTATATCTAAGAAATTAATTAAACAAATAAGTAAATAAATAAATGAATAAAAATATAAAAATAATAAAAATAAAATAATAATATAAAAATAAATAAATAAGTAAATAAATAAAATAAATAAAATAAATAAAATAAATAAAATAAATAAAATAAATAAAATAAATAAAATAAATAAAATAAATAAAATAAATAAAATAAATAAAATAAATAAAATAAATAAAATAAATAAAATAAATAAAATAAATAAAATAAATAAAATAAATAAAATAAATAAAATAAATAAAATAAATAAAATAAATAAAATAAATAAAATAAATAAAATAAATAAAATAAATAAAATAAACAAAAAAAATAAAATAAATAGAATTAATACAATATATAAAATAAGATAAATAAAATAAACGAAATAAATAAATAAAATAAATAAATAAATAAGATAAATAAAATATATAAAATAAATTAAATAATAAAATAAATAAGATAAATAAAATAAATAAGATAAATAAAATAATTAAATAAATAAAATAAATAAATAAGATAAATAAATAAATAAATATAAATAAATAAATTTAATTCACTTGAAATTAGAAAAAATATATTTGTATATCATACCACAAATAGTTAAAAAATAGCTGCGATCGCTTCATAAGAATCGCTTCCTGAGCAAAATTATAAATATAAGTTTTTTTGTAAAACAACAATCAATACAATTTATTAATAATTTTAATAACAATTAATAAAATTTATTAATTATTATTTATTAATAACAATTAATAAAATTATTAAAATATATAAAATAATAAAATAAATAAGATAAATAAAATAAACGAAATAAATAAAATAATAAAATAAATAAATAAATAAAATAAATAAGATAAATAAAATATATAAAATAAATTAAATAATAAAATAAATAAGATATATAAAATAAAAAAATAAATAAAATAATTAAAATAAATAAATAAAATAATTAAATAAATAATATAAATAACATAAATAAATAAAATAAATAAATAAATAAAAATTAAATAAATAAAAATAAATAAATGTAATTCTCTTAAAATTAGAAAAAATTATATTTGTATATCATACCACAAATAGTTAAAAAAAATAAATGAGATGGTTTCTTTAGAATCGCTTCCTAAGAAAATTGTAAATATGAGCTTGTTTGTAAAACAACAATTTTCGAGCGGCAAATTCTCTCCATTAATTCGTATTCAGCAGCATTGAATTTTATAAATAACTTGCCACAAATAACATATAAAACAAATACACAAAATTATTTGTTATTTTTTTCTTCTTCGTGATAAGCCAGACCACAACTGTGCAAGATAAGAAGAAGTAATTAACATTAATTAGGTAAACAAACAAGAGCCTGACAGAGTATATAAAATTAAGTAAGAAAAGTTTAAACTGCGATAATTGCAATACTCAAGGCGATTGATCGAAATATTCCAACATCAAATATTAACTGATATTACAGACGCTGTAACCTTCAAGAGTTCAATAAACGTTTTGAGATAGATTATGGGGGCAGTTATCAAAAATAGATTTCCATGTTCAAATCTACACTCGGAGAAAAAGGACGTTTGGAGTCCGTTTGGTGAAAATGAACTTCTTTTGGTACAGCTAGAAATATGAATTTTTTATATTAATTTGTAATCCAATAATTCTTGTAGAATTGTGAAATTAATCTTTCGAAAATGGAACATTTAAGGTGTAAGCGTGACAAAATATTGCGGTTGGAATAGCAATATTTGCTAAGTCAACGAATTGTTTGATGATGATCTTCAAAATATTTCTTCGCTGGGTAAAGCTGTCTGTGAGTTAAACGCTACTCAAAAAAACACCTATAAAAATCATATTTTTGCCGTGTAACATTTTTATGTTGAATTTTTTTCTGAATTAACTCATTAACGCCCAAGGAAACTGTTGCTCAAATGTTTGATACTGAACAGGTGTCCTTATATGGGGACAGAGTTAAAAGACAAGACAAGCAATTTATTTATATAATATAAAATTTATATATATATATATATTTTTATTTTTGTCTTAGAATAACATATTTGTCGTGTTACTGGATGTTTAAGAATATTTTTGTAAATCATATTTCTTGGAAATATTTTAAAGAAGTTGTTTTAGGTCAGAAATTTACAAACTCTTTTTACAAAAATGAGCGCGGCGGATTCAATTTCTTTTCAGCTTTTATCATTTAGGCATCATTCAAAAGGTATTGATTTTATTTACAAAATAATCCCACAAAGTAAGAAAACGTTTTTCATTTTCAGCTTACAATGAGAAAAAATAGATTTAAAAAAAATGTTGTTAATGGCACGAAAAACGCCATAAATATATTTTTTTTGGAAATTTTTAATATAAATATCAAATTAAAATAAGTCTTTTATTTGTGTAACCTAATAGCCGAACAATAACAAAATAAAAAAATATTTAATTTTTTATTTATTTAAAATAAAAAATACTTTATTTTTTGATAGCTAACATTCTAACACAGAAAACAATGTCTAGATGTAAATCATCTATGGATAAATATAGAAGCTATGACACTTTCTGTAGACACAAATTAATTTACAAAATCATGATTTGAATAGATTTCAGGCACTGGCAAAGGACTTGTAAAGCATTTAAGTGTACCTAGGATAGAGACAATTGTGTGAGAGTTACAAGAAGGGGCGTGGCTGAAGCGTAAATATTTTTTATCTTTAAAGTAATTATAAAATCATTTTTAAATATTAAATTGCCAAAGATTTTGACTACCCGTATGGATGTTATGTCGTTTTTATTGTAACCAAAGTTTATGCCACTTTGTGTGGGAGGTACCAGAAGGGGTGTGGCAATGTCGCCCATATTCCATGCGAATGTAACCACTATAAAAGCATTGCCAAATATCAAATTTCACATTATTCCGATCATCTGTATAGAAGCTTTAATTTTACCTAGTTTAGGGTGATTTGTGTGGGAGGTACTGGAAGGGGCGTGGCAAAACCAGACATATTTATTACACTTAAAGTGATTATCAAATACCAAAATACCATTATCAAATACCAAAATATAGCTGATTCCGAATATACGTGTGGATGTTATATGGGTTTTATGTTAACATAAGAATATGGGCTATTTGTGTGGCAGGTACCAGAAGGGGCGTGTCAATTTCGCCCATCTTCGAACTTAAACTAAGTTTGGGAAAAATATTACGATGTGCAAAGTTTGAATGGATTCCTTAACTCCTTTCGAGAGCCAGCCAGACGGACGGACATGACTCAAACACCTTAAAAAGTCGTGAAACGGATTTGACCCAAACATACTTAGGGTTTTAATGCACTCCTACAATGCGTTACACTTTTTTTCTGTCCTAAATGATATATACCCTCCTACTCTGTAGAGTGAGGGTATAAAAACTAAAATTTGTTGTCATTTTTTCGAGAAGGTTTGGGAAAGTGAAATTTGCAAATTATATTTCTAAAATGAGAGTACAAATATTAAATGTAACTTCCAGGAAAATTGGAATTTTATAAAAATAAAAACAAGTAAGAAAGCTTCCGTCAGCTAAACCAACTTATATATACCCTCACTCTCAGAGAATATATATACGCAAGTTATAAGGAATAAAATTTTAAGTAGGGCAGGATAATTAGTGTGACAGGTACAAGGAGGTTCGTGTCACATGGTCCCAGCTACCACATTTATAAAACAATTGTAAAAACATGACCAAATATCAAGTCATAGTGGATTCCATGCACCAGTATAAAAGTTATGAAGGATTTAATAATACCTAGGACACAGACAATTGTGTGGGAGGTACAAGAAGGGGCGTGACTAAAGCTTAAATATTTTTATGTTTAAAATTGTGGCAATATCGCCCATATTCCACATGAATTCAATTTCTATAAAAGCATTGCCAAATGTAAAATTGCAAAGTATTTCGATAAGCCGTATATAAGTTATAACAGCTTTAATTTTACGTAGTTTCGGGTGATTTGTGGTAGGTACTAGAAGGGGCGTGGCAATACCCGCCATATTTTGTACTCTTAAAGTGATTATAAAAGAAATTATCAAATGCCCAAAATAGCTGATTCCGAATATCCGTTTGGAAGTTATATGTGTTTTATGTTAACATAGGAATATGGGCTATTTGTGTGGGAGGTAGCAGAAGGGGCGTGGCAATTTCGCCCATCTTCGAACTTAAACTAAGTTTTTGAAAATATTACCAAGAGCAAAATTTGAATTGACTCCTTAAGTCGTTTCGAGAGTTATCGTGTACATCAGCCAGACGGGCGGACGGACATGGCTCAATCATCTTAAAAAGTCGTGAAACGGATTTGGTCCACACATACTTGGGGTCTTAAGTCACTCCTTCAATGAGTTACACTTTATTCAGTCCCAAATGATATACCCTCCTACTCTGTAGATTTAGGGTATACATATCCATAAAGAACTTTTTAATATCGTTTTGGGAGTGTATGAATCCAAAATACATCAGAAGCTATTACAGATTATGTCTCGACAAAATTATTTGTTGCATAGTGTAATAAACTAAGTTAAAATATCCCACTTTGCACATTCTTATGATAAATCAGCGGCATAGGAAACCTTGTGATCCTTACATTTTAAGTAGAGGATGTGTTCAGCAATATTACTTAAAACACTACGGGGAGTATTTTTGTAGAACATTTCAAACCTCTAGCCCCTCTATACCGGGGTCTTTTTGGTGCCTTTTGTAAAAAAGTTTAAAAAACGCTCCGAAAACCACGGTTTAACGGGTAAAAATATTCTACAAAAATATTTGCCATAAAAGTCTTCTTCAAGTCTCTGAATTTGCTTTGACGTACAAATCTTAACTTAATTACCAGAAATAAGTCAAAATTTAAAATTCATTTTAGGGTTAATTTCGTACTTTTTCCGAATTAATTTCGTACTTTTTCCCACAAAACTGAATTTTAGAGGAGTGGTGTGAATGGGTATTTAAACAAGAAATTATTTATTAATTGTTTCTTTTAGCTCCTGACAAATCCCAACATACTTAGTATAGAATGTGTGTAAAACACTACGAGGAACATTTTTGTGGAACACGTTAACCCCCTAGCACCTCAACATAAGGGTCTTTTTGGTCCCTTTTGTGAAAAAGGGTAAAAACACCCCTAAAACAGGGATTTAACGGGTCAAAATATTCTAAAAAAATGCCATACAATTGTACTTCAAGTCTCTGATTACACCAAAACTCAACATAAATGCCGGAAATAGTCAAAACTTAAAATTCCTTTTACGGTTAATTTCGTACTTTTTCCAAGTTGGGGCTAAAATGTCTCAGAAAACCTAATTTTAGGGGGGAGGTGTGAATGGAAAAAATATTCTACGTCAAAATTCACTATAAGTCAGTGAACAAACGAAAGCTGTAGATATAATATATATCGAAAAAATATCAGTCGTAATTTGAAAACGGCCAAATGGCCGCCGCGACCTCGGCGGCACACCTTCATCCGATGGTCCAAATTTTCAATGACGCTGAGGCATAATTTAGGTTATATGCCGTTAATGCGCCGAATTATCTCATCCTTTAGGTCTTGAATTGTTGCTGGCTTATCGACGTACACATTTTCTTCAAATCACATGCTATTGGCGGCCAATTGACATCGCGAACCACGTGAGATAACACGGCAAAAGAGTCATTGTTTCGTTGGCTGTGTGGCAAGTGGCACCGTCCTGTTGAAACCACATATCGTCCACATCCATATCTTACAATTCGGTCCTTGAAAAGTTCGTTATCATATCACGATAGCGAAGACCATTCCCAATAACTGCCTGACCGGTCTCCTTTTTGGAAAAAATACGGCCCAATGATGCCGCCAGCCCAAAAACAGCACCAAACAGTCACTCTTTGTGGGTGCATTGGTTTCTCGACAATCATTCATGGATTATCATTCGCCCAAATGCGGCAATTCTGCTTATTGACGAATCCACTGAGGTGAAAATGTGCCTCACGAAGTGCACGATATGGATTTTGATAAGGAAACTATGTTGAATAATTGAAACCACACTTAAGGGGGGTGTGCATTTCGATATAGATTTGAAATATTTCGATTTGCAACATTCGTGTGAAGTAAGCGGCCGACCGCATACGACGACGACGACAGCGACGTTGGGAAAGCCAAATGGCCACTAACAAGTCACGTTTCGAGTTTGAAACCAGCAACAAACAGCAAATGACTTAAATAATTTTATTTACCCAAATATTATGCAAAATACAAGACAGACAGCCAACTGACTGGCTATGTAGTGGCGACAATGGCGAATTAAAAAGAAGCAACAACAAAATGATAGTGTCAAAAAAAAACCCCGACAATTGTTGATCCGTTAGCTTATTGTTGCTGCTGCTGGTATTGTTTGCAGCTAACAAACTATTGCTGGAATTGGTGGTGTTGTAGCTGCTAGCAGTGGGTTATTGCTGGTTTTGTTTTAAACGACAATTTATATTTGAATGAACCTTAATTTGGAGTCACACCGCGGCGGGTTCAATGACTCTTGTCTTTATTTTCTGGTTTTAGTTGTTGAGTTAGTTTGCTGTCGGAGACAAACTTACATTTCTAACGGTTCGCATTGTCTTTTATGGAGTCCGGGAAGAGCCGGCTTAATAACAATAACAAAGCCATTATTACGTATGATATGTGTGCAGGTCAGTCATATACTGACCTAAGCCATGAACTAAGAATTCAAGGAAAATGCGAAATGTTCATAAAAATTGACATTCTTAATGTTTAATGGCCTCATCTACGTAATTTGTGAAGAAGTTCAAAGCAATTACACTGCTGGCCCAAAATTTTCGCCAAAATGTAACTATTTGCGCATGCATTGTTACCTGCAATATTCTTTCTTAACATAGCCATTCATTCAAAACTACAATAACGATAACTAACTTTTTTTATGGCCCGAATTGGAAGATATGGATGTGGACGATATGTGGTTTCAACAGGACGGTGCCAGTTGCCACACAGCTAACGAAACAAGGGCTCTTGCGCGACAAATTCAATGGCCGTGTTATCTCACGTGGTAGCGATGTCAATTGGCCGCCAAGATCATGTGATTTGACACCGTTGGACTTATTTCTTTGGGGTTATTTGAAAGAATAGGTGTACATCGATAAGCTAGCAACAATTCAAGACCTAAGGGATGAGATAATTCGGCACATTAACGGCATAGATCCTCAATTATGCCTCAGCGTTATCGAAAATTTGGACCATCGGATGGAGGTGTGTCGCCGAGGTCGTGGCGGCCATTTGTCCGATATTTTGTTCCATACATAATAGAATATACCAATATTATCATAATAAAAAGAAATGACAAAAATTTCCTTTAACAGAGCACGCATTTCTTAACAGAGCACGCATTTTGATAATAAAATGCAATAATTTGCAAGCGTTGTTCGTTTATAAGACGATTCATGCTTAAATTATAGACCAAACTGAAGATGTTTGACAGTGAAACAAACCACGAAACGTGCGTCAGCTGTGTAACCCTTTAGTTACAGAAATGATAGATGATGAATAAAAGTCTATATTTAAATGCATAAAATAATTAGTTTTGCTAAAGAAACAAAAAAAAAATATAATATGGGTTATGTGGGCGGTGAGCGGTGGGCGTTAATTGAGATACAACAAAGTTCTGTGCCAAAATTCAAAAAGTTTGGGCAAAAATAAATTTGGGTTCTATGGGAGGTGGGCGTGTCCAATTTTCACGAAACTTTATTTTATTCTTAATTGAGGTAATAAAAGGCTCTGTGCCAAATTTCAGAAAGTTAGGGCCGAAAATAAATTTGGGTTCTAAGGGCATTAGGTGGTGATCGCGGCCAATTTTCACGAAACTTTATTTTATTCTTAATTGAGGTAATACAAGGCTCTGTGCCAATTTTCAGAAAGTTTGGGCCAAAAATAATTTTTGGGTTCTATGGGCGGTGGGTACTGGGCGTGGCCAATTTTGATGAAACTTTATATTTTTCTTAATTGAGCTAAAAAAAGACTCAGAGCAAAATTTCAACATTCTACGAGCACTCCTTATATTTTTTTGCCAAACTTTGTATGAACAAATCGCTCTGTGAGGCGTCAATTTCCTTCCGATTTTCATAATTTGTGCATCATTCGAAAGGTATTGCCTTCAGCTACTACTACTAAAAAACTTTCAAGAAATCGAACAATAAGTTACTCTAAGACAAGAATCAAAATTAATATATGAAGTGCTTCCAAGGGTCTATAAACTCAGAAAAAAATTTGGTTAAAAATGCTACGTAAAAAAATAACACGGAAAAAACATATTTGTTGGGGGTGTTTTCAGAAGCGTTTAGCTCACAGACGGCTTGATCATCGACGGCTTGCAAATCATCGTTAAACAATAAATTTAATTAAAATGTTTTTCCACTTGTATGGCCCGCGACTCAGCCCCAATATATATATACGGAAGTTAAAAGGAATTAAATTTTACGTATGGCAGAATAGGTTCATTCCACATTTGTAAAACAATTTTAAAAACATGATCAAATATCAAGTCATAGTGGATAAATCCATGAACGGCTATAAGAATTATGAAGGATTTACTTTTATCTTAAATAGAGACAGTTGTGTGGGATATTATTATTTATATATAATATTTTGTATATTTAAAGTGAACGTTTTCAAATTACAAATGATTTTGGATGTTATGTTAGTTTTATTGTAACCAAAGTTTATGCAACTTTGTGTGGGAGGTACCAGAAGGGATGTGGCCACATGGCCCATATTCCAAGCGAATGTAGCTCCTATAAAAGCATTGCCAAATATCAAATTTTACAGTATTCCGATCATCCGTATAGAAGATATAACAACTTTATTTTTAGGGTGATTTGTGTGGGAGGTACTAGAAGGGGCGTGGCAAAACTCGTCGTGATTATAAAAACATTATCAAATTCCAAAATATATAAAATAATAAATATATATGGGTTTTAATTTAGCATTGGAATATGGACTATTTGTGTGGGCGGTACCAGAAGGGGGCTTGGCAACTTCGCCCATCTTCGAACTTAAACTAAGTTTGGGAAGAATATTATCATGTGCAAAATTTGAATTAATTCCTTAACTTCTTTCGAGAGTTATTATGTACACCAGACAGACAGACGGACATGGCTCAAACATCTTAAAAAGTCGTGAAACGGATTTGGTCCAAACGTACATGGGGTCCTAATTCACTCCCTCAATGCGTTACACTTTTTTTCTGTTCCAAATGATACTCTGTAGAGTGAGGGTATAATAAAATTACCTTGTGACAAAAATATTTTATTTTCTATCCACCCTAGTGTATATATATGTGTTTTTAATCTGGAAATGCAGCTTTATTCGCCTAATTCAAAAAAAAATCATCAAAATTGGAGAGAAGAGCCAAAATGTATGTGTTGTCGGTCGCTTCACATGAAATTACATATTAAACAATCCTAACTTTATTTATTATTTATTTGTATGGCCTACCCTAATGTATATAAATTTTCCCAAGTGTAGAAGCAAAATAATTCCATTTAATTTTATATTTCCCTGCGGATTCCAGTTGGTATCGTAGTGAAACTTTCTTAAGGTATGGCCAAGCCTCATCCATGTACAGTTATTAAATGTATTCGGCCATTACTTTTCGTAGGCAGCAGTTGACTAAGGCTCACAGTGCCTGCAATTCTTCTGTCTTTCATTCTTAACAAAATGCTAAGCTAAAGTAGTGATTTTCTTTTTTGCAGAAAAAGTGCAATATTTTTTGGCAGCCCTTTTGCCTTAATGTTGGTATTTTTAAAGCCAAAACAGTGGGATGCAAATAAATTTAAAATATTACATCGGAACAACAGGTCAACTTTTATATCAACAAGAAAAAATACCCATTAATTGTCACATTAAATATGCTGGTTCTTAGGGCACTTGATGGTCGTCTACTGCCATTGCTGGGCAGTAATTTAATTTTTATGACATGTTATTAAATACGACGAATGCATGTTATTTATTGTTGTGGTTATTCTAGGTGGCTGTTATTGTTACTGTTGCTGTTGTTTCATACGATTGTCAACAGTTGCCATTTGATGACGAGGGGTCAGACAGCCGTTGCTTGTTGTTTGTCGCCCCCTTTTAGCCACTACAATATGGGGCCAGCATTTCCACTCGTTGGGGCCAATTAACATTTGTGTCCAAATCAGTTGAGTCGCCGTGTTTTTGGTCAACAACGACAACGACAACACCACCATGAATGAGACATGTCATGGCTGGTTGACCACGTCGTTTACGTGTCGTTTTTATGGAGCGAACACAAGAAAAGAAAACGCGTTAAAACACTAAAATAGAATTTCCGCTAAAACAAAGTATCAGAACCAGCAGCAAAAGCACCAGCACCTGGCAAAACAAAATTTCCCAAGTTTAAAAGTAAACTAAAAGGTGACAACGGCAACGTCAACAACCACAACAAATTCAATTGAAGTTGTTCAACAATTTCCACTTGGGTTAAAGTGGCGATTAAATTATTTGTGGCCCAGCTCCTCGTACCTCTCTTAGGGTCGGTCATGGCCGACTTGACTTTGAATGCGAGATCAATTATGAATTTCTTTCGATTTTGTCTTTCCTTTACTTTTTGGAAAGTTGTTTCTGTGTCTTCTGCTGCACTTCAAATGAAAACACTCCAAATGGAATATGTCTTTGTTTTCGTGGTGTTGCATGGCCGGCCGGCCGGCCGGATGGCAGTCCAGCCGAGCTGTCATAATTCTTGAGAGCTGCACCAACAACTTTTCGTTTTCCATTCGAAAAGTGATTCGAAGTAAAAAAGATGTTCAAACAACACAAAAAAGAAAGAATGCATTTTCAAAAGTGATCCATATTCAAAAGCAGACATTCACATTGTGTGACGTTAACGTTAACGTGGACGTGGACATGTGGATGGATGGAAACGAAGATGGAGATGTTGTCTCTGTCCACCCCACCCCCCAAACACTTTGGACACAAAGGTGACCAGCAAATGTTTTGTTTGGGATTGAAAGAAAAAAAGCTGCAGCACAAAATGTTGTTAAAGACATAATGGGAGTAAGTGCTTACCCTATGTAATACCTGGGAACAAAAAGGTAATGGCTTCTTAATGTTGGGTGCTGGGAGCAGGCAATCCCTTAGAAGGTGTAAGTAGGCCTTCCTTTCTACATGTCTTCTTTAAGTGGTGGATCGAAATTAAATCATTTTTGTCAAAGGGTAATTTTATTTATTTTCAAGCAAATTTGTTCCTGTTTTACAGAAATGTGTCATATATTTTATCTTATTTTTTTTCTTATTTATTTAAAATAAATATACATATAACTTCGATTTTTGTAAATTAAATTTTATTAATAGTTAATAGTGTGATTAAAACGCTTTATAAGATTCATGAAGTTATTGGGTATTCATAAGGGCAGAAGATGCATGCTATCAGGCATTCATAGGGAAAGCAGGACGTAATGTATATAAAATATTTTAGCCATCTAAAGAGGTATCCCTTTGGTAGGCCTTGATAATTACAATGCCTGGAATTTCCAATTGTTAGGTATGATTTTTCCAACTTCGAAGAAAATGAATTTTAAATTAATTTCTTTCACCTTAAATACTTCTTGAGGTATAATTGAAAATAGTATATATAAAGATAACACTTACAGAAATTTAGTGATTAGTTTTCTCAAAAGAATACATACCTGAAAAGAAATGAAAAGAAACTAATTAGTTGCGATTTCAACAACACATGTGATAAAGTGAACAAAATATTATTTAAAAATATCCAGATTAATTTCATTTATTAAATTATTTGTTTTTTCTAATAACTAGTACAATAATAAAAAAATATTTATTATAGACTCCACGAGAGTATTATGACTTTGTGCATTTGTTTATAACACCCAAAAGGAAGCGGGATAGACCCATTGTTAAGTATACCGATCGACTTAGAATCACTTTCTGAGTCGATTTAGCAATGTCCGTCTGTCTGTCTGTCCATCTATTGTTGTAATCAAACTACAGGTCGCAATTATCTTAACAAAATTGGCACAAGTAAGTTTCGTGGATCAAGGACGAACGCTATTTAATTTGAGGCAAATCGGTTCAGATTTAGTATAGCCCCCATACAAATGTCGCTCCCGATTTGACATTTTCCGCTCTAGAAACCACATATTGTATCCAATTTTCTTTAAATTTGGCACACCATCTTATAATCCAACTAGAAACACCTATGCAACAATTGGGTAAGATCGGTTCAGTTTTAGATATAGCCCCCAAAAAAATGTCGCTCCCGATTTGACATTTTCCGCTCCATAAACGACATATTGTACCCGATTTTCTTTAAATTTGACACAACATCTTATGCAGAAATTCGGTAAGATCGGTTCAGATTTAGATATAGCCCCCATACAAATGTCGCTCCCGATTTGACATTTTCCGCTCTAGAAACCACATATTATACTCGATTTTCTTTAAATTTGGCACAACATCTTATAATCCAACTAGAAACAGCTATGTAAGATCGGTTCAGATTTAGATATAGTCCCCATACAAATGTCGCTCCCGATTTGACATTTTCCGCTGTAGAAACTACATATTGTACCCGATTTTCTTTAAATTTGGCACAACATCTTGGGTGGGTAAGATCGGTTCAGATTTAGATATAGCCCCCATACAAATGTCGCTCCCGATTTGACATTTTTCGCTCTAGAAACCACATATTATACTCGATTTTCTTTAAATTTGGCACAACATCTTATAATCCAACTAGAAACACCTATGCAACAATTGGGTAAGATCGGTTCAGTTTTAGATATAGCCCCAAAAAAATGTAGCTCCCGATTTGACATTTTCCGCTCCATAAACGACATATTGTACCCGATTTTCTTTAAATTTTACACAACATCTTATGCAGAAATTCGGTAAGATCGGTTCAGATTTAGATATAGCCCCCATACAAATGTCGCTCCCGATTTGACATTTTCCGCTCTAGAAACCACATATTGTATCCAATTTTCTTTAAATTTGGCACACCATCTTATAATCCAACTAGAAACACCTATGCAACAATTGGGTAAGATCGGTTCAGTTTCAGATATAGCCCCAAAAAAATGTAGCTCCCGATTTGACATTTTCCGCTCCATAAACGACATATTGTACCCGATTTTCTTTAAATTTGACACAACATCTTATGCAGAAATTCGGTAAGATCGGTTCAGATTTAGATATAGCCCCCATACAAATGTCGCTCCCGATTTGACATTTTCCGCTCTAGAAACCACATATTATACTCGATTTTCTTTAAATTTGGCACAAGATCTTATAATCCAACTAGAAACACCTATGCCGAAAGTGAGTAAGATCGGTTCAGATTTAGATATAGCCCCCATACAAATGCCGCTCCCGATTTGACTTTTGCCGCTTTAGAAACCACATATTTTACTCGATTTTCTTTAAATTTGGCACAACATCTTATAATCCAACTAGAAACACCTAGGCCGAAAGTGAGTAAGATCGGTTCAGATTTAGATATAGCCCCCATACAAATGCCGCTCCCGATTTGACTTTTGCCGCTTTAGAAACCACTACTCGATTTTCTTTAAATTTGGCACAACATCTTATAATCCAACTAGAAACACCTATGCCGAAAGTGAGTAAGATCGGTTCAGATTTAGATATAGCCCCCAAACAAATGTGGCTCCCGATTTGACTTTTGCCGCTTAAGAAACCACTACTCGATTTTCTTTAAATTTGGCACAGCAGCTTATAATCCAAGTAAAAAACCATTGGTGTAAGTGGCTAAGATCGGTTCAGATTTAGATATAGCCCAAATACAAATGTTGCTCCCAAATGTTTAACCTATTTCGTTCCAGATTTCAATATACCCCCATACAAATGTCCTTTCCGATTTAACATATTTTGTAAAACACATACATACAGGATACAAAAATCCTTCCCGTTTTCACATTTTCACCGATTAAATTGTATTCGGATTGAAAGTGGAGTGTATCATAGAGTCGGCCCCGCCCGACTTTAGCCTTTCCTTACTTGTTTAAATTAAAACTTTATTTTTAAATTGTTTATACTCGAATTTTTTTATTTAAACATCTATTTATTCGGCAAATTTTGAGGCTTGGTAGAAAGTGGGCGTATAATAATTAATAATTTCTCTAATTTTTTGAAAATTTGGAAATCCGAAAAAAATAAAAATATTGTAATTTTTATAGGCCCACTTTCAACCCAGCCTTAAAATTTACAGAGTAAATAGATTTTTAAACCCAACCTCAAAATTTACAGAGTAAATAGATGTTAAAATAATTTTTTTTTGAACTGGGATATTGTCCTGGCTCAAGACCATTTTGCTTCTATATTTAATAGAATGCAAATTTATTTACAAATGGCATGGTGACATTTATTACTTGGCTGCAGTCTACCACGATCATGATTTCGACCATGTCAAAAGTCTTTTCAAGTGGCTTCGCAGCGACTTTTCAACATCAAACCCGGCCTCTATAAGGAGATGATTCTCACAAACGAACGAGAATCACAACTCACTTGCCGAATTTGCGTTTAAAAAATCGCACCAAGTAATAAAGCACACATGCCATCTTACAAGCATCTCATTGAGTTGCATATGTAAGTATGTGTATATGCAGGTATAGTTACCCAGCAATACTTCTGCCGTGCCAACGCTCATTTGTTTTAGTTTTTTCGTTTGCATTTTTTTTGGTCTGTAATCAATATTTGATTTGAACTGGGATATTGTCCTGGCTCAAGACCATTTTGCTTCTATATTTAATAGAATGCAAATTTATTTACAAATGGCATGGTGACATTTATTACTTGGCTGCAGACTACCACGATCATGATTTCGACCATGTCAAAAGTCTTTTCAAGTGAGTTGTGATTCTCGTTCGTTTGTGAGAATCATCTCCTTATAGAGGCCGGGTTTGATGTTGAAAAGTCGCTGCGAAGCCACTTGAAAAGACTATTGACATGGTCGAAATCATGATCGTGGTAGTCTGCAGCCAAGTAATAAATGTCACCATGCCATTTGTAAATAAATTTGCATTCTATTAAATATAGAAGCAAAATGGCCTTGAGCCAGGACAATATCCCAGTTCAAATCAAATATAGATTACAGACAAAAAAAAATGCAAACGAAAAAACTAAAACAATATTTTTTTTTTTTGAGAAAATCGAAGAGTACAAAAAATTAAGAAAATAAAGCTTAAATTTATTTTTAGTTTCGAGAAAATCGAAGAGTACATGCAATTTAAAAATAAAGTTTTAATTTAAAAAATCTATATTTGTATACAAAAACATTGTGAATATTTTTTCAATATTTTTTCTGAAAAGTACTTCAAAAAACAAAAATATTAAAAAAATAATATCCAATTCGGACCATTATTGACGTAGTTATAAGCAAAAGACTGAAAAAAGAACTACTATTTAACGATTTTTAAAAAAGTTATATCTTTTTAACGAGTAATCAAAAAAAACTCAAAGTATACCATGGGATGTCCGATTTGTCTTGGAATGCCCCATATATTCTTGATATGTTTGATATTTCTTGAAAGCACGCTAGCATCTAAACGGAAGGAGCTAAGACGTCCAAAATGTCCATAAATGCGTCTTATAGTCGTAGATCGGTTGGGATTGAAACTGGGCGACATCGGCGCAAAGGAAAAACTTCTTCCATCGCAAGGACTAAAAATACCCATAACATCACCTAATATTTTTGAGTATTTAAGCATTTTTCAATATGTCTGAACAGAATCCTACCAGTTTGGTGGTCCTGTTGGTCTTCCCTAGACGGAGTACAGAGGAGACAATTTAAAATACAAAACAAATTGCATTTTTTAATAATTTATTTATTTGGCAGGGACTGCCATCTGTTTCAGTACAAGGTGAATTGACAACTAAAGAAACCCAAGAATGACAGTGATGGCGTTACCATCAACACCAGTCATGTGTTCTTATTTCGAGATGTAGGCGGCGCTGACTGATCATATGATGGATCGTCAACAATGTCTGTTTGTACTTACTTGATATTGGACATGCGCATTCCTCCTATAGCAAAGTGATTTTTATTCGTAGGGGGTGAAACGGGGCAAAATGGGTGTGTACATAATTCCTCTAATTGAGTACATACATAATATAAAAGTATTTTTTCCAAATTCCTACTTTTAAGGGGTAAAATGGGAATAGAGGGATAAAAATGGTACCAATCAAACGGCATTCCTCTGTTTGCGAAGACACGTAAAATAAACGTATTTTTCGAAATTCGTACTTTTTGGGGTTAAAATGGAAAAGGGGATAAAAATAATACCAGCCAAATGACCGCACCTAGAGCTAAGCTATATTTTCTTCGTTATAATATTAGTTATTAAAACAATAAACAAAACAATTTTATATATTTTTTCTTTCTATTTTTTATGAATATTTCTAGTTCGAATTATAAATTAAGAACAGTTTATAAATTTATTATTGAAAGAAAGGACATTTTGGGAAACGTCTTTTCAAATGTCTTGGTCGATGATATCCAAATAAGTAAAGCCACACTTTCTCTTTTTGCTTGCAATAGATTCAGATCTTCTTTGTTTTTGTCTTGAGAAAAAAATTCGCCTTTGTTTTCCAAATATGACAAATGATAGCTATGTTCGCGCTGCAGCAGTTGATGATGATGAGCTTGCGACACCTACACCAAAATTGCTCAGCTCCGCCACCATTCATACAAATATTTCATAAGTCGTTAGCAAGAGCCTAATAAGGTGCTAACAAATAGAAATGATCCAATATAATCGACAACATTGCAGACTATTTAACGATGGCAGATTGGAAGTGCCGGAGAGATCGCATAAAACTGGCAGATCGAAAGGAATACAAGGTCTACATAGTTGGGATAATAATTGATTTGTACCAATTTCATCTATTTTCACAATTATCCAGCCCTAATGTTTGTCATCTATTGAAATAAAATTTATTTTTAGACCCTGTGTTGTATATGTGTCTTTCCATCTCAAGCGGTACGGTTTTTGACCTCGATAGCTGAGATTGTTTTGAAAGTTTGTGTATGTATTCTACTCATAAAAATATTGGAATTTTTGTAAAAAAAAAATTAAAAAATTTTTTACTAGTTATGACCAATTTAACATTGAAAAAATACTACTTTTTCAAAAAGGTGTGTTCATTCAATCGCCTGTATCTCCTGAAATACTTTACCGATTTTAAAGTGTTATAACTTGTTTTGAAGGTAATTTCAATGACTTTTAAAATATTGATGTGTTGTAGCTGGGTTAGATTATTTCAAGTTTTTGCAATTTTAATTCTTTTATTTTGATTTTCGAAATGATTACACCAATATATTTTCTTGAAATTTTAAAGTAGTGTGCTTAGGTCTATTTTTAAGCGACTGTGTGAGTTTGAAATTGGCTTCTATTTTTACGAATTTTTTAGATTTTTTTATACAAAATCACCCAGAATGTCGCTGCGAAGTCGATGTTGAAAAGTCGCTGCGAAGCCACTTGAAAAGACTTTTGACATGGTCGAAATCATGATCGTGGTAGTCTGCAGCCAAGTAATAAATGACACCATGCCATTTGTAAATAAATTTGCATTCTATTAAATATAGATGCAAAATGGTCTTGAGCCAGGGCAATATCCCAGTTAAAATCAAAGTTATGGAAAAATTTTATTTTTTTTTTTGTAGTGTGAGATTGGACCATCAGAAAATTAAAAAATATATATTTTTCCATAACCTACCTAACCTAACGCTTGATATGGAATGACTCTATATGAGTCATTCCATGTCAATGTTTTTTTTTTTCATAGTTGAAACTATTATAGGTCATTGATCTCTCCTTGCACCGCTCCCCTTAATGCCGGCTCTAAAACCTTTTAAAACTAAAAGCCCCGATTTATAGTGTGTACATTATTTCACATTATTCAAAGATTGTCAAGATAATAATCATTTCGGCATTTCTCTCATGCAGGGCAACTGACAATACAACACATATGCCTTGCGTATACGACAATTCCGTGCAACATATTTTACAAAACATTTTAAAATGACACCGCGCGGCAACAACGAAATGGGAATGATGTGGAGGCAGGCACATTCCACATTCACAATTCACAGCACATCACCGTCAACTCTATCTACTCAGGCCGCCAAGTCCACTCTTAACGATCAAACAAAACTGCAGCAGCAGACGAACCAAAAAAAAATAAAATAAACGTCACGTGTCAGTCAAACCGAAAAAAGACAGAGAGAGAGAGAGAGAAAAGTCATAAATAAAGTCATTTCAACAAAAATCCAATGGAAGAGTTAAAAGACAAACACACAAAATAAGGTGACCAGGTGGAAGTTGTAAATTACATTGATAATTTGAATGTCATAATTGATTTTGACAACTTTGGCCCAGTTTCTCTCTCACACATACACAAAACAAAGAAACTGAAAATGTCAATGGTGGAAAAATGTTGCCAAGATTTTTCTTCTTACAAAGGAAATTTTTTGGTTTTGCTAACAGAAAGGAGGAGAACCACACTCCACTATACACTATACGTATTTTCCATCCTGTGTGGGAATAACTCATCAGTGGAGCTTCTGGTGCATGCTGTTACACACAGACTTAAAAATATATTTTTTATTGAGGCATAATTTTTCATTAAATTAATATAAATTTTTTTATCTATAATTTTTTTAATAAAATTCCAATTTTGGCCGAAGGTATCTTTAATATTTGTACTCTCATTTTTGAAATATAAGTCCGATCACACACGATTATAAATATATTCAATTAAAGGTAATTATTATGGCTACAAATGTTGAGAATTTCACTTTTGCACAGAAACAGTGGTTTAGTCTCATGATTAGTATTTTGAAAAAGTGTAAAACAATAAACAATATTAAAACAATTTTTTTAAATATTAAAAAATTTTCAATATTTTTTTATAAATTTTTTCAATATTTTTTAGATATTTTTTTTTGTTTTTCAAAAATAAAAAATTATTTCAACATTTTTCTCAAAAAATATATATTTTCTATATTTTTTATTATATGTATATTTTTTGTCTGTCAAAAGTACAAACAAAATTAAAAATAAATTTATTATTTAATTTTGATATCTCAATCCCAGTTTTTGGAACATATTTTCTCCACTTTGTTAGAGAAAAAATGCAAAAAGATATAAGCCATTATATTCGGAGACATTTTTATTTCCTAATTCCAAATTTTAATATGATATCTCAATCCCAGATTTTGGAATATATTTTCCCCACTAAGGGAATTTAGGTGTTTTTGGAGAAAAAATTCAAAAACTCGTTGGCCACATTTTTTGAAGACATTTTTTTATATAAATCGATTTTTTTTGATTTCTCAACCCCAGATTTTGGAATATATTTTCCCCACTTTGGGAATTTGGGTATTTAGTTGGAGAAATAATACAAAAACTTGTTAACCATAATTTTCAAAGACATATTTCCTACATATTTCCAAAATGACGTTATGATATCTCTACCCAAGATTTTGGAACATATATTCCACACTTTGGAGATTTTGGTATTTTGTAGGGAAAAAATTGCAAAACCTTGTTAGCCATAATTTCCGAACACATATTTCCTACATAATTCCAAAAATTCGTTATGATATCTCAATCCCAGATTTTGGAACATATTTTCCCCACTTTGGGAATGTAGATATTTTTTTGGGAAAATGAAAAAAATCGTTAGCCATAATTTTTGAAGACATTTTCTACATATTTCCAAAATGGCGTTATGATATCTCTATCCTAGTTTTTGGAACATATATTCCCACTTTGGGAATTTAATTACTTGGTTGGGGAAAAATGCAAAAACTGGTTTGCCATTATTTTTGGAGACATTTTATACTACATAAATCGAAATTTTCGTTATGATATCTCAATCTCAGATTTTGGAATATATTTTCCCCACTTTGGGAATTTGGGTATTTAGTTGGAGAAATTAAAAACTCGTTAGCCATAATTTTCGAACACATTTTTTCTACATAATTCCAAAATGACGTTATGATATCTCAATCCCAGATTTTGGAATATATTTTCCCCACTTTGGGAATTTGGGTATTTAGTTGGAGAAATAATACAAAAACTTGTTAACCATAATTTTCAAAGGCATATTTCCTACATAATTCCAAAATGATGTTATTATATCTCTTTCCTAGTTTTTGGAACATATATTCCCCACTTTGGAGATGTTGGTAATTTGTAGGAAAAAAATGCAAAAACTTGTTAGCCATAATTTTCGAAAACGTATTTCCTACATAATTTCAAAATTTTGTTAATGTATCTCAATCCCAGATTTTGGAACATATTTTTCCCACTTTGGGAATTTGGGTATTTTGTTGGGAAAATGAAAAAAACTCGTTAGCCATAATTTTTGAAGACATTTTCTACATATTTCCAAAATTTCGTTATGATATCTCAATCCCAGATTTTGGAATATATTTTCCCCACTTAGGGAATTTAGGTATTTGGTTGGGGAAAAATGCAAGTTAGCCATAATTTTCGAAGATATTTTTTTATATCTCAATCCCATGTTTTGGAACATATTTCCCCCACATTGGGAATTTGGGTATTTAGTTGGAGAAATAATACAAAAACTTGTTAACCATAATTTTCACAGACATATTTCCTACATAATTCCAAAATGACGTTATGATATCTCTATCCTAGATTTTGGAACATATATTCCCCACTTTGGAGATTTTGTTATTTTGTAGGGAAAAAATGCAAAAACTTGTTAACCAAAATATTCAAAGGCATATTTCCTACATAATTCCAAAATGACGTTATGATATCTCTATCCTAGATTTTGGAACATATTTTCCCCACTATGGGAATTTAGGTGTTTTTGGCGAAAAAATGCAAAAACTCGTTGGCCACAATTTTTGACGACATTTTCTACATATTTCCAAAATTTCGTTATGATGATATCGCAATCCCAGATTTTGGAATATATTTTCCCCACTTAGGGAATTTAGGTATTTGGTTGGGGAAAAATGCAAGTTAGCCATAATTTTCGAAGATATTTTTTTATATCTCAATCCCATGTTTTGGAACATATTTCCCCCAATTTGTGAATTCAGGTACTTTGTTGGAAAAAGTGCAAAAATTTTCGAAAATATTTTTACTGCATAATTCCAAATATATGTTATGATTTCCCAATTTGTGTAGATTTAACACAGTGCCCACCATGAATTAGTTTTTCTTAAAAAAAAATTGAGAAATTTTTAATTTTTATCAACTATTTTATTACATTTTGATTTCTCTAAAAACAGGACCACCCTAGTGCATACATGGTGGATTACAATTTATGAACTTTGTTCATTACAAGTTTTCTTTAGTGCACAACAACAACAACAAAAACATCACTGAACTATGTCATTCTATTAAAGAGCAATTTGCCAACTAATTTCAAACTACTCGAAGCCACACAGCAAACCAAAATCAAGGATATCACAAAGGATCCTCTTCTTTTCAATCTACGATGACCAAGACCAAGTCTGCGCCTGGATTAAACAACACAACAAAACATCGGCAATGAGCCACATTCCAGATTTAATTAAATATTAATTGAACGGAACATCTGAACGTCTAATGAAGCATTCCACTGTTAATGAGCTTCGCCTCCTCCCCGAGTGGGCAATATAAAAGGCAGTCAGAAATTAATTGAAAATTATCCTCGAGACAAGGGCAGAAAATAGAAAATGAAATGAGCTGCGATAAGAGAAAGAAAAGAGGCAGAAAAATAAAAAATAAATAACAGACAACAATACAATTGTTTTTTAAAATGAAATGAAATCAAACAAACGAATGAAAGGGAAATTGAATGTTTTTTTTGCTTTTATCTGGCAAATATATACGAATATGATCTAGAGATAAAAAAGACAGCAAACAAACGGATTCAGTTGAGAAAGGAGAGGCAATAAGCAAAGCAAAAAAAGACATTTTTATGGAGAAAAGAAGCCGCATTGAAGACAACTCCATGGTAACATGTTCCGAAAAGGAGGCCTCCTCTAAGATGACGACGATAAACACACAAAGGGGCAACAAACATACTGCGCGCTGGCTCGGTGTGTGTGGCACAAACAAAGGCCACGGCTACTGAACTGCAGCAGCAGCAGCAGCATGAGTGGAATAGGCGGCAGTCAGATTGTATGAATACGTTTGTATGCAAAATGCATTTAAATGCAGGGAGAAAATCGAAAAAAAAGTTGATTTTTTTTATTCACTATTCTTTAATGCACCAAGAAAGATGAGAAATACACTCAGAGAAAAAAACTTAGTTGCTGGGCGGTGTAGAGTAAGGGAGCAGCGAAATCATCTTGGGAACAAATAACATAGTGAAATATTTTGATAGAGGGGGTAACAAACGAGGTAATTTTAGAGGGAGGTCAATATTTCCCCCTTTTGCAGAGTTTTATGATGAATCAGCGGTATATGAAACCTTGAGATCCTTTCATTTTAAGTATCGGACGTGTTCAGCAATATTACTTAAAACATTACGAGGAACATTTTTGTGGAACACTTTAACCCTCTAGCTCCTCAATATAGGGTTCTTTTTGGTCCCTTTTGTGGAAATGGGTAAAAAACGCCCCTAAAAGAGTGATTTAACGGTTCCAAATGTTCTACAAAAATATTTGTCATAAAATTCCACTACAAGTCTCTGAATATACCAAAACTCAAAATTCAACTTAAATGACAGAAATAAGCCAAAACTTAAAATTCATTTTAAGTCTAATTTTGTACTTTTTCCGAATTTGCGCTAAACTGTCCCACAAAAATGAATTTTAGGGGAGTGGTGTGAATGGAAAAAATATGTTACGTCAAATTTCAATATAAGTCGCCGAACAAAAGAAAGCTGTATATATAATATATATCGATAAAATATCAGTCGCAATTGGGGTATTTAAAAAAGAAATTATTTATTAAATGTTTCTTGTAGCTTTTGGTAAATCCTTACATTTTAAGTATAGGATGTGCTCAGCAATATTACTTAGAAAACTACGAATTACTTTTTACTTTTATTGAATATTACCTTTGTGAATATCTTAACCCTCTAGCTCTTCAATAAGGGGGTATATTTGGTACCTCTTGTTGAAAGGGCTTAAAAACACCCCTAAAACAAGGATTTAACGGTTCTAAATGTTCTACAAAAATATTTGTTGTAAAATTCTACTTCAATTCTCTGAGTACACCAATACTCAAAATTCAACCTAAATGCCAGCAATAAGCCAAAACTTAAAATTCATTTTATGGTTAATTTTGCGCATTTTTCGAACGGGTGCTAAACTGTCCTCGAAAACTGAATTTTAAGGGGGTGCTGTGCATGGAAAAAATATTCTACATCAAATTTCACTATAAGTCAGCGAACAAAAGAAAGCTGTAGATATAAAAATAAAATATCAGTCGCAATTTGGGTATTTAAACAAGAAATTCTTTATTAAATTTTTATTTTTGTTTTTTTTTTTTTTTACCGTTTTACACAAAACGGACCAAAAAGATCCTTATATTGAAGAGCTAGGGGGTCAAAATGTTCCACAAAAATGTTTCTCGTAGTGTTTTAAGAAATATTGCTGAACACATCCTATACCTAAAATGTTTGAATCTCAATGTTTCCTATGTCACCGATTCATCATAAGAATATGGAAAAATTTGAGGTTATTTTCATGCATTTTCGAACGGGTGCTAAACTGTCCCAGAAAACTGAATTTTAAGGGGGTGGTGTAAATGGAAAAAATATTCTACATAAAATTGCACTATTAGTCGGCGAACAAAAGAAAGCTGTAGATATAATAAATATAAATAAAATATCAGTCGCAATTTGGATATTTAAACAAGAAATTATTTATTAAATTTTTATTTTTGTGTTTTTTACCCTTTTGCACAAAATGAACCAAAAAGACCGCTATATTGAAGAGCTAGAGGGATAAAGTATTCCACAAAAAATTTCCTCGTAGTATTCTAAGTAATACTGCTGAACACATTCTATATGTAAAATGTAAGAATCGCAAGGTTTCCTATGCCGCCGATTAATGATAACAATGTGGAAAAATTTAGGGTTAATTTCGTACAGTTTCCGAATGAGTTATAAACTGCCCCAGAAAACTGAACTTTAGGGGGGTGGTGTAAGTGGAAAAAATATTCTACTTCAAATTTTACTATAACTCGCCGAAAAAAAGAAATCTGTAGATATAATATATATACATAAAATATCAGTCGCAATTTTGGAATTATTTATTAAATTTTGCTATTAGTTTTTTGTACCCCTTTGCACAAAAGGGACCAAAAGACACCTATATTGAAGAGCTAGAGGGTTAAAGTGTTCCACAAAAATGTTGCTCCTAGTGTTTTAAGTAATATTGCTAAACACACCCTACACCTAAACTATAAGGATCTCAAAGTTTCATATAACGCCAATTCATCATAAGAATCTGCAAAGAAATTATGGTTAATTTCATGCATTTCCGAAGGGGCGCTAAACTCTCCCAATAAACTGAATTTTAGGTGGGTGTTGTGAATTGAAAAAATATTCTACCTCAAATTTCACTATAAGTCAGCGAACAAAAGAAAGTTGTAGATATAATGTATATAAATAAAATATCTGTCGCAATTTTAAATAAACAAAAAAATATTTATTAAATTTTTCTTGTAGCATTTGGCACAAAAGGGACCAAAAAGACCCCTATATTGAGGAGCTAAAGGGTTAATATGTTCTACAAAAATGTTCCTCGTAGTATTCTAAATAATATTGCTGAACACATCCTATACCTAAAATGTTTGAATCTCATAGTTTCCTATGCCGCCGATTCATCATAAGAATATGGAAAAATTTGAGGTTAATTTCGTAAATTTTCTGAATGGGTTATAAACTGTTCCAGAAAACTGAATTTTAGGGGGGTGGTGTAAATGGAATAAATATTCTACACAAAATTTCACTATGAGTCACTGAACAAAAGAAAGTTATAGATATAATATATATATATATAAAATATCGGTCGCAATTTGGTTATTTAAACAAAAAAAATATTTTCCACAAAAGATTCCTAAAAAGACCCCGATATTGAGGTGTTAGAGGGTTAAAATGTTTCGCAAAACATATTATCGTAATGTTTTAAGTAATATTGCTAAACACATCCTATACCTAAAGTGTCAGGATCTCAAGGATAAGGTAACAGTACCAATTTCGGTGTTATTTATTAAAATTTTCTATTAGTTTTTTTAACTTTTGCACAAAATGGACCAAAAAGACCCCTATATTGAAGAGCTGGAGGGTTAAAGTGTTCCACAAAAATGTTGCACGTAGTGTTTTAAGTAATATTGCTAAACACATCCTATTCCTAAAATGTCAGGATCTCAAGGTTTCCTATGTCACCGAATGTGCAAAAAATTCGAGTGTAAGCACATTTTTGTCGAGAAATGCCAACAGAAATTGATTTTGCTTATTTTTCAAAAACATTAAAAATAGATAGACAGCACAACCCAATAAACTGAAAACGAAAGGAAATCAACTTAGAGTTTTTTTCTTCACTTACTCTTCGACTTGGTTTTTTTGCCTTTGTTTTGGTCTCTTTTTTAGGGGGTTTCTTAAAATATAATGAAATTTATTGTTAACAATCAGCCAAAAAAAGTATGAAAAAGAACCAAAGAAACTGAACGCGAAAAAGCGGGCCACCACCACCAGCACAGTATTCAAAACGACTTGTAGGCGTATAGCAGCAGCGGCAACGATGGCAAGACAAGTAACATCGAAAAAACTGGGGAATCTCATGCTGACACATTGTTAGCTAGTTAGGTGGAAGAAGTGAATGAAAAACGACAACGGAATAGCGATACAATACAACCTCATCATCATGGGATGTTTCATTACAACTAGTTGTAGATGATGATGAGGATGAAGCTGATGATGGTAATGGTAATGGCGTATAATGAATAGCAAGCAAAGCCGAACGAACGACAGCGAAATCAGGCTGAAAGTAAAAGGGAAATTTTTTGCATCAAATAAAAAGCAGCAGCTACAATGCCACCAGCCAGGAATCTCCTCCATGTTACCGTGGTATCCGTATGCCAGTGTCTTTAGCAGTGTAGACAAATATTTTGGCTTCAGGGTGACCATATTCTTTTTCTAAATTAGCTCAAAAGAGAAATTGTAGCGGAATGTGGAATATATTATTCTAGAGAAAAAAAAAGTTCAACATTTTCAATAAAACCAGAAATTTGAAAAAATAATCAGCAATTTTTTTATAGCCGATTCTAATTTCAAATTTTATATGGCGCACCCTATATAATACTGATGGCCAGTACGATATATTTTAAAAAAGTCCTTAAACTTGATACAAAATAATGTTAATTGATGATTTCAGTTTTTCATTTACTCATCCGGTTTTCCCTTAAAAGAAGCAACAAAGTTTCAAAAGTTTACATTTTTTTTTAATTTTTTTTAAATACTTATATGATACCGTTGTAAGTGTTAAAATAAAGAGGAGAACATACTACATACTTCAAAAACATGTTTTTATCTGTATTTTTTCCGCATCAAGTGTAATATGGACTGTCGGGCGGTGTAATGTTTAATTCTCCATATTAATGGCCATTTGTAAATGATCACACAATACAACAAAAAATAAAAATTTTGTGTCCTTGACCTAAAAAAATATTTTTTTGTAAGCATTGAGGATTCATAAAATAAAAACAAAAAACATTTTTAAGGATTTTTTTATTTTCTTATGGAAACATTTTTTTACTTAAATTCGAATTTTCGTCATAGGTACCATTAATGTTTGTACTCTCATTTTAGAAATATAGATCTAGGACTAGGACCTAGGACCCACTTAGATGTTCGATAAAAGGCAATTATGATGACTGCAAATGTTGCGAACTTCACTTTCACATAGGCCACAGTGGTTTAGGAGCGGTCTCCAAAAAGTTCAGAATTTTTTTTCGAAACAAATTTTTGTTGATACAAAAAAAATCAAAAACAAAAAAATAGAGAAAAAATTGGAAAATTTGTTTTGCTTTATGTTATAACAACTGAGAGAAGAAAGGAAGGATATAATGTATATTTGCTAAAAGTCAATGCTTAAATCTGGAAGATATATGACCCTCTTTGAGGACGCAAACAAAGTAAAAAAAAAATAATAATAAATAATTTCTTGTTTAAATACCCAAATTTTGGTACTGATATTTAATTTATATATACATGGTTGCCCATATTCGACGGACCATTGTTTTTTTTTTTTTTAAATCAAAGAAAAAAATAAAAATTTGGCGGTTGGCAATGTTAATCATTTAATTTGTTCCAAGTAGATTTGTTTACATCAATTTTTGAATATGATATCTCTCAAATGGCCGCCTCTGGCGTTGATGGCGTATTGTGCCCTTTTTGCAGCATTTTCCATCGTTTTCGCCAACATTTCGGCCGGAATAGCGGCTATTTCTTCACGAATGTTGTCCTTGAGCTCTTCTACGGTCCTTGGCTTGTTAACGTAAACCTTTGACTTCAAATATCCCCACAAGAAGAAGTCAGGCGGCGTCAAATCGGGCGAACGCGGTGGCCAGTCCTAATCACCACTTTTCGACATCAAACGGCCCGGAAACAAATTCTTCAGAAAATCGATTGTTATGCGACTTGTGTGCGGTGGAGCTCCGTCTTGTTGAAACCAGAACTGCCTCATACGCTTTCGACGAATAATTGGCATCACAAAATTGGTCATCATGTCGCGATAACGCTCCTGGTTGATGGTAACAGCATGGCCATTTTCATTTTGGAAGAAAAACGGCCCAATGACCGTTTTCGCACTAAGGCCGCACCAAACTGTGACTTTTTCGTCATGAAGAGGCACTTCTTGAATCTCCTGAGGATTTTCAGTGGCGTAAATACGGCAATTTTGCTTATTTACGGTCCCATTCAATGTGAAATGGGCTTCATCGGACATGATAATTTTGTTCCAAAATTGCTCGTCATCTTCGGCCATTTCGATGACTCTTTAGGCCCATTCCAATCGACGAGGCTTGTCCACAGGCAACAATCTTTGCGTCAATTGAATTTTGTACGGGAACAAATGCAAATCAACGCGAATAATCCGTTGTAAAGTGGACCGAGCCATGCCCAACTGCTGAGAACGGCGTTTTTGGGATGTTCTTGGGGACCTCTCGTACGGCAGCGATATTCTCGGCCGATCGCCTTGGTCGACTTTTATTTGGCCTCTTCGGATTAGAAAGAGCCTCACCAGTCGAAAATTTTTCGTATAAACGCTTAATGGTGTTCTTAGAAGGCGCACTTCTCACATTTTTTAATATTTTAAAAGCACGTTGAGTTTTCACAATTGACTTGTTCTGTTGAATGTAAATTTCAACTATTTCAGAGCGCTCGCGTGTATTGTTGCATGGTAAAAATCTGCTTGGACTGACGCTTCAAACGCGGTATGTCATTAAGCGATCTGACATCTCTGTCAAAAGTTATGGCGTTGCCAGATGGGTCCGTCGAATATGGGCAACCCTGTATTATATCTACAGTTTTCTTTTCTTTCGATGGAATTTGCCTTAGAATATTTTTCCATGTACACCACTCCCCCTAAAATTCAGTTTTATGGTACAATTTAGCTGTGTTTCAGAAAAAGGTACGAAATTAACCCTAAAATGAATTTGAAGTTTTAACTTATTTCTAGCGTTTAAGTTGAGTTTTGGTGTATTCAGAGACTTCAATTAGAATTTTAATGCAATATTTTTGTAGAGCACCCGATAAAATGTTTTAGGAGTGGTTTTTTAACTTTTTCACAAAAGGGCCCATATTGAGGAGCTAGAGGGTTAAAATGTTCCACAAAGATGTCGCTCGTAGTATTTTAAATGATATTGCTCAACACAGTATATACTTAAATGTAAAGAATTATGAAGAATATCTAAAAGAAAATATTTTATAAATAATTTCTTGTTTAAATACCCATTGTGCGACTGATATTCTATTTATATAATGACAGCTACAGATTCCTTTTGTTCGGTGACTTATAGTGAAATTTGACGTAGAATATTTTTTCATTCGCAACACCCCCCCAACACCCCCCCCCCCCTAAAATTCCGTTTTTTTTTGGGACAATTTTGCTGCAATTAGGAAAAAGTTCAAAATTAAGCCTAAAATGAATTTAAAGTTTAGACTTATTTCTGGCATATAAGTTCAGTTTTGCGCTTTGGTGTATTCAGAGAATTGAAATTGAATTTTATGGCAAATATTTTCTTAGAACATTTTGACCACTTAAAACCCTGTTTTAATAGTGGTTTTACCCTTTTCCACAAAAGGGACAAAAAAGGTTAGAGGGTAAAATTGTTCCGCAAAAATCTTCTTCGTTGTATTTTAAATAATATTGCTGAACGAACACATATTATACTTAAAATGTAAAGAATTATCCAGAAGAGCTAAAAGAAGTAAGTAAGAAATAATTTCCTGTTTAAATACCCGAAGTGCGACTGATATTTTATTTATATATATTATATCTACAGCTTCCTTTTGTTCGGTGACTATATATGAAATTTGATGTAGAATATTTTTCCCATTCACACCACCCCCCTAAAATTCCGTTTTTGGGACAATTTAGTTGCAATTCAGAAAAAGTACGAAATTAACCCTAAAATGTATTTGAAGTTTTGACTTATTTCTGACATTTAAGTTGAATTCTGAGTTTTGGTGTATTTAGAGACATGTAGTGGAATTTTATGACAAAATTTTTTTTGTAGAACATTTTGACCCGCTACAACCTTGTTTTAGGGGTGTTTTGCAACCTTTTCCACAAAAGGGACCAAAAAGTCCCCTATATAGAGGAGCTAGAGGGTTAAACTGCTCTACAAAAATCTTCCTCGTAGTGTTTTAAGTAATATAGCTGAACAGTTTTTATAGATAAAATGGAAGGATAACAAGGTTTTCTAGCCGATTCATCATAAGAATGCGCAAAGGGGGAAATATTGACACCCCCACCCCTTAAATGACTACCATACGTTTTTTCTTCGCATCCACGATTGAAATTAAGGAATATCATCTTTTTGGCATTTATTTTCCCCCGTTTTAGGAATTGTGGGATTTTTATATGAGGTATGCACCATAGTGCTTTTGGCAATTATTTCAAAATTTCACATGACCTAGGTAACGAATATGGTCCAAAATTTTGTAAATCATCAGCAAAACACTTCTTTGAACATTTGAAATTTCTTCAATTTTCTTCTTTTCCAAAAAATTCCCCTTCAAATATTACAGAATTAATTCCAGAAAAATCCATTTGAAAGCTGAAACTTAGAACTGTGTGCATAGGGCACAGTAACTAAAATACTGTGTGGAGGAAATCTGTGGCAATGAGGTAATGCAAGCAGTCTTACAGAAGCACCACTGATGAGTTATCCCCAAAGAGGATATTAAATAAGTATTTGACCAAAGTATGTATAGTGTTGAGCGTGGTTCTCCATTTTTCCATTTCCAATTCCAAAACAAGAAATTCCTTAGTAAGAAGAAAAAATGAAGGATTTCGAATGTCTTACATTCATTACATGCGAACAATTTTAAATCATGAAATTGGTCTAGGATTGGTGAGGAATTTTGGAATTTGTTTGATTTTCCCAGGTTTGTCTATTCCATTTATATGGTCCGCTTTTTTCTGCTGTAACTTTGTAATGAAATCATTGAAGAGTTTTTCTTTCGTTCTTACAATCTCCTCCTGGTACTCTCACAAAAGAGAAAAGAAATTAAAATCAAATATTTTTTCAAGGCGCTGCTGCTGTGTTTGACTTCATCCGTCTGCATCAAGGCCATTTCAGCGGGAGCATGGCGAAATTAAAAGCCAGCTAAAAATACAGATGAATGATGCATGGGGACAAACCCCACACCCACCCGACGCTGGAGACACTGGCGGCAACAACAGGATACAGCAAAAATTGTAATTAAAAATGTAGATTGTGAGGCAAACATAAATTGTTCATGGCTAAAAATTAAAACTCCATATGGCAAGCAAAGCCATCGAAAGGCATAAATTTATGATGGCTGGCTGAATGGCTGGCGGGTAGGTAGGTAGGTCGGTCGATGATACACCTACGCCACAAAGTGGCCGAACGAAGGAAAGAGAAACTCGACGCACAAGACAACAAATGGACTAAAGTCCATCAAAACTAAAAAGAAAAAAATATAAAACACTGGAGAACAGCGAGAAAAAAATAACCTGAGAGACCAGGCCTGGAACGGCACGGGAAAATTTGCAATTTTCTACGCGAGCATTCCATGGGTTGGGCAAAATGCATTACGATCAAATAAACCAAGAAAAAATACAACGAAAAAAAAAACACTAAATTTTCCATTTAGAAAAACGTTTTTGATGGAAAATTGCTAATGCCCTAGCGAAAAGCTGCAAAACACCGAAAACAAACCAATCACGATTTGAACCCATAAATTAATACTGTCGTTAAAGGTGACGCAAAGGTGTTTTAGCCGAACGAACGAACTGCCAGCCAGCCAACATTTTCCATACAACAAAAAATATTGCCTCGAACAGCAACAACATTTGAACATTTTTCCAACTGGAAAACTGAAAAACCGAACCGAGCTGAACTGAACTCCATAACAAATCATTTGACTTTAAAACCGACCAAAACCAAAACAAAGCAAAAAAAAAATACCTCAAGTGCTGAGTGGTTGCAGTGCATAAATTTCCACTAAAGCAGCGCCAGTGTGGCAAGAAAAAACGAGACATGAAAATGGGAAAAACTTTGGAGTTCATTTAACATTCAACAAGTCAAAAATCTACGAGACATTCATTCATTTACCGGCAGCTACATGAACGTGAAAATCAAACAAAACTATACGTTACATGTTGCCAGAAGGAGGTAGGTATGGACAGAGGACGAGGAAAATAATTTTTTTCAAAACGGGGAAAATAAGTCCACAAAATTTTAGAAATATTAATGCCATTACTTCATTTCGATCTTGGATCAGAAGAAAAAATTGATCAAGTTTCGAACTAAATTATTTTTAATGAAAATTGATGATAATTAGGGAACAATCTGAATACTGTGCAATCCAGAAATAACAAGGTTTTGACACGGATTCTGATAGAGGGGGTAACAAAAATATAAGTGTATCGGTGTTTTCACCTGGTGGTCATTTTACAGAGGGGGTCAATTTTAACCCTCTAACTTCACAATATAGGGGTCTTTTTGGTCCCTTTTGTGGAAAAGTGTAAAAAAACATCCCCAAAACAGAGGTACAACGAATTTCCATTGTTCCACAAAAATATTTGCCATAAAATTCTACTTCAAGTCTCTGAAGACACCAAAACTCAAAACTATACTTAAATACCAGAAATAAGTCATATCTTAAAATACATTTTAGGGTTAATTTTGTACATTTTCCCAATTAGTGCTAAAATATCCCACAAATATAAATTTTAGGAGGGTGGTATGAATGAAAAAATATTCTACGTCAAATTTCACTATAAGTCACCGAACAAAATAAAACTGTAGATATAATATAAATCGATCAAATATCAGACGCAATTTGGGTATTTAAACAAGAAGAAGAATAATAATTTATTAAATTTTACCTTTTCTGTCTTTTTGATAATTCTTTACATTTTAAGTCTAGGATGTGTTCAGAAATATTACTTAAAACATTACTAGGAATATTTTTGTGGAAAACTTAAACCCACTAGCTCTCCAGTAGAGGGGTCTTTTTGGTCCCTTTTGTTGAAAAGTGTAAAAACACCCCCAAAATAGGGGTTTAACGGTTCGAAATGTTCTACAAAAAATTTGCCCTAAAATTCTCACTGAAGTCTCTGAATACACCGAAAATCAAAACTCATCTTAAATGCCAGAAATAAGTAAAAAATTAAAAATCATTTTAGGGTTAATTTCGTACTTTTTTTGAATTTGATGCTAAAATGTCCCAGAAAACTTTTTTTAAGTGGGATGGTGTCTATGGAAAAAATATTCTACATTAAATTTCTCTATAAGTCACTGAACAAAAGGAAGCTGTAGCTGTGATATATATAAATAAAATATCAGTACCATAATTTGGGTATATAAATAAGAAATAATTTATTATTTTTTCTTCTATCTTTGCTTGAAATTTCTTTATATATTATCATTAAGATGTATTTAGCAATATTACCTAAAAAACTACGAGGAATATTTTTGTGGAACATTTTAACCCTCCAGCTCTTCAATAGGGGTGTCTTTATGGTGCCTTTTGTGAAAAAGGTTATTAAATGGCCTTAAAACAAGGCATTAATGGGTCAAAATGTTCTACAAAAATATTTGCCATAAAATTCTACTTCAAGTCTCGGAATACATCAAAGCGCAAAACTCTACTTAAATGCCAGAAAAAAGACATAAATACAATTTCATTTTAGGGTTAATTTCGTACTTTTTCCGAATTTGATGCTAAAATGCCGCACAAAACTGTATTTGAGGGGGGGGGGGTAAATTTGTAGATTTGGGTATTTAAACAAGAAATAATTTATTATTTTTTTTTAGCATTTAGCTCTTCATGATAATTCTTTACATTTGAAGTATGTTCAGCAATATTACTCAAAACCCTTTAGCTACTCAAAATAGGAGTCTTCTTGGCCCCTTTTATGCAAAAGGTTAAACAACACCTCTAAAACAGGCATTAATGTATCAAAATGTTTTATAAAAATATTTGCTGTAAGATTCTACTTCAAGTCTCTGAAGACACTAATACTCAAAACCCACCAAAATTGCTAGAAATAAGCTAAAACTTATAATTCGTTTTAGGGTTAATTTTGTGGTTTTTCAGAAAAGATGTTAACCGTCCCACAAAATTCAATTTTTGCGGGGTGGTGTGCATGGAAAAATTATTCTATGTCACTATAAGAAAACCGAACAAAGAAAACTGTAGATATAATAGATTCAAATAAAATAACACTATTATATCTTGGTAATTAGTTACCATTATCAAACAATGTCTCAGCTATATGAGAATGAATACTCTTACCTGTAAGAACAAAAAAAAAATGCAATAGTAATTTTATTATAAGCCTAGAAGTATGCATTGCAAAAAGCACATTATCCACAATCAATTAATGATTTTATAGGAATGATTTGGCGGCATATTTGGAATGTTTTATTAATTAACAAATAACATGAAGCCATTATCCTCTGATTTGATTTGCAAATGGTGAGCTTACATATTAAGCTTTAGTTATTTATTAAGTTATAAGAGCTGGTTGCCATCGATTAGAAGATGCAATGATTTTTTAATGAGATTTTGAAATCGTAAAAAAATAAAAATATGCACACGGGCGTTGGGCATGGAACTGACAATTTTCATTTAATTGTGGACACAAATGAAATCACTGGTAATGATTTGTATTAACTTATATATTATAATAAGAAATATATGGCGATTTTTCATTTTATATTAAATGGTAGATAGGTGTGGTTGTAAGCGGATTTAAGCAAAAACTTTCTTGTTGATATAATTTGACAATATAAGGGTTGTGTGCTCTATTATGTTTTAGTTTACAGCAGCGTTATTACAAAAATTAATTAACTTTGGGCCGTGGCATATGCCCCAAATCAATAAATTGGTCACAATTTTTTTTTATTTTATTGATGATGTCATAGGAAAATGTTCTTGCTATTGCCTTTGTATAACATGCTGTTGTTCACAGGATTCCTTGCCTAATGTCCTCAACTATATTTAAATCTTCACTCTTTAACCGTACTGCTTATAACAACCTCGTCTAAGCCATGACACTAAACAAAATTTAGCCGAAAACCAAAAAACCAAATCGAAAATCTTTTGCAAATCTTATGTGAACAACAGTAACAACAACATCAACATACAGACGACGTCAACAGAAATCTTACAATGCTGATTTGGCATCTATGCAAACGGTTATTTTGGTTAGATCTGTCTAATACCACTCAGCTATTTGTGGCTATCAAAAAGACTTGGCCGACATTGGCTGAAAGGCAAAAATAGTTCACGATACAAAAAACACTTCCCACAAAAAAAAAATGCAACAGACAACAAAGGCTTAACTCAGTTTTGATTGAAATTGCTTAACAAAGTATGGAAACTGCAGAAAAAGATTATAAAAAATGGACAATTTTAAAATAGGTTGAGTAGAAGTGAAACCTTTTTATGATTAAAGAGGGAATAGTTTCAATTTCCGATTCAATCCTAGAACAAGCATTAATTTCGAGCCATCCATTTGTCACTCCATATCCCACTCAACCCTACCCATCGTACGCATAATTTGTCAAAAGATTGATAACTGAAAATGACTTCATTTTGTTAACCTGAACCTGAACCGCAACTAATTACCTGATTCTCTTATCAAACACTGACAATTATTTCATTTACCACATGCTTAGGAGGGATACCAACCCATCCACCCCCAAAAAAACACAACATTTCAAATGTCAAGATCATGGATTACGAAAACATCATAACAAAACGAGCACATCAAAAACTTTCTTAATGGAAAAATATGTTCCGTACAAAGTTTGTTGGGGTCTTATCTCTCGCTGTACATTGAGCGTACAAAAGTCTAACAAACAATTAATTACCGCCGACAACAGCAACAAAATTAGTAGCAATAATGAAGTTTAAGGTCTAATCTAGACGCGAACAGAAACGTGGCCAAACGAATGCGGTGCTAAGATTAGCTGTGCACACACACGCATGAAAAGTAAGAGTCAATACTTTTCATTTCAAACGCATTTTGGTGAATGGAGAAGATGGGGAGAAGTTCAAGGTGAATAATTTAGATGGCCGAAAGGAGCTGAAATTGCATTTTCACACGCTATTAAAGGCTAATAAAGGTAGGAAAAAATCAAGTTATTTACAGTGAGGAGAAATGAGAACGGACACGGAACTAAAACTGAAACAGAACTGAGTCAGAACTCAAACTGAACCACACTGAAATTGAACCAGAACTGAATCTGAACCAAAATTGAATTTGAGCCAGAATTGAAACTGAAACTGAACCCGAACCAGAACTGAAACTGAACCAGAACTGAAGTTAAACCAGAACAGAGCCAGAATTGGAACTGAACCAGAGCTAAAACTGAACCAGAAATGAAACTGAACGAGAACTAAAACTGAACCAGAACTGAGACTGAACCAAATTGAATCTAAAAATGGAACTGAACCAGAATTGAAACAGAACTGAATCAGAACCGGAACTAAATCTGAACCAGAACTGAATCGGAACCAGAAGTGAAACTTAATCAGAACTGAATCTGAACCGGAACTAAATCTGAACCGGAACTGATTCTGAACCAGAACTGAATCGGAACCGGAACTGAATCTGAACCATAATTGAATCTGAACCAGAATTAACACTGAACCGGAATTTAAACAGAATCTGAAATGAAACTGAACTAGAAATGAATCTGAACCAGAACTGAAACAACCAGGACTGAAACTGAACCAAAACTGAAATTGAACCAGAACTGAAACTGAACTGAACCAGAACCGAATCTGAACCAGAACTGAATCTGAACCAGACCCGAAACTGAAGGAGAACGAAACTGATCCGGAACTGAGACTGAACCAAATTGAATTTAAAAATGGAACTGAAACAGAATTGAAGTGAATCTGAAACAGAACTGAAACTTAATCAAAACTGAATCTGAACCGGAACTAAATCTGAACCAGAACTGAGTCTTAACCAGAACTTAATCTGAACCAGAACTGAATCGGAACCAGAATTAAAACAGAACCAGAATTAAAACTGAACTGGAATTTAAACTGAATCTGAAATGAAACTAAACTAGAAATGAATATGAACCAGAACTGAAACTGAAACTGAACCAGGACTGAAACTGAAACTGAACCAGGACTGAAACTGAACCAAAACTGAAATTGAATCAGAACTTAAACCGAACCAGAACTGAAACTGAACTAGATCCGAATCTGAACCAGAACTTAAACTGAACCAGAACTGAAACTGAACCAGAACTAAAACTGAACCAGAACCGAAACTGAAGGAGAACTGAAACTGATCCGGAACTGAGACTGAACCAAATTGAATCTTAAAATGGAACTGACCCAGAACAGAAACTAAACCAGAACTGAAACTGATCCAGAACTGAGACTGAACCAAAACTGAAACAGAACTGAAACCGAACCAGATCTGAATCTAACCCAGAGCTGAAACTGAATCTGAACCAGAACTGAAACTGAACCAGAACTGAATTTAAAAATGTAACTGAACCAGAATTGAAACTGAATATGAACCAGAACTGAAACTGAACAAGAACTGAATCTTAGCCAGAAATGAAACTGAACCGGAACTGAATCTAAAAATGGAACTGAACCAGAATTGAAACTGAATCTGAACCAGAATTGAAACTGAATCTGAACCAGAACTGAAACTGAACCAGAACTGAAACTGAACCAGAACTGAAACTGAACCAGAACTGAAACTAAACCAGAATTGAAACTGAACCAGGACTGAAACTGAACCCGAACTGAATCTGAACCAGAACTGAATCTTAACCAGAACTAAGACTGAACCGGAACCAGAACTAAACTGAAACGGAACAAGAACTAAAACTGAACAAGAATTGAAACTGAAAAAAATGGAAATGAAACTGTATCTAAAACTGTATCTGAAAATGGAACTAAAAATGAACCACTTGGGAAAACTAAACCAAATTTCGAATAATTAAAAAATCATTTACATTTCACCTCACAATTGAATGGGTGCTATGAATTTTGCTTTTCTTAATTATGTTGAAGACAAGCAAAAAAATGTTGCAATTTCGCCAACAAATTTACACCAAATGCTTTGCAACATTGTTGCATGCCTTCACACGCCACTGATTAGAATAATTGCCGTGTTGTTGGATTGTAAAAATGTGTTGTGTTGTTTTATTTTGTTTTGTCGGTTTCATTTCGTATCGTTTTAATTTCAATTAATTTGTTCGCGGTGAAGGAAAACTTCACAAAGTGCGGCGCGGAGAGAGAGGGGAGGATAAATAATTTAGCTTTAATGTAAATTTCTAAATAACATTATTAGCTTTAGCTAATGATTACATTTTATTGAAATTGTATGGGTAGAAAGAAAAAGAAAAAAGAAAATACAAATGCTGCGCTGTTTTATTGCTTTCGAATGATGTTGATTGATCGTTAAATAAATTTGTTATTTCATGCCGTTAATTTTTATTATAGTATAATTAACAGATTTGTTTAATGCGTTTCTTTCTTTCTTGCTGCGCAACAAATATTTGTTTGCTATAAACATAAACATTAAGGTTTTGTTTGAGAAATTTTACATGTTTTAAATGTTTTGTAGTCGCTCGTTGGATGCTGTTAAACACAGCAACACACAAAAGGAAGCTGTTGCTGTTTTATTGTTTTTCTTATATAATTACACAAGATTTTCAAGATTTGAATAAAAAACCACCAGAAGAAGGTCATATGATTTGAAAAATCCTTTAGTCCAATTGTAGTATACATATTTAAGCACAATGTGGAAGCAGATGAAAGTGGCGCCCAACGTTGTGTGTTGAAACGGAAAAATTCGAACAACTTCTCCGATAGGAATACTCTTTCGCTATCTCATCCGCTATAAATTTTAATCGATTAGCAGTCATTTTTGGTTTATAGACATAATAGTTTTAGGCATAACTGAGATGCACTCCATCGCCGACAAAGTACACTCTTCGGCAGCTGCATGGCCGCAACATAAAAAGTCGCGCTCGTGGAAATTAGAACTAAATTAAAATATACCCTCTCTTGTTCGCAGATGGAGAGCCCAAACATAATGCTACACGCTGACGGCGGCTAAACAAAAAATCGCTAGAGACGAAACCAAACAAGAGAGAGCGGCTTGTAGCTAGAATTGACACATTTTCTAAATTCATGAATTTCTGTTTTTTATTTATTTAAAAAAATAATCATTTGAAATGTGCGGAGGAGCAAAAAAATACTAGAGAAATTATAGTTAAACAAAGCGTGTTGCACATACAAAAGGGTGGTAAAATTGTAAGGGCCGATGTTGAATGTGAACCACACCTAAACGTCAAGTTTTTTTCTGCATTTCATTTGACATTTCTCAATTTCAGACTAACTCAATTTGAACCATGGGAAGATACACAATCGAGCAACGCGTTATAGTTACTCAGGCTTATTATGAAAATGGGAGATCAAATCAAAATGCATATCGAGCATTTTTGAAGAAAATCATCTTCAGTTATGAGGCACGTTTTGACCTCAATGGATTCGTCTATAAGCAGAATTGCCGAATTCGGGCGAATGAAAATCTATGAGTGATTGTCGAAAAACCAATGCTCCCAAAAAGAGTGACCGGACCGTATTTTTCCCAAAATGAGGCCGGTTAGGCAGTTACTGTGACTGGTCTTCGCTATCGTGAGATGATAACGAACTTTTTACGGCCCGAATTGGAAGATATGGATGTGGTTTCAACAGGACGGTGCCACTTGCCACACAGCTAACGAGACAATAGCTCTTTTGCGCGACAAATTCAATGGCCGTGTTATCTCCCGTGGTGGCGATGTCAATTGGTCGCCAAGACCATGTGATTTGACACCTTCTTTGGGGTTATTTGAAAGAAAAGGTGTACGTCGATAAGCCAGCAACAATTCAAGAGCTAAAGGATGCGATAATTCGGCACATTAACGGCATATAACCTCAATTATGCCTCAGCGTCATCGAAAATTTGGTGTGCCGCCGAGGTCGCGGCTGCCATTTGGCCGATATTTTGTTCCATACATAATTGAACCATACCAATATTATCATAATAAAAAATAACAATAATTTCCTAAATAATTTGTGTTTTATTTAAAATCGACATCGTCCCTTAAAATTTAAACACCCTTTATTTGAGTAATGACAATTCACACAAAATATGGCATTCTTTTCAATCATTGCGTCATACGTCATAATTTAATATTTAAATAATTAATATTAGAAAATTAAGAATGGCCCAACTGGGCTCTGAATTAACCATTTTTGTTGAATAAAATTAAAACTATTTTATTTTTTGGTGTTATTCTTCTTCCGCCGCCGCCAGCAATGCTACACGCATTGTGTTTGGACTCTGAAGTTGGTGTAAGTGGTCGCTCTCACGGGAGCGTCAAGTAGTGTACCGTACAACTGAGATATGATCTCTAGAAGAGAAGCGAGCGCAGAGAGTAACTGTTTTTTTATTATACATACGAACTGCACGAGCAAAAACGAATTCATTCTCTAATGGGTGAGAGTTTCTTGAAAGTCTCTTATCTCTACCGAATGTTCTCAAGAGATCAAAAATATCCGATGATTAAAGTATCAATAGAACATCCCGATGGTGATCAAGGGAGAAGAGATAATAGAACTGAGTATCATACCGTTACCAATCAACACCTTCGCCCTGCACTGAACGCGGTCAAGTAGCTTCAAGGAAGATATTGGACCACCGGGTTACTTATGGGAGTTGCAATCCATCTTAGGTCTGATATAAGTGGTGTAGATATTGCTAGATATTGATATTGCCGCTTTGAAAAGCCTACTTCCCACATTACGACGGTGTTCAAGAGAGATTAGACAATAGAATTGGATAACCTACCATAATCTCCCTCCTCTGAACACTTTGAAGTACCTGATGGGAGTTACAATCCATCTTAGGTCTGATGTAGATAGCTTAGATATTGAGAAGATCAGAAGGAGTGAAGTATAGGGTTAACGAGTAAGAAGGTAAGGTAAGCAATTTACGTGGAACATTTTCGAGAAGAGATCGGCCATCAGTTCAGCCTCCCTGAAGTTCATTTTCATCTTGGTGGCTATGCCAATAAACAAAATTGCCGCATATAGAGTTCAGAGAACACACACTTGACTATTGAGAAGCCAACGCATCCACAACGAGTCTATGTTTGGTATGAATTTTGAGCTATCGGCAAAACTGGGTTGCCGAATTAGTCGTGGTAGTCATATAAATGATGTTGTGTTCAATTATGAAATGACAAAGTTCAACTTTTCCAATAAAACAAGAAATTTGAAAAAATAATCAGTACTTCAATCTTTTATAACCGATTCTAATTTTAAATGTTACATGGCTCACCCTATATTTCTTGCATCGCTTTAAAGAGACTTTCGACACATCAAATACATTTTTTGTCCAATGAACATCACATTATAAAGGGTGATTTTTTAAGAGCTTGATAACTTTTTTTTAAAAAAAAAACGCATAAAATTTGCAAAATCTCATCGGTTCTTTATTTGAAACGTTAGATTGGTCCATGACATTTACTTTTTGAAGATAATTTCGCTTAGTCCAATTTTGGCATTTCCACGTGTTTGAGTAACAGAGGTGCGAACGGCGACGAATCGAAAATTGGTGGTCATCATTAACACTGGCCGATACAGCTGCGATATTTTCTTCAGTTCGCACTCTACGTAAGCGTGTTGGTGGTTTAATGTCCAACAATGTAAATTTGGTGCGAAATTTAGTCACAATAGCCCGAATAGCCGCTTCAGTGGGTCGATTAAACTTACCATAAAATGGAAGCGCGCAATGAACTTTCTTAACAGAGCACGCATTTTGATAATAAAATTCAATAATTTGCAAGCGTTGTTCGTTTGTAAGACGATTCATGATGAAATGTCAAAGCATACTGAGCATCTTTCTCTTTGACACCATGTCTGAAATCCCACGTGATCTGTCAAATACTAATGCATGAAAATCCTAACCTCAAAAAAATCACTCTTTATATTCATGGCCAGAATATCAGGAGCATCCGATTGCTCATAGAAATTGACGACGCCTATGGATCAGTGAATCGCTTGTGAGACAATAAATATCATTAAAATCTACTCTATTCAATAGATCCAATTCGGAAATGCCAAGTAAATACTGACTGAGTGACTCAACATACATCAACCACCTTTTGTCTTCAACTTCAAGTCTTGGTCTATGACCAAATGAGTATCAAATGACAGAGGTTACTCTCATCCGCGAATGAGTAGATTGGATTCGAAATCCGATCCAAGAGGTAATCAATAAAAAAATTGAAAAAAGTAGGGGAAGGAATAGATACTGTGAAAATCCTGCAGTCAACCTATTCTCGTCGGATGAGAACCCATCTACAACAACGCTTATAGTGCGATCTCTGAGAAAGCTTGATATAAATCGAGAGAAGTCAATATGCGCCGTGCCGGACTCTACCAGAGAACTTGTCGGTATCTACTCTCACTTCTTGTGGGGGTTTCTGAAGTTGTTGTCCTCAAAGTCAACATAGCCCAGGTCTTTGCTGAATTTAAGGTGGATCCATGTGGCAAAGTCACTGAAAATATGGCCATGACGGTGTCATATTTAGATGATTTTCCATTCCATTTCAATATCGACCGTATTAGAAATGTGAATTGGACTGTTATTTCTTATGGAAATTGTCAAAGATGTATCAGTGCTAAAACTATAAATGTGTAGAGCGAACCTGAGCTAAAGTGGCATCTTGATGTCAAGAGGTTGTTTTGACATGTAGATGGCGCTGAGTGATCCATCACTATATATCGGGTGATTCGTCGTTATGTTTGATCTTCAATATCTACCTGCCCTTATTAGAAATAGGAATTGGATTGCAATCTGTTCTGGAAAATGTCAAAGATGTATCTGTGCTAAAACTATTGAAGATTATTTTGATGTGAAGACTTTTATTTTGACATGTAGGTGGCGCTGAGTGCTCCATTGTCATATATCGTGTGATTGATCTTCAATAGCGACAAGCCTTTATTAGAACTAGGAATTGGACTGCAATTTCTTCTGGAAATTGTCAAAGATGTATCTGTGCTAAAACCATTGAAGAGCATAGCGAACCTGAGTTAAAGTGGCATCTCGACGTCAAGAATTTGTTTTGACATGTAGGTGGCGCTGAGTGCTCCATCACTATATATGATTCGTCGTGAGGTTTGATTTTCAATAGACTTTTTTGACAGATCACGCATGATTCATATCAAACTGCTTGGGCATTTTTGTTCAGTATCGTTTGGAAAGTCCTCATGGAAAGACTCACACCACAACAGCGTCTGCAAATTGTTCAGTTGTATTACGAAAAACATCGTTCTGTGAGAAAGAAGACCATCGCGAATCGATTTATCGTCGTTCTCAGATGCTTGGCTTGTCGTAAGAATCTCGGCCTTAAACTGTACAAAATTGAACTTGAAGCCAGGCGGCTTAAATTTGAGTGTTATTTTCAATGAAAGGGAGATATCAGTTGCTATGCTCGAACGAGTCGCCCAAAATTTGACCTTCCAAATAGACCACCTCAGATATAGTCGTGGCCAACATTGACATGCTATCATTTTCAAACAGTAAATGTCATAAATTGTTCTTGTAGCCGATGATAAAAAATTTTAAGTTCACTTTCAAATTTATGTGACTTATTTTACATCACGCGCATTACGCATTTTATATCCTGTGAGGATAACTCATTACCATACTGTTATCAGCCGCATATGTATTTACATTTTTGAAAAGTGTTAGGATCTACCTGATACCTCTCACATTGCGATTGTCTATCGGTTGATGGGGTTTTAATTGGAAACAGGAATTAAATTGAATTTTTTTGTGGAAATTGTCAAAGTCATGGTCTGGAATTAAAGAATGGAATGTTAAATGGAGAGTTTAGCGAATCTGAACCGAAATGACATCTAGATGTTAGAAATTTATTTTGACATATCGAGGCGCTGAGTTCTCACTTACCATATAAATATACATGTTTCCGACTATATACTGCCCTCTTCAAACTATGAGATAGCAGAGAATAACATATAACAAATTTATTTCATCCGCACAATGGTCATTAGTTGTGCTCTCAAAAAGGATTCCCCACATATATTTAAAGTAGACACAAAGGCCACTTTTGCTTTAAATTGAGCACAATTTCCATTTCACTTTCAAATTCACGCGTCTGAGGCTCCACCATTTCCATTTGGTGGTTGTTGGCATCGTTTTTATTTTTTATTTTTTCGTTTCGCCTGGTTATGAATCATTAATATCCATTCCATTGTTTCTTTAATATTCATCATTTCCCCATTTTATCTATGTTGTTTTAGTTGTTGTTGCTGCTGCCGCTTTTCTTCTCTTTGAGCATTGTTATTTTGCTACTTTCTGTGCTTTTACGGAAATTGTCATTTGTTTTTGGAATTGAAAGGATGTTGTTTTTGATAAGCTAGCTGTGAATTGAGTAGAAAAAAAAAGAGAGGAAAGAAACCCCATTCAATTTCATCAGATGTTTAGTTTTTTTTACTTTCACAACGCACACATCGCCATCAAATGGATGGTGGGGCAGACGCGGCGCGGCGCGGCGCGGCAGCTGTTGCTACAGATGATGATGGCGGTTGTCATTGAAAAGATGGCTGGAAAAAAAATACGAGGAAAAGCGCTGGCAATTAATAGAGAGAAAGGAGGAGGAAAGCAACATTAGATGCCATGGCCGGGTTTTCGCACAAAGGAAACGTTTGCGACGTTAACAGTTTTACTTTCAGAGTGGTTCTAATGGCCGCCGCAGACAACGTCGCTCATGTGATTGAGAGCCATTAGAAATGGCCACCACATTGAACGTCACTCCACATCCATGATCGAGCCATCCATCCAGGAAACCAACTGCTGTTTGTTGTTGTTATTGTTGGTGTCCATTTAAAAGTATTAAAAACTCGTAATCGTAATCATAAAATCGCATTACATAAATACTAAATCGAAATACAGACAGACGGCAACAGCAACAAAATACATGAGGAACATGAATACTTGAATTTCAATTGACTGACCACCACATGGGCATACGAGGATCCTATGACAAGTCTGGCAAAGCAAATAGTTAGATCATAACACTATTCGAAATGCTTCGTGGTGTATTCAACAGCATTGTAACTCACAACACTCTATACTGTATCGGCACTGATGAGTTATGCCCACACAGTATATGAAATACGTATGTGATGGACAATGTGTTTATAGTTGAGTGTGGTTCTCCTCCTTTCCATTTATCAAACAGAAATATTAACCAAAAATTAACTTTTTCCGGAAATGTCCACAAAATTGTTGAAGCCAGCTTAAAGTGTGTATTGAGTGAGTTGTAGAGTAATTGGAAGGAGCGCTACATGAATCTAATGGAGCCTCTTACTGAAACTAATAGCTGTTAATAAAAATTTGTTTTAAAATATCGAAAGTAAACTAAAAATAAATGTTAAAAAATGATTTTGAAAATGAAAACTTGGAGAACCTAAGGAAAAATTCTGTTCCGTTGTATATGATTGTTTGCTACTATACGCCACAGAGCGATTTAGAATCAATTTCTGTCGCCAAAAATTAATTAACTGTTTTGAGTCTTGAAAAAATCTAATTATTCTTATTTATCGATGTGAGATCCCATGAATTTGTTTTTTGCAATTGAAAGTAAACACATTGGGCTACTTTGATGGAAAATTGGTTAAAAAAATAAATACATTATTTTTGTATTTTTTTATTGTAAAGAAAAATATTTTTTACTAAATTAATTTTTCTAAATCTAAAAGAAAATATCTTTCGAACGCATCTTCGAGCTTCAAAATACCTTAAATATGTCAGAAGTTATGGAATTTAGTACTGTTTCCTATATAACTTCTAATATTTCAAGTATTTAAGCACATTTTTTTAAGATTTCCGCCTTGTATAGGCTCCACCAAATAACTTTTTTTTTTTGAATATGCTATAAAAAACTACTGAATATTTTCTCAAATTGCTTTTTTTATTTGAAAGTACAATCCTTCCGGTTAATAATGGAAAATAATTTCATTCAAATGGCTGCTGAGGGCACCCCACAAATAATAGTCCAAAAAAGGCGTTAAATTCGGCCGGGCCGAATCTTATATACCCTCCACCACGGAGTGCATTCCATAGGATTGCCGGTGGATTACCGCATGTCGACTTTACAAAGAAGTGAAGTAAGTTTAAATGTTGACCTTAAAGTACGATTTGGGAGAAATACTCATATTGTGAGACACGCACAGACAGACGAGTATAACCACTGAATTTCATTATTCTAGCTACCAATTTTATCGCGTTTTTATCCTAATAGTACGAATATCGAAAGATATATTTATTTTTCATGTCTACACAGTCACAGCAATATACACACCGAATTTCACTATTCAAACTGCAACCGTTTAATTGGTACCATTTTTATCCCTTTCGCCCCATTTTCCGCCTAAAAGTACAATTTTCGAACAAACCCTTTATGTTTAACGTCTACACAGTCAGATAAATGCATACACCTAATTTCATGATTTTATCTTCAGGGGATTGGTTGGTACTATTTTTATCCCCCTTTACCAATTGTATCCCTTAAAAGTACAAATTTCAAAAAATCTTTATATTTTACTTGTCTACGTAATTATAGGAACGTACACACCGAATTTCATGTTTCTAGCTGTTGTCGTATCAAAGGTACTATTTTTATCCCTTTTGTCCCATTTAATCCACAAACTCTTTTTTGTACTTTTTTTGTGATTACACGTTACTGGAGGAAGGTACGAAACTAATTTCAAGTGTATAAAATTGGAAATTTTCAAAAAAATTGCTTAAATAGTCTAAATATTGGGGGTATTTTCAGTCCTTGTTAGGGAAAATTTTTTCCCTCTGGGCCGATTTTTCCCGGTTTCAATCCCAACCGATCTACAACCATAAGACATATTTAGGGAAAATTTGAACCTCCTAGCTCATTTCGTTCGGCCTCTATCGTGTTTTCAACAGACACACGGACATGGCTAAATCGCCTTAGAATTTTACCAGGATACTGAATATATATACTTTATGGGGTCTCCGTGGAATATTTCAATATTTCATCCACCCTGGAGGTGGAGGGTATAAAAACGTTAGACCCTATATATACTTGAGATTTGGAGTATTAAATCATTTTATAGCGTTAAAGCGCAGCAATAAAGATATCCATACTTTTAGGGGTGGAATGGGACAAAATGGGATAAAAATGGTACCAACTGCAGCTAGAAAAATAAAGATCGGTATGTATATTCCTCTGACATTACAGGCGTGCAAAGGCATCTTTCGATATTCTTACCTTTAGGGTCAATATGGACAAAAAGGTATAAAATTAAAAAAAATGGTTAAATAAAATAACAAAAGGCGGTGTGTACATTCCCCTGATTGTGTAGACGTGCCAAATGAAATTTTGTTTGTACTTTGAAGAAAAAGACCCGAAGTGGGACTAAAGTGGTACCAATCAAATGGCTGCAACCAGGATACTGAAAATATATGTATTATTCACTCTGGTTCGAAAAATAAAGAAATGTATCAATATTCGTTCCTTTTTAAGGGGGTAATGTTGAAAAAGGGATAAAAATGGCTGCCCTAGAATCATAAAATTCGGTGTATACATTCCTCTGACTGCATCGATGTGTAAAAAAGGAATTTTTGGAAAATTGTATTTCAAGGGGAAACGCGAAGAAAGTGTATAAAAATAGTAAAACAACTGCATCTATAATCATGAAAATCGAATTATGCACTTCGTAGACCAGCAAAAAAAAACCTTCTCTAAAATTGTACATTTAGGGACAAAATGGGGTACAAGAGATAAAACTGATACCAAGCCAACGGCAGTACCTAGTGTTGTGTACAAACCACTGTGAATGCGAAAGATAATGAATTTTCGAAATTTGTACTTTTAGCATAAAAATGCTAGCTTGAAAGAAATTCCGACTGTGTGGAAGGTTGAAATTAAAAAAGGTGGCGAAATTGGTGCAAAGGAGAACTTTTTTCTCTAAAAACGAAATGCCATCTAATATTAGGGTATAAGCATGACGTTGGAAGTGTTTTTCATAGATATTCTTCTCTTTCATTTGATACCCATATCGCCCTTGTGTGACTCGTAAAAGTACGAAAATAAATTCGAGTTTCATGTGTACAGGGTCTTCTTCAGGTACAATAAAAAAATTAAAAATTAGCTTACATATACCCAGCAAAAACTTGGTAATGATACCTCATTATTTTTAGTATTACCTAGTAATGCAGCCCTGCAGCCCTAAATTCTGTAGTCAGATTGTTATAACAAGTCGATACAAAATATATAATTTAATAAAAATTTTGTTTTCATCACTTATTAAGCCAATTATTGATAATACATTATTTGGCTAGTAATTAATAATGACTTATTTTGTATCTTCCTGAGGCCACTTATTTTACAACTCGTTTAGAAGTACTTATTTATTAACTTTTCGTAAGTGTGCGTGGAAGTACTTATTTCTCAACTTTTTGTAAGCGTGCGTGGAAGTACTTATTTTTTACAATCTCTTTAGAAAATATAATTAGAAACGGATCCGAAAAATAAGTAGTGAAGATTGTTGGTTTTGCCTTATTCCCCACATTACTGGGTAATGAGAGCTTTTGCTGGGTATTAATTCAAAATTATAAGAATGAAACAGTAGAATTTATTTAACAAATATCGCAATTAGTAAAGACATATTAATTTGTTACTGACAGACTACGTGAAGTCGACAGCCTCTCTGGAGGTAATACAGCGGAATGCAGTCCATTGTGGAGGATATAAGATTTTTTTGTTTTTTTTTTTGAATGTTAAACGTATCTTCGACGAAAACTGGAATTTTAGTGAAATAAAAATTAGTCATAAAAATGCATTTGTGTATTTTGTAATCCTACACTGTGAGTGGTGTAGCATATACAGTCCACTTGGCCATGTCAGATTGTAGCCTTTCCTTGTTTGTTTTTTTTTTTGAGTCAAAAAATAGCTGCTCTCATACATTAACAAAAAGTCCATGATTCCCATAATCACTTTGTGTTTGAATTTTACACCAATTAATGTGCGAGACCTCGTATCCAAACCTCATCAAAACTTTATTAATACACCAACAACAACAGCAAAAAGAAATCTAAACTCAAATTGAAAATGAAAATCCCCCTATGCCGCGTCAGAAAACCCGAATCGTAATAATTTTTGTAATGAATGGAGATTGTTGATGAGGAGAGAGAGAGAAGAAGAAGAGGAAAACATAAAAATTTAAAACTAAAAAATAGAGTCGATAACACGGTTTTGATAAGCGAACGCCGAAAGCCAAAACAAAAACACCACAAACGGCGTGAAAACAAGCAGCAGCAGCAGCAGCAGAGGCAACTATTTGCTTGTTGTTGTTTTTTGTTATTGTAATAATTACATTAAAGAAATAAGCAACAACATTAAATAAAAGTGAATGTCTTTGAAAGGTGCCGTGGTGTGCAGAGCAGTGCAGCGCTGTGCTGTTGGAGGAAAAACTACAGCCAAAGGAGGGAGAGTAGTGGTTGGAAAAAAGCAAATCAAATCAAACTGACTCTACATCAATAAAATCAACACCAGAAAATCAAAAACATTTAATAATAGTAATAAAAACTGACTGCCTGCCATGCCACTGCCACTCTGCCACAAAAGGGGGAAATTTGCTGTAATGTGGAAAGAAATAAATAAGCCTGCCTGCTTTTCAAATCGCCGTTTCAATATTAAGAAATTATAAATGATCACACAATTAAATTTAAAGCAAAAAAGACATTGAACGATAGATGGATGGATGTGTTCGTTCATGCTGGTTGTTGGTTGTGCCACATTCCATTAACAATTAATTTCTAACCCCATTTTCTTTGAGGCAATGCATAAACTTGACAACAATAAATAAATTGCAGTCAGTTAAGACAACTTATATATATCCTATAACTTTTTGAATAAATTTATAAGATTGTATTTTTTAAATTTATTCAACCAGTCATAACTTTTGTTCTGTATGAGATATTGAGACATTTTTGTGCAAAAGAATTTCCACGAAAAGTCAAATGAAACGAAAATTAACAACTACAAAGCATTAAGATCGACCGGGCCGAAACATATATAATGTTCACCATGGAGTGAATTTTTTATTTTTATTTTTATTTTTATTTTTATTTTTATTTTTATTTTTATTTTTATTTTTATTTTTATTTTTATTTTTATTTTTATTTTTATTTTTATTTTTATTTTTATTTTTATTTTTATTTTTATTTTTATTTTTATTTTTATTTTTATTTTTATTTTTATTTTTATTTTTATTTTTATTTTTATTTTTATTTTTATTTTTATTTTTATTTTTATTTTTATTTTTATTTTTATTTTTATTTTTATTTTTATTTTTATTTTTATTTTTATTTTTATTTTTATTTTTATTTTTATTTTTATTTTTATTTTTATTTTTATTTTTATTTTTATTTTTATTTTTATTTTTATTTTTATTTTTATTTTTATTTTTATTTTTATTTTTATTTTTATTTTTATTTTTATTTTTATTTTTATTTTTATTTTTATTTTTATTTTTATTTTTATTTTTATTTTTATTTTTATTTTTATTTTTATTTTTATTTTTATTTTTATTTTTATTTTTATTTTTATTTTTATTTTTATTTTTATTTTTATTTTTATTTTTATTTTTATTTTTATTTTTATTTTTATTTTTATTTTTATTTTTATTTTTATTTTTATTTTTATTTTTATTTTTATTTTTATTTTTATTTTTATTTTTATTTTTATTTTTATTTTTATTTTTATTTTTATTTTTATTTTTATTTTTATTTTTATTTTTATTTTTATTTTTATTTTTATTTTTATTTTTATTTTTATTTTTATTTTTATTTTTATTTTTATTTTTATTTTTATTTTTATTTTTATTTTTATTTTTATTTTTATTTTTATTTTTATTTTTATTTTTATTTTTATTTTTATTTTTATTTTTATTTTTATTTTTATTTTTATTTTTATTTTTATTTTTATTTTTATTTTTATTTTTATTTTTATTTTTATTTTTATTTTTATTTTTATTTTTATTTTTATTTTTATTTTTATTTTTATTTTTATTTTTATTTTTATTTTTATTTTTATTTTTATTTTTATTTTTATTTTTATTTTTATTTTTATTTTTATTTTTATTTTTATTTTTATTTTTATTTTTATTTTTATTTTTATTTTTATTTTTATTTTTATTTTTATTTTTATTTTTATTTTTATTTTTATTTTTATTTTTATTTTTATTTTTATTTTTATTTATTTTATTTTATTTTATTTTATTTTATTTTATTTTATTTTATTTTATTTTATTTTATTTTATTTTATTTTATTTTATTTTATTTTATTTTATTTTATTTTATTTTATTTTATTTTATTTTATTTTATTTTATTTTATTTTATTTTATTTTATTTTATTTTATTTTATTTTATTTTATTTTATTTTATTTTATTTTATTTTATTTTATTTTATTTTATTTTATTTTATTTTATTTTATTTTATTTTATTTTATTTTATTTTATTTTATTTTATTTTATTTTATTTTATTTTATTTTATTTTATTTTATTTTATTTTATTTTATTTTATTTTATTTTATTTTATTTTATTTTATTTTATTTTATTTTATTTTATTTTATTTTATTTTATTTTATTTTATTTTATTTTATTTTATTTTATTTTATTTTATTTTATTTTATTTTATTTTATTTTATTTTATTTTATTTTATTTTATTTTATTTTATTTTATTTTATTTTATTTTATTTTATTTTATTTTATTTTATTTTATTTTATTTTATTTTATTTTATTTTATTTTATTTTATTTTATTTTATTTTATTTTATTTTATTTTATTTTATTTTATTTTATTTTATTTTATTTTATTTTATTTTATTTTATTTTATTTTATTTTATTTTATTTTATTTTATTTTATTTTATTTTATTTTATTTTATTTTATTTTATTTTATTTTATTTTATTTTATTTTATTTTATTTTATTTTATTTTATTTTATTTTATTTTATTTTATTTTATTTTATTTTATTTTATTTTATTTTATTTTATTTTATTTTATTTTATTTTATTTTATTTTATTTTATTTTATTTTATTTTATTTTATTTTATTTTATTTTATTTTATTTTATTTTATTTTATTTTATTTTATTTTATTTTATTTTATTTTATTTTATTTTATTTTATTTTATTTTATTTTATTTTATTTTATTTTATTTTATTTTATTTTATTTTATTTTATTTTATTTTATTTTATTTTATTTTATTTTATTTTATTTTATTTTATTTTATTTTTATTTTTATTTTTATTTTTATTTTTATTTTTATTTTTTTTTTTATTTTTATTTTTATTTTTATTTTTATTTTTATTTTTATTTTTATTTTTATTTTTATTTTTATTTTTATTTTTATTTTTATTTTTATTTTTATTTTAATTTTATTTTTATTTTTATTTTTATTTTTATTTTTATTTTTATTTTTATTTTTATTTTTATTTTTATTTTTATTTTTATTTTTATTTTTATTTTTATTTTAATTTCAGATTTATGTTTGACATTTGCAAACGGTAAATACTAAAAACTTACTTCCAAAGTAGTGAGTCTTTGACGCATTTCTACCCATTTTAATACAAAAAGTTCCAATTTCGAAAATCCTTATATTTAGCGATCACAGATTTCAAGCCGTTTACTTGGTACCAGTTTTATCCCTTTTACCCCGTTTTGTTCCTAAAAGTAAAAATTTGGAGAATGTCTTTTATTCTGAGAGTCTACGAAGTGAGAGAAGTGTATATATCGAATTTCATAATTCGCATTGCAGCTGTGCCATTGGTACGATCCTTAAAAACACAAATTTCCAAAAATTACGTTTTGTTGCGCGTCAACACTCCGCAGTACACACTGATTTTCATCATTCTAGCTGCCGTATGATTGGTACTATTTTTATCCCCTTTCTCCCCGTTATCATCCCCCTAATAGTAAACAATTTGGAATACTTTCTTTATTTAGCACGTCTACAAAGTCAGGGGAATGTACACACCGAATGTTATACCCTTTTCCACATTCTACCCCTTTTAAAGTACGTAACTTGAAAATTATCTTTATTTGAGGGATGTACAGACCAAATTTCATGCTACTAGTTTTTGTAGTTTGTTTGGTACTATTTTTAACCCTTTTTATCCCATTTCATCCGCTAAAACAAGTACGGACAACAATGAAAGTAAATACAAATCTAACATTTTCAAAAAAAATGTTCTTAAATACTCGAAATTTTGAGGCAATTGAGGGTATTGCTGTCCTTGTTAGGGAAAAATTTACCCTCTGGACGGATTTCGGTCATTTTCAATCCCAACCGATTTACAACTATTAGACGTATTCTTGGAAATATTGGACGTTCTGGTTCCTTTCGTTGCTAGCGTACTTTCAACAGGTCGATATTTCAACGTGTTACAAACAGAATGACAAACTTAATATACCCCTTACAAATATTGTAATTTATTTTTAGACAACTATCGCTTTTTAACAATTTTTTCTCAGCAATGCTAGTTCTCACTAGCTAGTTCTAAATACTCTGTACTTTTCAGAATGCAATAGTTTTCAAGTACTACCTGTGTGGTTGGAACTCTTCAACCTTTCTAAATAAATATTTTATTCTTTAAATGCTTTTAAGGAATAAAATCAAATGGTTTGTCAACATTTTGACTGTTCTAATTGGAAAGTTTTATTCGTTATCCAATTTGCATAAAACTATTAAAATAGTTGTATGTGCACAGAGTGTAATTCAATTGGATAATTGCAAATCAATCAATAGCACATGACTTTTATACTCACAGAAAATTAGAAAGCATATTTCTATGGAATACATACCTGAAAAGAAAACAAAAAAATATTATTAGACATTTTTTTAATCTGAAGAAATATACAATTAGGCAAAGAAATGTTTAATGTTATCGAAACTTATTTTTGAATTTGAAGAAAGATTGAATTGGTTGTCAACAAGTTAACAATATAAGTTAATAGCAGTACCCGCTACTTCACACGTGAAAAAAGCCAGTTATTTGTTATTATTTTTATCCAGCTCTGTTTTTCGATAGTATTTATTGAATTTTCTTTTTGCTGGATATAGATAAATCTAAAATAGTAATTTGGAAACCTCCTATTAGATAGCACTCATACACAGCCAGAGGAATGTGGTGCTGGTCGAATTGCACTATTTTAGCTGAATTCCTTTCGCATCATAATTTTTACTCAGTTTTGAACAAAAAAATTACAACCGCACAGCCTTTTAAATCAACGATCTCATGTTTCTAGATACAGCCGGACATTTTATAACCTCTTTCCCAAAAGTACACATTTTGAAATGAATCACTGTAGGTAATATGTGTTCTCGCTTCTCCCCTGAAACCATGTACTTTATTTGGTACCACGTTTATCCCTTTTCGTCCCACATCCTCCTTTTAAGGACGAATTTTGAAATATTCAATTTTTCTGCACCTCTACAGGGGCAGAGTTTACATGGTAAATTTCACCATTCTAGCTACAATACTTTAGTTGGCACCATTTGTATCCCTCTTTATGCCACGCATCCCTAAAAGTACCAAATTCGAAAAATCCAATTCTACTGCACTTCTACATGGTTAGAGGAATTTACATATTAAATTTCACGATTCTAGCTGCAAAAATTTAGTTGGTACCATTTTTTTCCATTCTTGTCCCGCTCACCCCTTAAAAGTACAAATTTAAAAAAATCAATCTACGTGATTTAATTTCAATATTCTTGATGCAATAATTTAGTTGGTACCATTTTTATCCCTTTTTTCCGGTCGCACCTTACAAGTAAAATTTCAAAAAATCAATCTACGTGATCGGAGGAATGTACACGCCGAATTTCACGAGTCGAGTTACAATACTTTAGTTGGTACCATTTTTATCCCTTTTTGTCTCGCTCACCCCTTATAAGTACAAATTTCCAGAGTGCGCTTCTACGTTGTCAATGGAATACACCAAATTTCACGACTATAGCTAAAATACATAAATTGGTACCATTTTTATCCCTTTTTGTGCCGACCATCCTTAAAAGTACTAAATTCGAAAAATCCAATTCTACTGCACTTCTACATGGTTCACGTTTTTAGCTGCAATAATTTAGTTGGTACCATTTGTATCCCTTTTTGTCCCATTCGCCCCTTAAAAGTACTAATTTCGAAAAATCAATTTAGAGTGCGCTTCTACGTTGTCAAGGGAATTTGTACACCAAATTTCACGACTATATCTACAATACATAAATTGGTACCATTTTTGTCCCGCGCATCCCTAAAAAGTACACATTTTGAAAAATTCAATTTTACTGCACTACTACGGAATTTACATTCCAAACTTCACGATTGTAGCTGCAATAATTTAGTTGGTACCATTTTTATCCCTTTTTGTCCCACTCGCCCCTTAAAGGTACAAAAACACAAAAATGAATCTATGTGGTCGGAGGAATATACACGGGGAATTTCACGATTCCAGCTGCAATACTTTAGTTGGTACCATTTTTATCCCTCTTTGTGCCACTCACCCCCTAAAAGTACAAAAACGCTGAAATCAATCTATGTGGTCGGAAGAATATACACGGGGAATTTCACGATTCCAACTACAATACTTTAGTTGGTACCATTTTTATCCCTTTTTGTGCCACTCACCCTTTAAAAGTACAAATTTCAAAAAATCCATTTATGTTGCAAGTCTACGATGTCAGAGAAATGCACATAAAGATTTTCATGAATATAGCTGCATTTCTTAAATTGGTACCATTTTTAACCCTTTTTGTCTCTGTGTTCCCTTAAAGGTACAAATTACGAAAAATTTCTTTTTGTAGCTCGTCTGCATGGTAAGTGCAAGGGTCACACTTAATTTCATGTTTCTAGCTACTGCCGTTTAGTCAGGACGAAAGGTCGATGTTTATCCCTTTTTTGTCCCATTTTACCCCCTATAAGTACGAATTTCGTAAAACCCTTTCTTAGTCAGCGTCTTCGTCTTATTTGGGAACTACCCTAAAAATGTGTCGAATTATTTGTCAAAATATGAAATATTTTTATTTAAAATGTATATTTATATTTTTTATATTTATATTTATAAATAAATATAAATTTAGTTTCTGCAAAAAATGGATTTGGGCCAGTGTGCAGCAGCACTGAGATTACCATGGAACACATTCATGTTATAAATAATGCAGTGCATTAGGTTTTTGTTTTTTTTTTTATTATTATTTTTCGTCACAGCCATTCAATTAAAAGCCATTGAGAGAGTGACTTCACACTCAGAAAAATAATAAACAAATTTACGATGATGGCACTTGTATCGTTCGTATCGTTGACAAAAGTTCAATGCTGACTGACGAACTTTTCCATTTGAACAGAATTTTCTTTTGTTCTCCATTTTACATAAATTACAAAAAAGACCATAAAATGTAACGATTTTGTAGTTTGAGTTTTGCTCAACCAACCATTTCTCATTAAACTTAACAAAAATTCATTCTGTCATCAATTAAAAGTTAATAAATTTACATAATGAAAATTAAGACGAAGAAGAAGAGGTGGATGAAGAAACTGTAAAACTTACTTTATCTGTTCGTTCATAATTTAGCGGGTACTTGGAGTTGGCAACTTTGTGCACCACCGGTATGGGAGGATACTCGAAGGCGGACTGCATTAGATGAGCTGTGGCGCTGAGGGGGGCGGTGGAGGAGTTCAAACACGATGTCGATGCTGATCTTCGTGGGATGTGGCCGTGGCCATGGTTGGTGGTGTTGGTTGTGGTGGTGTGGGTCAGAGGCGTTATACGCCTAACCATGGGATTGGAGGTGGTATACATTGTTGCTGCTGCTAATTCACAGAATTAAACTTTTCGTATTTAAATTTCTATTTTTTCACGCGGACTTTCTTTTTTTCATTTTTTGCATAAATTTGTCATAATTAATTTTCTTTCACATTTTCACAGGTTTTTATTGGCGATTTTTTTTTCACTTTATTTTTTGTTGTCAAGCTTGGACCTAAATACGATGGCAGGGAGAGAGGGTGGATGAGCTTGTGACGGTGGTGGGGTAGTTGTTTAACAGATAGTCAGTGCGGCTGTAAATTGTTGTTGTCTAATGTCGCTGTTCGGCGGCCGTTTGATGGCAACAAACGGAAATGATTTAATATAATGTGAGTCGTGTTATTGTTTAGTGGGTGAGGGGAAGAGAGAGTACAACGCAAAAACGGAAAATAGGCAAACTATTTGTACTACACAAATGTAAAATCAAATTAGCGGAAAAGGGTGTTGCGGTCAGGTGTGATGGGAAGAATAACAAGGTAGGACAGTCACGTGGAATATACATATGCTAAAGACACTCATATAGTCATACAGAGTGGGGCAAAAGTAATCGCCAATTTATAACTTTTAATGAAAAACTTTGTTTCTATTTGTGAATTTAGTTTTTCATTTAAAAAAATTACAGCAAAATAATTACTTTCGTCACACCTTGTAGATCTCCTTTATTGTTTATATTATGAAAGAAATATCACCATATTTTTAAAGAGGCTTCGATCATATTTTTAATAGCAACCAACTCCTATATCACTATAGGAGTCTTTGATTAACGTCAGTTCTTATTTTGTATAGAACACAAACATAGTATTCGCAAAAAATGTATCTGCATTTTCATTTCAATAGAATATTTTTAATCTCTTATTCTAAAAATGAATTTTTTAATTAAATATATTTTAATACAGTTCTAAAATATACATTTAAAATCATTGTTTTTAGTATAAATATATTAAAAATAATATTAAACAAATATTTTAAAAATATACTTGTTAGAAAAAATAAATATTTTAAAAATAATTTTTGCCAAAAAAGTTATTTTAAAATATATTGGATAAGATATTTAAAAATATATATTTTTGGAAAAATATATTTAAAAATATTAAAAAATATATTCTAAAATATATTTTATAGAAAAAATATATTTTTAACACAAAATATTTTTTAATATTTAAAAAATATTTTTTTTAATTCTCTTTTTTTTTTGGAAAAATATATTTAAGAATATTACAAAAATATATTTTTAGCAAATAAATATTTCAATATTTCCAAAAATATATAATACAAAAATACATTAATATTAAATTTTTCAAAAAATAAATGTTTTTGAAAAATAAAAATATTTTTTATTTTTACAAAAAAAAGTTATTTTAAAATATTTATTGTAACAAATATTTAAAATATATATTTTTTGGACAAATATATTTAAAATATTAAAAAGTATATATTTTTTAACACAAAATATTATTATTAAAAAATAAAAAACTCAATACATATTAAGACAATATTTGTTGAAAAAAATATTTAATTAAAAATATTTTTAGACAAAATATTTAAAAAATATTTTCTTTTAACAAATAAATATAGGGTCCGCCATCTAACGTTTTTTTTTTCAACTATTCAACCGTTGGACTATTATTTGTGGGGTGCCCTCTGCAGCCATTTGAATGAAATTATTTTCCATTATTAACCGGAAGGATTGTACTTTCAAATAAAAAAAGAAATTTGAGAAAATATTCAGTAGTTTTTTATAGCATTTTCAAAAAAAAGTTATTTGTTGAAATATGTGGTTTCTAGAGCGGAAAAAGTAAATCATAGGAGACATTGGTATGGGGGTCCGCCATCTAACGTTTTTTTTTCAACTATTTAACCGTTGGACTATTATTTGTGGGGTGCCCGAGGCATCCATTTGAGTGAAATTATTTTCCATTATTAACCGGAAGGATTGTACTTTCAAATAAAAAAGAAATTTGAGAAAATATTCAGTAGTTTTTTATAGCATTTTCAAAAAAGTTATTTGGCGGACCCTATATATAACACGAAGAATCGGCATGATTTGTATCAAACAAATATTAGTAAAAAATGAGAATAATTTTTAATATGCCAAAGTCAAAAGTTCCAAAAATATATATTAAAAAATACGTTTATGTTTAATATTCAAAAAAAATAAAAATTTCAATTAATTTGAGACTGTCCCTAAACCACTGTTTCCATGTGAATGTGAAAAATATGTAGCCATCATGTAATCGGCCCTGTATTCCCTCAATGAGAGTGCAAATGTTAAAGGTTCCATTTGACGAAAATTGTAATTTTAGTAAAAAAGAATTATCTATGAAACCTTTTTATAAATCAGTATGCCTCAGTGAACAACAAATATTTGTTGTCTCAATCCCAATTTTATTTTAAATATTTTAAAAATAAAAAATATTTTTCCAAATAAAATATATTTTGGAAAAAATATGTAAAAAATATATTGTTAGGAAAAATATTTTTTTTTTGAATAATATATTTTAAAATATTTTTTCAAAAATATTAAAAAATATATTGTTTAGCACAAAATATTATTATTAAAAAATAAAAACTCAACAAATATTATTGCCAATATTTTTTTCAGAAAAAATATTTAAATTAAAAATATTTCAAAAATATAAAATAAATATTTCAAATTAAGAATCAACATGATTTTTTATAGCTGATTCCAATTTAAAAATTTAAATGGGCCTATAGATTCTTAAAGATAGTGTTAAGTTAAAAAATAACTCCAGAAATCCCCAAAATGGCGTATTTGGCTGACGATTTGACAAAAAGAACAATAAAAACATATTTTATGTTTCTTTAATATATTTTTTCTTTGTAAAATGCTTTTAACAATATTTTTTAATTTTTTTTTGTAAAAAAATAACTACTTTTTAATGCAAAACAAATTAGAACTACATTTTTTTTTTTTTTTATTTTTTTATTATTTTTTAAATTTTTTTATTAAACATAAATACCTTTTTAACACAAAAAAATATAAAAAAGTACATTTTCTAATAAGAAATTAAAAAAAAAATGAAAATACTTTTTTAAGAGAAGTATATTGAAGATAACTTTTAATATATTTTTTAATTCTTTTAGTAAAAAGTAAATACTTTTTAACTTTTTTTTTTTAAAAAAGTTAAGAATTAACAAAAAAACAGATATCATTCTTTTTTATTATTTTTGATTTTTTTGATTATTTTTAAAATATGTTTGATTAAAAATAACACCAAAAAATATGAAAAAGTACATTTTCTAATAAGAAATTAACAAAAAAAAATGCAAATTAATTAAAAAAAATAAATAAATTGAAAAATAGGAAAAAAATGAAAATACTTGTTTAAGAGAAATATATTGAAGATAATATATTGAAGACAACTTTTAATATATTTTTTTAATTTTTTATTAAAAAATTAATACTTTTTTAAAAAACTTTTTTTAATAAAAAAGTTAAGAATTAACAAAAAACAGACATATTTTTTATTATTTTGAAATATTTTTTATTAAAAATAAATACTTTCTAACCCCAAAAAAATAAAAAAAGTACATCATAATAAGAAATTAACAAAAAATACAAATTACTTTTAAGAAAAAAATTAAAAAAAAAAATAGGAAAAAATTTAAAATACTTTTTTAAAGAGAAATATATTGATAACTTTTAATATGCCAAATTCAGAGGTTTTGAATATATATAAATAATAATAAAACTAAAAAATATTTTTTAAGGAAATAAAAAAGAAAATAATTAATATTTGAACGGAATAAAAACATATAAATATTAAAGAAAAGTGAAATATTTCATAAGCAAAAGAAAACGTATAGAGAAAATGTATGTTTTACTACATTATAAAAAAATATATATTTTTAAGATAAAGAACATATTTAGAAATGTCCTTTAACCAAAGTAATACATATTTTAATAAAATAATAAATATTTTTTTTAAAAAAATACCAACTTTTTAATGAAAAAAATTGAAATTAGTTTTTAGCAAAGAATGTTTAATAAAAAAATATACTTTAAAAAATAAAAAAAAAAATATTAAAAAAAATTGAAACTTTTTAATGAAAAAAATTAAAATTGGTTTTTAATAAAGAATTTATAATAAAAAATATACTTAAAAAAATAATAAAAAAATTTATTAAAAAAATAGCAACTTTTTAATGAAAAAAATTAAAATTAGTTTTTAATAAAGAATTTTTAATATAAAAATATACTTTAAAAAAATAAAAAATAGCATCTTTTCAATGAAAAAAAAAATTAAAATTTGTTTTTAATAAAGATAAATTTTTTAATAAAAATACACGTTTTTTAATTTTTATTAAAAAATAGCAACTTTTTAATGAAAAAAATAGTTTTTAATAAAAATATACTTTTTAATTATTCCAAATAATTAATTACACTATGTAACAAGACATGAAAATATTTGTTTGTGCATTGATTCATATGATCCATAAAATCAACACTATTTTCTCCATGGATATTTTTTTTATTTTTTTTTACAAAAATTCCAACTTTCGTCGAAGGTAACTTTAATATTTGTTCTCTCATTTTGGGAATATAGGTTCGATGATGGCTACAAATGTTTCACTTTCACATAGAAACAGTGGTTTAAGCTGGCCATAGACGAACGATAAATTCGAGCAATTTATCGTTCGTCAAACCCAACAAGGGTTTGTGTTGCTTTTTTACTTGCAATTTGTTCGCAAACTACCCCACAGACGTAAAAAAGCGACCACAAACCCAACAAATTGCTCGAATTTATCGTTCGTCTATGGCCAGCTTTAAGGGATAGTCTTAAAAAATTTTAATTTCTTAAAAAAATACTTCTACAATAATGGACTTATATTTCCAAAATTAGAGTAGAAATAATAAAGGTACCTCCTGCGAAGAAATTTGGAATTTTTGGTGAAATATTAAAAAAATTATCCATAATTTTTGTAAATCATTTTCTAGCCAAAGCCAAAATACACCAGAAAATGCATTGGAAATTTGTTTGCTCTTATAAGAAAGATGTAAAAACATTTTTTTCGAAATCTGTAATTGAATCTACATTTCAAAGTTTCAGCTATATATAGGAGACTGTGAAAACGTAACATGTAATTATTGTTGTGGTCTAAAACTCTCCCAAACATCTTGTCATCCAGCCCTGGTGACGACGCAAACACCCTTTTATTAAGTTGTGCTGCAAAAACTACGGCAGCACTTTTGTCTGAATTATTTTTGAATTAAAAACACAACGGGAACAACGTAAATAGAACCGGCATCATATTAGACTGTTAATGAAATGAGGTAATTTCATTAAAAATAACAAACGGTGCGGCGGGCGGTGTTGTTGTTGTTTTCATTTTTCAAATTCGCTTCAACCTTTTTTACACAGAGGATAGAGAGAGAACACCACAGAAGCGACTTCTATTATAAACGTTTGAAAAAAAAACTGAAAAAAAAACCAACAAAAACTGAAAAGTCATGAAGCACTTGTTGTTGTTGTCGTAGTGATAATGACACCTCTTATTAAAAAAAAGAATGAAAAAAAATTAAACAAAACTTTTTTTCGCTGATGATAACTAACGACGTCGACGACAACGACAACGCCAGGCATCGCAGTCAACTCAGTGGGTTTGATTGTCAAACAAATTTCAAGTAGAAATGACGTTGTTTCTTTTCAGCGAGAGAATCGCAATGTTTTGAAATTTTTTTCGTTTCCATTTGGTTTGGTTGGAGAACCTCTACTATCTTATCGCTGTTTTGTTTCTTTTTGCAAACACAACTTAATTTGTCTGTAGTTTATAGCAACAAAAAAAGCTGAAAACTAAAAACTATATCGCATAGAGTAAAATAAAAAAAATTAATGCGAATGGTAATGACACCTTTTGAACCGTCTACAGAAGTCGCAGACTAAGTTTCGTATCGTTTGGCCACCGCCCGTGTCTTATCAGCTGCAGCCAACCAACCAACCAGGCAGGCAGGCAATAGTTGTGGCCACGTTAGCGTAACAACAACAAGAGGGAATTTTTGTTTTCAGTTTCGTTTGAATATCGTTTTACTTTTATTTGCTGATAAAATTGGCAACTTAAAACAAATTATATGTATGCAAATGTTGCTCATTTGTCTTTTCAATTAGAAGTGAAAAATGTTTGCGATAGAAATTAACTCTGGATTATTTAACCGAAAAAGGTCGTTTTGGTTGAATAAAAAGAAAATAAAATGAATAAAGATCGTCAAGGAAAACAATATTGTTATGGCTAAAAAGAAAAGAATTCTCAAATTGATGTTGTGATGCAAGTAAATGTAACTTCAAAGCTAAATGTTGTTGGTAATTTTAGTCACGGGAAAATTAACACTATGCAACAACAATCACTTTTTTGAACGAGATTAAAAAAAATGGATATTATTTTTTCACAAAAATTCCAGTACCTTTAATATCTGTACTCTTTTTTTTGGAAATATAACACCCGTTTATATGTCCCACTAAAGGTATTATGAGGGCCACAAAAGTCTTCAAAATGTCACTTTCAATAAAAACAGTGGTTTAGGAAAAGTGTTCAAAATGAAAAATTAGAAAAAAAAAATGATTAAAAAAGTTTTTTGAACAATGTTCAAAAACTACTTTTTATTTGTTAACATTCTAATGCGGAAAGCAATATAAATATGTAAAATCTATAAGTACAGTTAGAAGTTATGACAGTGTTTGTAGACGCAGAAGAATTAAAAAAATCATGTTTTTTTAATTTGTGGTACATGACTCGTCTTGTACTTCTACATTTATAAATAGATATTCTTCATATACCCAGCAAAAACTTGGTAATGACACCTCATTATTTTTAGCATTACCTAGTAATGACAGCTCGTTACACCCTGCATTATTTTGAAGTATGAAATAGTTATTGGTAAGTTAAAATTCATAGATTTTAAAAATTATTTTCTACATTTTTGTGGTGAGCCAAAAAATAGCAGTGCTGTTGTTATCACAGCTTAGTTATCCAGGCTTGAAGAAAAACCGCCCTAAATTCTGTATTCAGATTGTTAACAAATCCATACAATATAATTTAATAAAAATGTTGTTTTCATCACTTATTAAGCCCATTATTGATAATACATTATTTGGCTAGTTATCAATAATGACTTATTTTGTATCTTCCTGAGGCCAAGTATTTTACAACTCGTTTAGAAGTACTTATTTATTAACTTTTCGTAAGCGTGCGTGGAAGTACTTATTTTTTACAATCCCTTTATAAAAATAATTAGAAACGGATCCGAAAAATAAGTAGTGAAGGTTTTTGGTTTTGCCTTATTTTACTTGGAAATGAGAGCCCATTATTTGGTTAGTTATCAATAATGACTTAATTTGGTATCTTCCTGAGGCCAAGTATTTTACAACTCGTTTGAAGTAGTTATTTATTTAATTTTCGTAAGCGTGCGTGGAAGTACATATTTCACAACTTTTTGTAAGCGTGCGTGGAAGTACTTATTTTTTTAAAATCTCTTTGTAAAAATAATTAGAAACGGATCCGAAAAATAAGTAGTGAAGGTTTTTGGTTTTGCCTTATTCCCCACATTACCTGGTAATGAGAGTTTTTGCTGGGTAGTCTTCGTCGTAAAAAATCGTTTGAGTTTACAAAGACTGTCATAACTTCGACATTTATCCATAGATCATTTACGCATTGACGTTGTTTTCTGCGCTAGGAAGTAAAATCCTAAAAAAAAATATTTTTATTCCAATTTTTTATGATTTTTTACGTGCCAATTTTTTTTCATAATTCATATTTTTCTCAATCTTTTGGAAACTTTTTCTGAACCACTTTTTCTATGTGAACGTGATATTCGCAACGTTTGAAGCCATCAAAATTACCTTTAAATCGACATAGAAGTGGGTGTGATCGGGCCTACATAAACAAAATGAGAATACAAGTATTGAAGGTGGCTTCGACGAAAATAGGAATTTTAGTAAAAAAAATAAATATCCAATACAAGCCTCAATACAAGCAAACTTATTTTTTAGGTCTCGGAAACACAATTTTTATTCTTTGTTGTATAGTATTACCCATACCTGACTTAGTTATTGCAATTTAAAGTTTGAAAAAAGATTTTAGCTGTGAAATAATTCCAATTTAAAATTAAAAAAAATACATTTTTTCGATAATAATATATTATATTATATATATAAATTTGCGTTCTATTAAATATAGATGCAAAATGGTCTTGAGCCAGGACAATATCCCAGTTCAAATCAAATATTGATTACAGACCAAACAAATGCAAACGCAAAACTAAAACAAATGAGCGTTGGCACGGCAGAAGTATTGCTGGGTAACTATACCTGGATATACACATACTTACATATGCAACTCGAGGAGATGCTTGTATGATGGAATGTGTGCTTTATTACTTGGTGCGATTTTTAAACGCAAATTCGGCAAGTGAGTTGTGCTTCTCGTTCGTTTGTGAGAATCATTTCCTTATAGAGGCCGGGTTTGATGTTGAAAAGTCGCTGCGAAGCCACTTGAAAAGACTTTTGACATGGTCGAAATCATGATCGCAGTAGTCTGCAGCCAAGTAATAAATGTCACCATGTCATTTGTAAATAAATTTGCATTCTATTAAATATAGATGCAAAATGGTCTTGAGCCAGGACAATATCAGAGTTGAAATCAAAAAAGTTTATTATTTTTAGCTGAGTTGAATGAAAAAGCGAAAGGAAATCGGTCAAAGTTTTCGATAACTGATCGAGATATTGTAGATTGTTACCGATGTAAAGAAATTTTAAATGATCATCCCAAAAGCATTTCGTTGCTGTATTTTAGAGATAATTTTGTGATAATTTGTGATAAAAGATTGAAAGTAACTGAATCAAAGACGCATCCTTGTGTACATTCACTTTTAAACAACTTTTGTGCTAATGAATCGGGCGTTTTTTTTTTCAAAAATCTTTAAAAAATCGAGCGATTTAGAAAAATATTTTCTGTTTTCAAAAAGCTTCAAAAAGTGCCACGGGCGAAAAATTATTTAAAATCAAATAGAGCGATTTTTTTCCTAGACGTAAAAATTAAAAAAAAAAAATCTGTTTATTTTTCAAAATATTTTCTTTAATAAAATATTTAAAAACGATTGATTTCGTTTTAGTTTTTTCGTTTGCATTTTTTTGGTCTGTAATCAATATTTGATTTGAACTGGGATATTGTCCTGGCTCAAGACCATTTTGCTTCTATATTTAATAGAATGCAAATTTATTTACAAATGGCATGGTGACATTTATTACTTGGCTGCAGACTACCACGATCATGATTTCGACCATGTCAAAAGTCTTTTCAAGTGGCTTCGCAGCGACTTTTCAACATCAAACCCGGCCTCTATAAGGAGATGATTCTCACAAACGAACGAGAATCACAACTCACTTGCCGAATTTGCGTTTAAAAAATCGCACCAAGTAATAAAGCACACATGCCATCTTACAAGCATCTCATTGAGTTGCATATGTAAGTATGTGTATATGCAGGTATAGTTACCCAGCAATACTTCTGCCGTGCCAACGCTCATTTGTTTTAGTTTTTTCGTTTGCATTTTTTTGGTCTGTAATCAATATTTGATTTGAACTGGGATATTGTCCTGGCTCAAGACCATTTTGCTTCTATATTTAATAGAATGCAAATTTATTTACAAATCGTTTAGATAATTAATCCTTTTTAGATTTCATTGAAATAAAAATGATAAAAATATAACATATTTTGTAAAGTACAAATTATTTAAAAGAAGTACAAATTATTAAAAAGAAATAATAATTTCCCCCTTTTTAGTATTCTTTGAAGAAAAATTTATTTTAAAAAATCTTGTAATTATTATTAATTATTTTTCTCCTTCTTAGTCGTCTTGAAGTAAAAATTATTTTAAACACATCGAGTGGTTTAAAAAATTCGACAAATTTGTTTCTTATTTAGAAGTCCTCTTTCCGAAAATATAGCCATGCCTTTTCCAAGGTATCTATCACTAAGACAGTTATTGATAACTAAAAATTTATAGATTTTTTTCTTCTAATGTTCGTATTTGACAGCACTAGAAAAGCGATTTTAACATCCGATAACTCTATAACTAAGCGAGATTTTGATAACATATCGATCAGATATACTCTCGATCAGATATACATACTCTCCCCACTTTTTAAGTTTTTTTTCATTAAATTTTCGATGTTGAGTCCATTGGCACAAAGACATCAATTTTTTCAAAGTTTAACGTCCGATAACTTATCTTATTTTGAGATCCTCTATCCAAAAACATGGTACCTCAGATATCATACTCTCCCCGAAAATCCTCTTGTGCTGATTGATCTTGAACTGGAGTTAAGAGATCTCAGTAACTCAATTTGAGCCCAGAAAAAAAAATCCCAGGATTTTTGCACAAAATTTGATATGAGAAAAAAATAGTTTCATGTGTTTGAATGTAATGCATTCGAAATCGATCAAGTAACTTCTTCTCACGAAGGAAATTCTGACTTTTGGTAATGGAACGGAGGAGGACCACATTCAACTATACACACATTGGCCAGCTATATATGAATTTCGTATCCTGTGTGTGGATAAGTCATCAGTGGCGCTTCTGTATAGAGTGCTAGCGTTACCATGCTGTTATCGGCCGTATATTTATTTACATTTTGTAAATTAACAAATATTTCACAATTTGTTTGGGTTCTTGCGTATGTTTGCCTTAAATTTTCTTTCTTCAGATTTTTTTCGATGAAGATACTTTTCCACAATAAATTAGCCTTTATAATTTAGGTTTGCTTCATAACATTCCAGCTTTTGGGTTCTTGATTTTTTTCTTCAGTTTGTTTCTGCCTTGTCGCTGTTGCTTTTCATTTACCATATGTTAATGAATTTTAATCTTTTTGTTTTTTTTTTGTGGTGGTGGACGATGGTCCGATATTTGTGTTTTTCACGTTTTTTACGCTCCAGAAAAGCAACCATGACAAAGAACAACAGGCCAGACCAGGCCAGCTAAACTGAACCGACAAAAATTTAATAAATCCATTATTTTACATAATGAGCGGTGGTTGGTTGGATGGTTACAGCGACCAGATATAATATAAAGCGAAAAAATAGCAGCAACAACAACGACGACGACAACAACAAAAAAGAACGAGTGAAAAACAACAAACGATTGAAAATTGTTGATTGTTTTGCAGCGCATTTTTCGGTGAACGAATGAGACTGAGTGAGTGAGTGAGTGAGTGTTACGGAATGGAGGTCAGTACCATAAAACAAAAAAAAAATACAAAAAACAACAACAACACTTTTGAAACCAAACAGCGGCACCAACGACAACACCGCCACACATTATATGCACGATAAATGGGCAACAACAACATGTTGTTTTATGTACCTACTACATAAGACACATAGAACATTGTATATCACAGAAAAAAAATACCGAACAACAAATACGATTAAATCACGCTTTTTGCCACACTTGACGAATTATTTTGTAATTATTTTTTTTTTTAATTCTTTGTATTCTTGTGATTTTTCAGCGATTTATAATTTTTTTCCAATTGCACATCAAATGCTTGACATTTTGCTTCTCATGAACTTGCTGCTGCTTTGTTTGATTGACACTGACCGTTAATTGCTCTGCTTTGATTGCGACCTTAATGAGAATTATTAGCATACACTTGTGCAACTGAGGGGGGTAGCTGCACTTTGTTGTTAAACTTTCAAGAATTTTCACACGTTTGTCATTTTCGACATTTTTTTTATTATTTCAAACTTAGAGTAGATTTTTATATTTTTTCGTTTTGATTTTGTTTTTTTTTTAATTTTTAATATTTTTTGTTGTATTAGTAATTCATGTTGCAGCACATTTTCATGGCGCCTTGCAGCCACCAACCGTCCATCATCTATTGTGAATGGTAGGAACGAGACTAAACGCTGCGCCACCACTTAGCGGTTCGTTTCACCAGCAACAGCACCAGCAGCTTTGAGTGCGGCGGCCACCCAAAGCAGCGCAGCAACGTCTTCGCCGTTTGCCACTTCTTCACTTTGGCAAACACAAACAAACAACGGGGAGCAGCAGCGACGTCAACGTTGCTGGCGACGCGTCTCCGTTTAAATGTGTTGCGAATATGATGATCAAAATAAAAGGGGCGCAAAAAGAAAGATCTTAGCAAAGAATGGCAAATTTTTGAACACTCTTTCGTCTGCCTTTCACGGATTCATCCTCTTCAAATAAATGATACATTCACTTCACTCACACATCACAAGGTAAGAATAGTGGAGGGAGTGTTGTATCACACCATCACCCATCGACACCACCGAGATGAGTTCACAGGTAGAAACGGTGGGAAACGGTCCAAAAAATAAAGAACACAACGCTTGGATTTCACGCATGGACTCCACTACACGTCGCACGCCACCATCAACACATTCACTACAAAAACAAGGCTGAATGGAAATGTTTTCAGGGAAAAAGTCCAAACCGCACTGAACGTAGTGTTATCAAACCCCAACCCAACCGAACCAAACAAACTACGGCCACCAAGTTTTCATTCGAACATGGCTCAGGCAGGCAGGCAACACTAACAACTTCAAACGGCAACAAACACACAACACACCATCGACAACAACTGGATTTGTCTAAATATGGGGGAAAAACTTTAAAGTCTCAACAAACAACAACAAACAAAATGAAAAAACACACCGCTCTTTATGGCTTGAAAGTTTCCCAACAAGTTTTTCACAAACACACACCGCGCATTCCCCACCCAACAACAGAGACTCTAGGTGCCAAGTCCTCTCTCTCTCACACACACTCACCACTCTCAAGCACCTAAACCAACACGATCATAGTGTAAATGAAAAAGAGCGCCACACACAGAGTGGCAGCCGAAGTAGGAGAAAAACAAAGAGAACCTTCCAAGAAGGGATTTCTCTTTGTGTTTGTGGGACCACCACAATATTGTTTTCAGTGTGTGTGTGTGCTGGGGGGTGTTTGGGGTGGTGTTGGATAGAGATAAAACAACACAAAAACACTTTGCGAAAGGTAATTATTTGTAAACAAAATAATTAAACATATCTTAACCCGTATTCTCGTGAAGAGTCAAGTATGCGGGCACTCAAACTCAATGTCTTAAAATCGCACCACACCGACCGTTTAATGCCCTAATTAGCTAAGTAGGGTCTGAAAAGGTCACTCAACATTGACTGCACTACTGATCCAGTGATATTGTTTAGATGTTTTAATGCAATACATTCGCAAATTTTGTGTTTCCCAGCGGGGAAAGGAAGGCGCACGCAAGGCCTTCTTAGGGAGGCACAAGTCATGCTTGCTGCATTCTATACCCATTTAAAATTAACACAGGGCACTATGGTCCCAAATCCATTTTTTTGGCAGAAATTCAAAAAAAAAAAAATAAAATTGGAAAGTGGTAAATGTGTATATATTTTCTTTATGACAACACTCCAAGCAATCAAGAAAATATACTGGAGAAAATTAGGTGGCAACACCACAAGCAGTTTTACAAATTAATTAAAATCAAGACTTAAAAAGAAAATAGTAAAGTGACTATATTATGAAAATTGACGGCAAGAGTTAGTAGTTGAAAAATTATATTTAAGTGATATCTAGATAACATATCGACCAACATGTTGTCTCAATTTGTTCTTCTAATTTTCGACGTTGAGTCCATGTCCATTGTAACTAAAAAATAACTCGATAACTAAGCAAGATATCGATAACTTATTTATTTATAGATTTCTTATTTTGAGGTCCTCTATTCAAAAAATTCCCATATTTTTAAAGTAGTATTTTTTCAAACATTAACATTCGATAACTCAAAAACTAAGGTAACATATCGACCAACTTGTTTATTATTTTGACGTCCTCTTTCCAAAAAATATTGGGGCCTCGGATGTCATACTCTCTGCAATCTTTTTCTATAATTTTCAATTAAAACTTTAACATCTGAGAACTCGATAAACTCGGTAAATGTATATATATTTTCTTTATGACAACACTCCAAGCAATCAAGAAAATATACCTGTGTTGCCACCTAACCACAAGCAGTTTTACAAATTAATTAAAATCAAGACTTAAAAAGAAAATAATAAAGTGACTATATTATGAAAATTGACGGCAAGAGTTAGTAGTTGAAAAATTATATTTAACATTTTATGATTATTGTGGTCTTGTAAGTATTCATAGGTATTGTAATTTTGTGATTTGTGGAGAACATAATATATAAATGCCGTGGACCAAAAGTTATATGTATGACTCAACTTGACTCAAAGTGCAAATGTGAAAGTGTTCGTCTGAGGTTGTAGTTTATGGTGGAATTAATATCTCGTCAGCATTTTTCGGCAAACTCGAAAAATTGTCATTTTATTTTAGCACAGTTTTTGATTAGCCATAGACATATATATGATTATATCTCTGAATTAGTTTTGTGTACGAGACCCATCAATATTTTATTTAAAAGGTATTTAAAGTACCTTTAAAATGGTATACAACATCATTCACCTTTTTGTACACATGTATACATTTTACTTTATTTCTTGAAATAATTATTTAAATTGCAGTTTAAAGTATACTATTTGTATGCTATATTTTGCTTTTGTAATAATGTTTAGAAAAACACATTTCATCAAAATAAACAACTTTTCATTCTTTTAAGCTTTCATAAAATTTTGTTTTTGGTCACCCTGTAGCAATACAGGGTGATAATTATGTTGGTTATATATTGAGTTTATATGGGAGGTAGTAGTGGGCGTGGTCCGATCGGCCCAATTTTATTTTTTGCGTATGATATGTCTAGCAAATGTGCAAACTTACAAGACTGTATGTTTATTTTTCGACTTTATGTCATAAAAAAGGATTTGGGACCAGTGTGCAGGGTAAGATTGGAGAGCAAGGCCGGCCTTCCTCTCGCTTCTAAAGGGTGATTTTTTAAAAGCTATAGGAAAGTTTTTCAAAAAAAAAAAACACATCAAATTCAGAAAAATGCATGAAATCTTTATTTGAACCGATAGTACGGTCCATATAATTTAATGTTTGAAGATTATTTCATGCAAATGTTGACCTTGACTGCGCCTCAAATGGTCCATCCGCTTAGTCCAATTTTGGCATTTTCACGTTTTTGAGTAACAGAGGCCCAATTGCTGCGAACGGCGACGAATCGAATTGATGGTCATCATTAACACTGGCCGATACAGCTGCGATATTTTCTTCGGTTCGCACTCTACGTAAGCGTGTTGGTGATTTAATGTCCAACAATGTAAATTTGGTGCGAAATTTAGTCACAATAGCCCGAATAGCCCCACTGCAGCGGTCGATTAAACTGACCATAAAATGGAAGCGCGCGATGAACTTCCTTAACAGAGCACGCATTTTGATAATAAAATTCAATAATTTGCAAGCGTTGTTCGTTTGTAAGACAATTCATGGTTAAATTATAGACCAAACTGAAGATGTTTGACAGTGAAACAAAACACGAAACGTGTGTCAGCTGTTTAAACCAGTGTTGCCAAAAAGATAACAGCTAAAAAATCACCCTTTATTAACCTCCCTAAATATATATATTTTTGAGATGAAAAAATTGTGATGTGAAAGTCGACTTTCTGAACAACTTTTGTATTCTAGAACTTTTGGTTGGTTCCGTTCGAAAACAGCAGGATATTAAGGGTTAAGTCTGGAAGTAAGATACAAGTGTCTAACTACAGAGGCATTGCAAGACTGAGTGAACTTCAAAAATTTCTAGAGAAAATTATTACTCGTGTTTCCGAAAATAGTTTTTTTAATTATCTCAGTTTTTTTCGTTTGTTTTTTTTGGTCTGTAATCAATATTTGATTTGAACTGGGATATTGTCCTGACTCAAGACCATTTTGCTTCTATATTTAATAGAATGCAAATTTATTTACAAATGGCATGGTGACATTTATTACTTGGCTGCAGACTACCACGATCATGATTTCGACCATGTCAAAAGTCTTTTCAAGTGGCTTCGCAGCGACTTTTCAACATCACACCCGGCCTCTATAAGGAGATGATTCTCACAAACGAACGAGAAGCACAACTCACTTGCCGAATTTGCGTTTAAAAAATCGCACCAAGTAATAAAGTACACATGCCATCTTACAAGCATCACATTGAGTTGCATATGTAAGTATGTGTATATGCAGGTATAGTTACCCAGCATTACTTCTGCCGTGCAAACGCTCATTTGTCTTAGTTTTTTCGTTTGTATTTTTTTGGTCGGTAATCAATATTTGATTTGAACTGGGATATTGTCCTTGCTCAAGACCATTTTGCATCTATATTTAATAGAATGCAAATTTATTTACAAATGGCATGGTGACATTTATTTTACATTTTTTTAATTTTTTAAATGGGAAAACTTTTAATAAAAATCTATATTTTAAAATTTTATTAAACCTAACAATTTTACAGAGCATTTTAATTTCACTCAACGTACGTATTCGTTGTACAAAACTGATATCGTTGCAGGAACAATTTATTCGTTTGTTCATCAATCGTAGGAGAAACACACAAATTATGTTTGTTTGCTTTGTAATTCTCATTGACGTGGTTGGACAATTGCCTTAAGTAGTAGAGGGGTGATATTCCGAATAATCACTGCCCGTGGTTATAATGTAACTAAATTCTCTATACTGCTTAATGGGGCAGATGACCAGTTTTAGAAGCAAACAATTAAAAACGGATTTAAGTTCAGGCGGGTCGAACTTTATATACCCTCCACCATGTATTACATTCAACAGAGACTGTCCATTTTCGTACAGCAAAATGTTATTTTTTTTTAATATAGCCAAAACAAATAAAAAAATTTGAAAACATATTTTATAAATAAAAATAAAATTTTATTTATTTTAAACAACGTTTAAATATATATATATATATATATTAGGCTGGATCGCTGGCCATACAAATGGAAAACCATTTCCAGCTACCCCACGAAAATAAAGTTTGGATTGTTTAATGATGATCTGCAAAATATAACGTCACTGGGCCAAGCCGACTGTGAGCTAAACGCTCCAGAAAACACCTCCAAAAATCATGTTTTTCCCGTGCAATTTTTTACGTTGCATTTTTGTTCAAATTTTTCAATTTTTTTTTCTGAATTATAGACCCTCGGAAGCACTTTAAATATTCTTGTCTTAGAGTAACTTATTGGTCGAAGTTTTTTTCGCTTTTCCATAGTGACAACTGAAAAAATTTTCGTATTTGGTGTTATTATTTAATACCTTTCGAATGATGCCTATATGATGAACATCGGAAAGAAATTGACGTCGCAGTGCTCATTTTTGTACAACGAGTCTGAATATTTTGGCTCTGAAAAGCCGTCTCCTCGATTAAATTATTTTACAAACATATAGGCAGTGACGTCATTTTTCGTCCGAAATTCAAAATTTTAGCATTATTTGAAAGGTATTGATACCTACTATTAATTTTCCGTAACACCTCTCACTTAATGATTCCAAGAAATATGAGTTTTCAGCTGTCACCTTGAAAACCGGCAAATAATCAATATAAACGCCTAATAATAAGACCAATGAGTTATTCTAAGACTTGAATAAATTTTGTAATTTTTTTTTTCAAGTGCTTCCAACGGTCTATTAATTCAGAAAAAAATTGGGCAGAAATGCAACATAAAAAAAATACACGGGAAAAACATGATTTTTAGAGGTGTTTTCAGGAGCATTTAGCTCAAACGAAAAATTTTGTACATTTTTTTCATTGGAGCTGGACAAGAACATGCACACATGTAACTATAGATTGTGTATAGAAAAGCCATTACTAAAAATGCAACGATCAACAACGTCGTGTCTTTCCTGATCCTTGGGTCCTTGAGATGAATGACAATGATTCGGAATTCCATCGAAAAAACATCTTGACTGATGAGGCCCATTTCCACTTCGGTGGCTACGTCAACAAGCAAAATTGTCGCATCTGGGGCTCGGCAAACCCAAGAGTTATTGTTGAAAAGCCTCTCCATCCTCATTGTGTGACTGTTTGGTGCGGTTTATGGTCCGATGACGTCATTGGACCTTACTTTTTCGAAAATGAGTTTGGATCATCAGTAACGGTGAATGTATTGCGCTATCGAGAGATGATTAATGATTTTTAATGGTCGGAGTTGGATGGTATTGATCTGGACAACGTTTACTTTCAACAAGGCGGCGCTACGTGCCACACAAGCAACGTAACTATTGCTCTTTTACGGGAAAAGTTTCCGGACCGTGTTATGTCTCGAAGAGGTGATCTCAATTGGCCAACGAGATCTTGTGATTTAACACCTTGCGACTTCTTCCTTTGGGACCACATGAAAGATAAGGTATACGCCAACAGCCCAGCGTTGATTCAAGACCTCAAAGATAGAATTCGTGAGGCTATCGGCTGACATAGAGCTGCCACTTTGCGATTTGGCTATGGAAATTTTCATGAAAAGGATATGGTCCTGTAAGCGTGGTCGTGGTGGCCATTTGGCTCATGTTGTTTTTCATTATTAACGGCATACATTCCTCTTTATTATAAAATAATAAAGAAAAAAAATTACATTTTTCTTTGAATACCAAAATAATACCTCTTGTTGGTATAGCCCTTCGACAAAATGTAATCGGACATTGTCAATCTACTCGTAGTACTGATTGGGGACTGATCGGTGAAAGATAGATAAAGCACCTAAAACTACTACAAATTTCCCATCAAATCTCTGTCCGTGCTCTCTGTGAAGCATGTTTCTTCCTGTTTTTCGTAGGGCACAATACCACCGCTGACAATTAACACCATCACACATTCTCGGGTCACCATCAGCTAGTCAGGCAGCCGCTCAGCTAGCTACACTTGTTTTTTATAGTTTCTTGTGAAAATTTTAATGTTTCTACAAAATAAGACAACAACAACAACAACCACAGTAGAAAAATAGACAAAACAATCCTAATTAACAGACAAACACAATTAAAACCTCACAACAGGCTAGATGGCGAACAAACGGGCAGACGGATGGATGACTGTCTGGAACTCGAGAGAGTTTTAACAAGAAGAGGTTCCGTGGGGTTTTGTAATTTTTTTGAAAGCTCCACCTTATGATAAGTATACATTTCGAGTGTAAAAAGGGAGAAATATAGATCTGATACCCTAATACTTCATCATCATCATCAAATTCTTGTGGCCATGCCAATCTGTCCGAGCGTCCATTGAAATGAAATGAGGTTGGAGATAGAAATTGGAACTCAATATATGTGTAAAGGTTATAGATCAGTTGAGATAGAACACGAGCGAAATCAGTACAGAGGGAACAAGTATTGAAAATTCCCACTAAACTTTTTTTTGAAAATTTCCACTTTATATTCAAATTTGTTACGATCAGAAGGAATTATTTTTTACTTTTAAAAAGGGATAAAAATTTTACCATCAAACGACAGCAGGTAGAATTATGAAATTCTGTTTATTGCTTAGACTTGTAGAATAAATTGATATTTAGAAATTCGTACTTTTAAGGGGTAAAAACGGGCTCAAAAGGGATAAAAATAGTACGACCATACGACAGAAGTTTAAATCAAGAAATTCGATGTTTCCATTCCTCTGATTGTATGGAATCGTAAAATAAGATATTTTTTAGAAATATATACTTTTGGGGAGAACGGGCTCAAAAGGGATATAAGTAGTACGAGCATACGACAGAAGTTTAAATCATGAAATTCGATGTTTCCATTCCTTTGATTGTATGGAATCGTAAAATAAGATATTTTTTAGAAATATATATATATATATATATATATATGAAGGGGATAAAAAATGGTACCAATACCAAAAATAACTGAAGCTAGAATAATGAATTTGGCCGCTAAGACAATCTGAAAGCTTTTTTCTCAAATAAATCTTTTAAGTAGCCAAATCAAAAAAATATGCCCACTGTGCACGGCCGGCCACCTCTTCCCGTGACAAGTCGTCGCATTGGGCCGGTCGGTCAGACGTCCGCTCAATTCAAACGGACATTCAGCATTTTGCCACAACCCAAGAAAGAAAACCAGAAGAAGGGGAGGAAAAACCAATAAAAAATTAAGTGGAAATATTAAATTCAAGTTCAATGTACGTCGTCCGCATTTAATGGCTCGTGAGAGTTGGTTTTGTTGTTGCTGTTGCTACTGCTGCCACTTAATGTGCAATAGTAAAATAAGAAATGTGCGAATATAAACAATGAAAATTATTAACAATTTGGTGGGGTATAAACTAAAGTAAAACTACACAAACAAAATAAATAAAAAAGAAACAAAAACACGAATAAAAACAAAAACAAACGACACAGTAGTGAGTCGTAGAAACGACCGAAAACAGCGGCGTAGTAACGATGACAGCAGCGCTAAACGAACGACCGACCTTCAGAGAGTCGGAGAACATTACATTAGATCATCCCCATTTGGGAGGGGAGAAACAGAGAGAGATAGAGAGAGAGAGATGTGGATCCAATTACTTGCAAGAGCCAAATGATGAAAGTTGAGAGAAAGACTTTCTTTGGGGGGATCGCAACTCTCTTGAGTTCACTATGATTAGCTGTTTGTCAAAAGCTTTTTATAAAAACTTGAAATTGCCAAAAACAAAACAAAAACAAGCAAAGAAGGATGGTGTACTGAAGAAGATACCTCCGTTAAAGCAGTAGATAAACTTCTGCACATTAGGGTGGTACCAAAACACAAAGTAGGTGAATCTTTTAAAAATACTTCAGATTATGTTGAGGAGGTAGGATAGTCTACATGAAAAATTGTACCACGTTAAATTAACACTGTCCAACATAAAAGATAGAGTGAAGCAAAAGATATGTACAGTAGGGCGTACCTCAAAAAAAAAGTTCGCCGTACACCTTCGAATATGAAGTATTATTGAAAGGTAGTTTCAAAAAAAAAATTTTTATTTTTTTATGCCGAACGTAGGGGTCGCGCTTTTACATTTTTCTATATAACTTGTATTTATAAACGGATTTTAAAGTGTGATACATCGATGTTTTTGTCTCGACGAGGCCGATTTTTTTGTCTTTGAAGTCATTGAGCTCAAGCACCCCCTTCTGGTACTTACCCATCATTTCTCAGTTGCTACTACCCTAATGTACCACTCTAATAATCGAAAATTAAAGCTCGCATAAAATCATGAATCATGTTTGAGCTCAATGACTTCAAAGACAAAAAAATCGGACAAAAACATCGATGTATCACACTTTAAAATCCGTTTATAAATGCAGAAGTTATATAGAAAAATGTAAAAGCGCGACCCCTACGTTCGGCATAAAAAAATAAAAAAAAATTTTTTGAAACTACCTTTCAATAATACTTCATATTCGAAGGTGTACGGCGAACTTTTTTTTTTTACTTGTAACCTGGTACGCTCTAATGTACAGGGTTTTCCAACAAGAGGTGTTATTTGGGTATTCAAAGAAAAATGTCATTTTTTGAGATAAATGATCGGATGTTTATTTCATATTAAAGAGGAAGGTATGCCGGATATAATGAAATGATATTGAGTATGCGTATTCCCCCTAATAACAAAAACGTGGACTATAAAGTGATTTTTATTCGTAGGGGGTGAAATAGGGCAAAAAGGGATACAAAAATGGTACCTATCAAACGAAAACAGCTAGAAACACAAAATTCGGTGTATACATTCCTCTAATGGAGTAGACACACATAATATAAAAGTACTTTTTCCAAGTTCGTACTTTTAGGGGGTAAAATGGAAATAGAGGGATAAAAATGGTACCAACCAAACGGCTGCATCTATAATAATGAAATTCCACAATAATATATTCCTCTGATTGCGTAGACACGTAAAATAAACGGATATTTCGAAATTCGTACTCTTTGGGGTTAAAATGAAAAAAGGGATAAAAATAGTACCAACCAAATGACATCAGCTAGAGTCCTGAAATTCGGAATATACATTCCTCTGACTGTGTAGACACGAAAAATAAAAGTTTTTTTTCAAATTCGTACTTTCAAGGGATACAATGGGTACAGCTAGAACCATGGAATTCTGTGTATACATTCCTCTGACTGCATAGACACGCAAAATAAAAAGATTTTTCCAAATTCGTACATTTACGGCAAAAATAGGTTGAATCATGAAGTTAAGTTATTTTGCACTATGTACGTGAGATAATGGATTTTCAAAACTTTTTGTACTTTTGGAATTAAAATAGAATGGAAATACAACCAACTGTAGCACCCACTACCTACCAATATTTATGGTATTTAAGATTTTTTGAAAATATAATTATAAGAATATTTATTTTTTTAATTGACTTGAAGTATTATATATATATATATATGCAAACGTATTGGTAGCTTTGTCTTATAAGCGTGGCATCAAATAATAAAAATATTATATTTATTTATAAAATTATTTTTCAATATTTGTATTTATTTTGGTTTGGCTATATTTAAAAAATTATATTTTCCTGTAATATTACTGCACTTCTACGAAAATCGACAGCCTCTGTGGAATGCAATCCATGGTGGACGGTATAAAAAGTTCGTCCCGGCCGTTTTTACTGGTTTTCTATTTAATTTTTGCAAAATCAACCAGATTTTCAATGAAAAAATAATCAGAATTATAATTTTTTCATATGTTTATTAAACCAAGGTATAGAAACAACGTTTACTTTAATAGAACATTATCAAATCTTAAAAAATATATGTGTTTTGATTGTAATCTTCGTACATATATAAAGAGTTGCGTTACTGACTGAATGATTTATCATTGACCAGCGCCCAGACCAAACGGCTGAAGCCAGGATCATGAAATTCGCACGATAGTTCCCACATATGACGTAGACGTCGACTAAGAAAAGGTTTTACGATATTCGTATCTTTAGGGGGTAAAATGGGACAAAAAGGGATAAACATCTAAACTTCGTCAGTAGATAGAAACATGAAATTCGGTGTGTTCTTTGCACTGACCATGCAGACGAGCTACAAACAGGAATTTTTCGAAATTTGTACTTTAAAAACAGGAAAGGGACAATAAAAGGGATACAAAATGGTACCAATTTAAGTATTGCAGGTAGAATCGTGAAAATCGGTAATTACATTTCTCTGACAACGTAGACTTGCAACATAAATGGATTTCGAAATTTGTACTTATAAGGGGTGAGCTGGACAAAAAGGGATAAAAATGGTACCAACTAAAGTATTACAGCTAGAATTGTGAAATTTGGCATGTAAATTCCTCAGACCATGCAGAAGAGCAGTAAAATTTGATTTTTCGAAATGTGTAGTTATAAGGGGTAAGCGGGACAAAAAGGGATACAAAATGGTACCAATTTAAGTATAGCAGCTATAGTCGTGAAATTTGGTATGTAAATTCCTCTGACAACGTAGCAGCGCAAATCTAAATGGATTTTTCGAAATTTGTACTTATAAGGGTTGAGATGGACAAAAAGGGATAAAAATGGTACCAACTAAAGTAAAAGTGAAATTTGACCACGCAGAAGCGCAGTAAAATGGGATTATTCGAAATTTTTTACTTTTAAGGGGATACAAATAGTGTAATTGCGTAAACTCGGGACATAAATGGATATTTCAAAATTTGTACTTATAAAGAGGATATTGGACGACAAGGGATAAAGCGTTACCAAATAAAGTACATGTGTATTTGTTGGGAAAGAAGAGCAAAAAGTTATAAGTGGTCGGCAGCACCTAGAAACATGAGATCGAGAATACAAAATGCTCTGCGGTTGTAAATTTTTTCTTCAAAACTGGGTAGAAAATGATAAAAATTAATTATACATACGAAGGGTGTTCAGCTGAAATAGTGCACATGCACATTCCTTTGACTGTATATGAGTGCTATCTAAAAGTAGGTTTCCAAATTACTATTCTATTCTATTTATCTATATCCACCAAAAGAAAATTAAATAAATTCTACCAAAAACAGAGACGGATAAAACAAATAATAAATAACTGGCTTTCTCGCGTACAAAGCAGTGGGTACAGCCAGTTAAAATTATAAATATTTAATGTAAATAACACTCCAAAAGAATTTTTGGAACAGAGTAGCGACCCTATAATTCTGAAAGGGCATGTTGAGTTGAATAAACTTATAGTTCAGCTGATCTGAGTTTCTTTTTACAGTGGATCAAAGTTTTCATTTTTTGGTCGAAGGTAACATTATACAACAGAGAAAAGTGTTGCAAGCTAATGTCTGAGAGATTTCTTATTATCAGAACTATATTGTGGAATTTTGCGAGGATAGTTTTTGTGGAAATTCTTAACACTCGAGAAAATCAAAAGGTCCTTTTAAAAACCCGATTTTGGGATTAAAATGTTCTACACAAAAAAATCAGAAAATGTCACTGGGGGTCACCCATATAAGAAAATTATACGGCATCTGTTTTTTTTTTTTTGAAGATTGATCTTTTTTGACAAAAAATGTGGGAATTTCGGTAGATCGCGGTAAACAAAAAATACAAATTGGTTACTATTTTGCAAAATTTTCGTTTTCGCAGGAGATAAGGCTAAAATTATGACATTTTTGTTCTGTAATTTTTTTGCGATCTATCCATCGGATTCGGCTGATTTTTGGCATGTGTATTAAGAACCAATGACGCTTGTAACATATATGAAAAAAAATCGCGGCCGCAATTGAATTAATTTTAATTTCTTTATCTGGGTTTCTGGAATAATTCTGTCACATATTATATGGGTGATTTCAGGTAAAGTGACCTTTATTTTGCACAAAATTTCAAAATCAATTTATAATTTATGTTTCGAAATGTTGATATTTCTGAAAATACATATTCCGATTACATATTCCGATTTCTGGTAATACGATTCCGATGACAACATTACACTCAGAAAAATAGCATTCTTAAATCTGAGTAAAATCCATACTACAATTTAGTTCAACAATTTACTCCAGTTCAGTAAAAATGCCCTACTAATTTAACTAAATATGAGTAAAGTTTCTTTCAAAACCATGTTCATTTAATAGAAATAGAATAGTGAATTTACTTAAAAATATTTCTTTGGATCTAATAAAAAATTCTTACAATTGAGTAAATTCATACTTATGTGGAAGAAAATGTTTTTTTAATTTTTAAATAAGAAAAAAACTCAGAATTTGTTTGTATGGAAAAAATTCCATTTAGGAAATTTTAACTAAAATACTAGTTTTTTCCTAAAATTAAGTTTACTGAAATTTATGTCGAGCTCTTTATATAGGGTCCGCCATCTAACGTTTTTTTTTTCAACTATTCAACTGTTCGACAATTATTTGTGGGGTGCCCGAGGCAGCCATTTGAACGAAATTATTTTCCATTATTAACCGGAAAAAAGTTATTTGTCGGACCCTATGCATTTAAGTATTAATGATCTTATAAAATGTCATCTGAAATTGTTTAGAAAGTTCTTGAATATTAAACTAAGAAGCAATTCTCGTTCGTTTGCAGAGACTTATTTCTTAAATACTTGGAGTATTAATCTAAACAACCACTGAAAAGGCGCCTCTCTTGCCTGCGCAGCAATCATGGAGTAATAGCTCAACTCTTTATGGCAGAGGTGTCATGAAACTTTTGAGAAATATTTCATGTTGTCATTCTTTGTAATAGTTTTGCATACTCTGAAGCAAAATCATTTGTTTGATTCTTTAGTTAAATTGAATTTGGTTTAAGTTCACTTTTTTCCTTGTATCAAGTAAAGTTTTCTCCAGTTAAGTAAAAATTACTTGTTTTAAGGAATAAATCAGCAAAATTGTCCTCAGTTTAAGGTATTTACTTGATTTTAGTAAAAAAATTACTTAGATTTAGGAAAATTTCATCATAATTTTACTTAGATTTAGTAATTTAGTAAAAATTTACTTGTTTTGAGGTTCCAATAAGTTATTGGAATTTTCCTCAGTTTGAGTAAATATTTACTTGGTTTGAGGAAAATTGAACTAGAATCTAGTTCAAAGCATGTACTACTTTCAAGGAAAAGTTTGAACTTGATAAGATGAAATATTGCTTTAGCGCTATACGAAGTTCAATTTTCCTAAATTTTAGTTCATTTTAACTCATTATAGGGTTCACTTTTTTCTGAGTGTAGGTTTGATCATTTCCTTTTCCAGATATATTCGGTGTCGTAGCGGAATTTCCATCAAAATGTCACGCCCTTTACAATTTAATCGTTTAAGATCGCACCGGTGACTCTCTACTTTGTGATATATTTGCAATAATATTTCGATAAAGCCGCCGTTTTCAATGGTAAATATAGTAAAAATCTCATTCAATGAATATGGGTGATATTTAAACAAATTTAAGCAAAGTGTCACATGCGTTCCAATGGAATCGCGCATATGCCAAACAAATATTTTGGTATCTTCTATATGAGATTTTCTAATGGCACTTTTCCCAATTTTTAAATATATAGTCAACATTACACATCCATTTTAACTATTTCAATGTATTTTTTATAAAATGCTCTATAGTTTTAACATTTTTTGATTTGATTTGTTGATTAAGGCAGTACAAAAAACATTTAAAAATTATTTTAATGCGTTGTAGCTCATTTTGTTATTATTCAATTTAAAAAATCGATTTTTTGTTTAAAAGATTAATTTATTTTTTATTTAATTTAATTATTCACACGGTCAGCTGCTGCTGCACTTCTTTCCCCGATCATACTTCGTTTTTTTCTTCAAAATTTAAATTTAATTCATAATGTGAGCGAACGAGCAGCAATACAGATTTGTCTTTAATGTATTGTAATGTTTTTTAATGTTTATCGCAATTTAATTATCTTTCTCATTAATACGGTTCATGGCATCGTTACGAGACATGCTCCAATCCACCAGCCAGCCACTGCTGTACAACATTTGTGAAAGTGGGGGCCATAAAAATTCAAAAAATACAAAAATAAATATATCAGTACCCACAGTAGTGATGGATGAGTTCAAATTGATATATTCTTCGAGTCATCAATTTCTTATTTTTTCACAAATAAAAATAAGGACCAGGCGCCCCCTGCAACTTCCACCAGTTCTTCCCTAGCAAGTTTTCACATTTTCTCATATTGTTGGCCATCCAATCAGCAGCTTATATTCATTCCCCACATACGAGACGAGTACATTCACCAATTAAAATATTGATAAATGTTTCATTCATCCAAATCTGTCATTATCTTGTGTTGCTTGTCCCAGAAGGGGGGAGGGAAAGTCGGTTGAACGGAGGCGTTGGAGGAGATATGGCCATTACCATATATAGAGAAAGTAAAAGTGTTGCCTGGCACTCTGGCCACCGTAGGAGGATGAGAGCAGGAGGGTGGTTAGTGTAGGTGGTGATGGTGGTGTGAACAAGATGACGAGGAGGAGAAGGTTATTGTTGACTCTGCTCTAAAAGGCTGTGTTGCAGTTTTCAACAAGAAAATGGAAAAACATTTCGAAGCTTGAAAATGAAAATTGCTACCAACAATGACAGCAGTCACATGGAAGACAATCAAGTCATTTGTTTTAAGAGCCAAGGAGAGGAGAGGGGAGGGGAGGTGTATGTATTTTGTTGGATATTTTTATACATTTTTGGTTAAATGATGCCCTTAGAGATTTTGGTGCTGACGAGGATGATGATGATGTCTATGGTACTTCTGTATACTTTTCATCCATTTCATATTTTTGGACTTGTTCAAACATAAATCTAAAATTTGTTGTTGCTGACATTGCACGTCAATCTCAAAAGTACAGCTGAATCTTCTACAAAGCACGAGTACACGAGTATCTCGGGTACTTGCCGCTACTACAACATACTTTGTTGCAAGATGAACTCTATTAAGTGGTTGAAGTTAAACTTGTTAAGTTGTTACTTTAATCATGTTGCACACAAACAGAAGAGAGAGAGAAATATAGAGGCCAACATTGATGGGTGGAACTAATTTTAGGTGTAGAAAAATGGCAACAGCGAAATTTTTAATAAAATTGTAGAGATATGAGAAATATGAGTAATGAGTCATGTCAAGCGGTACGATTGAAATTTTTTGAAAAAAAAAATAAAATTTTTTTAAAAAATAAAAAATTAGAATTTTTGGAAAAAAAATAAAAAAAATTGGAAAAAAAAATAGAAATTTTTGAAAACAAAAATTAGAAATTTTTGAAAAAAAAAAATTAGAAATTTTTGGAAAAAAATTAGAAAATTAGAAATTTTTGGAAAAAAAAAATAGAAATTTTTTGGAAAAAATAGAAATTTTTAGGAAAAAAAATAGAAATTTTTGGAAAAAAATAGAAATTTTTGGAAAAAAATTAAAAATTTTTGGAAAAAAAATTAGAAATTTTTGGAAAATAAAAAATAGAACTTTTTTACGAGTTTAACAGTGAGAAGAATAGAATGTTTTCAAATGTATTATTGGAAAAAAAGATTTTTTACAACTTATTACCAGTGAGAAAAATAAAATGTTTTCAAAAAGGTTTGTTCATTCAATCGCCAAAAATTAATATTTTGGTAAAAAAAGTAAAATAAATAATTAATAAATGTGTTAAAAAATGAGCGCATCAAAAATTTGCAAAAAAAAAATGTAAAATTTTGAAAAAAAAATAAATAAACTGAAAATTTTGCGAAAATGAAAATTTTGCGAAAATAAAAATTTTGCAAAAATGAAAATTTTGCAGAAATGAAAATTTTGTAAAAATGAAAATTTTGCAAAAATAAAAATTTTGCAAAAATGAAAATTTTACTAAAATAAAAATTTGGAGAAAATTTTGCGAAAATGAAAATTTTGCGAAAAGGGAAATTTTGCGAAAAGGGAAATTTTGCGAAAAAGGAAATTTTGCAAAAATGAAAATTTTGCGACAATGAAAATTTTGCGACAATGAAAATTTTGCGAAAATGAGAATTTTGCGAAAATGAGAATTTTGCGAAAATGAGAATTTTGTGAAAATGAAAATTTTGCAAAAATGGAAATTTTGCGAAAATGGAAATTTTGCGAAAATGGAAATTTTGCGAAAATGAAAATTTTGCGAAAATGAAAATTTTGCAAAAATGAAAATTTTGTAAAAATGAAAATTTTGCAAAAATACAAATTTTGCGAAAATGGAAATTTTGCGAAAATGGAAATTTTGCGAAAATGAAAATTTTGCAAAAATACAAATTTTGCAAAAATACAAATTTTACTAAAATAAAAATTTGGAGAAAATTTTGCGAAAAAGGAAATTTTTCGAAAATGGAAATTTTGCGAAAATGGAAATTTTGCGAAAATGGAAATTTTGCGAAAATGGAAATTTTGCGAAAATGGAAATTTTGCGAAAATGGAAATTTTGCGAAAATGGAAATTTTGCGAAAATGGAAAATTTGCGACAATGAAAATTTTGCGACAATGAAAATTTTGCGAAAATGAGAATTTTGCGAAAATGAGAATTTTGCGAAAATGAGAATTTTGTGAAAATGAAAATTTTGCAAAAATGGAAATTTTGCGAAAATGGAAATTTTGCGAAAATGGAAATTTTGCGAAAATGAAAATTTTGCGAAAATGAAAATTTTGCAAAAATGAAAATTTTGTAAAAATGAAAATTTTGCAAAAATACAAATTTTGCGAAAATGGAAATTTTGCGAAAATGGAAATTTTGCGAAAATGAAAATTTTGCAAAAATACAAATTTTGCAAAAATACAAATTTTACTAAAATAAAAATTTGGAGAAAATTTTGCGAAAAAGGAAATTTTTCGAAAATGGAAATTTTGCGAAAATGGAAATTTTGCGAAAATGGAAATTTTGCGAAAATGGAAATTTTGCGAAAATGGAAATTTTGCGAAAATGGAAATTTTGCGAAAATGGAAATTTTGCGAAAATGGAAAATTTGCGAAAATGGAAATTTTGCGAAAATGGAAATTTTGCGAAAATGGAAATTTTGCGAAAATGGAAATTTTGCGAAAATGGAAATTTTGCGAAAATGGAAATTTTGCGAAAATGGAAATTTTGCGAAAATGGAAATTTTGCGAAAATGGAAATTTTGCGAAAATGGAAATTTTGCGAAAATGGAAATTTTGCGAAAATGGAAATTTTGCGAAAATGGAAATTTTGCGAAAATGGAAATTTTGCGAAAATGAAAATTTAATCCATCTTCCAAAAAACATGGACTCATTTCAACACTAGCAATTTTGTTGTACAAGTTGACGTTGCAATTTAAGTGTGAAGAGCTTTATTGACAACATTGGTATCTTTGGTGACCCCCCATTGAAATTTCCCCCCAAATTTTTTGGTATAACATTTTAAGCCTTTTTGAAATGACTTTTTTGATTTTCTCGAAAAAGTGGTCATATTAACCTATAAAGAAAGGAACTAGAGGGTTAAGATCTTCCACAAAAATGATCCTGATAAACATACTTCACAACATAGCTCTGACAATAAGAATTCTCTCAGACATTAACTTGCAACACTTTTTTCGCTTAGTTACCTTCGACCAAAAAATTAAAACTAAAAAGACTAAGTTTTTTCTACAAAAATGATCTGCCCTTTCAGAATTATAGGGTCGCTGCTACTCTGTTCCAAAAATGCTGTTGGACAGTGTTATTAAATGACAATGTTCAACCACCTTCGAATAAAACCAGAAATTTGAAAAAATAACACTAGTCAACAGTCAAAATGTACTCGGGATGCGATAATTTTTTCTGTGTAGATAACCTTGACATGAGCTCGAAAAACGCAATAAAAATTTTTTTTTTCGTTTGGTTTTTGTTTTATTATTTTTTTTTTAATTTTAAAAATTTTTTTTTGGTTAATTTGTTTCGTCCGGCATAACTCGGGAACCACTAGCCCGATTTAATTGAATTAAATTTTAAAAAATTTAAAATTACAATTCCCTTAATCTGTTCATATATTGTTTTCCTATACAAGCAACAGTTTCCAAGTTAAAAATGAATATATAAAGGAAAAAACTTATTTTTTGCCTAAAGATTTAATTTTTTTTTTTTTTTAAATCCATAAAAAATCCAAAATGAAAAAAATGTCAAATCTTATTACTTTTACGTAAAGCCACATAACCTATGAGCAAAATGAGACCAAGATTATGAAAATCGATGCACGCGTTTCGCTTTTATTCGCAATTGAGTAAAGGTATGAATTTCAAAAATTTGCTCGACATATGCACAACTTTGTCTATGGTAAGGTTTTTTCTTTTTTTTTTGATTCTCAGAATTAACAAAACGGAATAAACAAAGGGTTATTTAATTTTTATGATTGCGTAAGCAAAGTAATAAACGCTAATAAATGTGCGTGAACAATTAAAAGGAAAAAAGGAAAGGGGACTTTTTTAATTATTTGGGGTTTCCGTTGGCAACCTGTATGATTTTTTTACAGAAATGCAACCCACATTTAAGGGTGGTCATTATTCGGAAAATTTAAGACTCACACATGGTGAAACAGCGAAACGCGTGCATCGATTTTCATGATCTTGGTCTCATTTTGCTCATAGGTTATGTGGCTTTACGTAAAAGTAATAAGATTTGACATTTTTTTTCATTTTGGATTTTTTATGGATTTTTAAAAAAAAATTTAAATCTTTAGGCAAAAAATAAGTTTTTTCCTTTAAATATTCATTTTTAACTTGGAAACTGTTGCTTGTATAGGAAAACAATATATGAACAGGTTAAGGGAATTGTAATTTTAAATTTTTTAAAATTTAATTCAATTAAATCGGGCTAGTGGTTCCCGAGTTATGCCGGACGAAACAAATTAACCAAAAAAAAATTTTAAAATTAAAAAAAAATAATAAAACAAAAACCAAACGAAAAAAAAAAAATTTATTGCGTTTTTCGAGCTCATGTCAAGGTTATCTACACAGAAAAAATTATCGCATCCGGAGTACATGAAATTTTTTTCATTTTGTTGAGTAGTGTAATCAGTATTTTTTTTCTTGTATAGCCAATTCTAATTTAAAATTTTAAATGGCCCACCCAGTAGGACAACAAACTATGTTTCCTTATTTCAGAGTCAGAGTAAATAGTTCATTTGTCAAGTTTTTCAAATTAAAAATTTTGCACAGTGGGATGAGTTGTAAATCAGTCACTTACTTAATGGAAACATTAGAAGCCCCTTGATTCCCGGTCATATATATATATATTTGCATTGAACTAATTTGATTATAATTTTCAACACCCATCATCATTAATTGCCAAGCGTTTGGAAAGTCTTGCAGCGGCGTCTTCGTCGTCGCCGTTTAGCCAAGTAAAAGTTGCAACCTCAACAGCAACAGGCAAGCGGCAACCACCAACTGGATTGGTTGAGTGAGTGAATGAATATCCATATCATTGACAAGACAACATTTAAGAATCAGTGTTATTATTGGAAGGTGAGGAGGAGGGGTCTGTGGGGGTATTGTAATCGATATGACTTTGGCTATGACTTTTGTGGACACCCCTCCCCACCACCAAATGGCTGACAAAGATTTGCGGTGTGCCATGGCATCCGCTTCTATTTGCCCCCCATCAGGCGTTCCGTGTGGAATGGCGAAGTGCAAATAAATGAATCTAATTTGCAACGCATACATAACCCCAGAGAGAGAGGGAGAGATGAAAGAACAAGCTGAAGCTGAGGAAGAAGAAAGAAAATCAATCGTCATCATCGGAGCATTGGAGTATTGTCTTCAGTCGGGCCATTGCATTGCAGCTCTTCTCCCAACATTCATTGATTCATTCAACTTTTTCTTTCCATGGAGGCCACAATGCAAACAGCATCTTTTGGTGGTGGTGATGGTGGTTGGTAATGACATCTTCTCTCTAATGTTCTTCTTATTCGTCCATGATGTCTTTTGCGGTCTGTGGTTGCCGCTTGGATTTCGCTGCTCTGGCGTTTGACTGACTCGTCGTTAACTGTTTTGACAAAATGTTTGTCTTTGTCTTGTCTTAATGGCCTTTGTGTTGTGTTATGGTTTCTATTTTTTCTGTTTCTTCTTCTTCTTTGTCCGCTATTCTCCATTCACATGTAGAAAAGTTGGCCGGATCGATCGACCGACCGACCAACCAGCCAGCCAGCCGACCACACATTTTCTATTAATGTCGAGTGTATTTGTCTGGCAATAACTCAATCATATCGCATCGCATCGCATTGCTTTGCATCGTGTTGCATTGCAAAGCAACGCCTTGCCCCTCAGCTCCACGTTGCATGCATGCCAGTCAGCCAGCTAGCTAGCCCACCCCGCAGCAACAAAGCGTTCTGTGTTGCATGTTTGTTGTGCAGAGTGGAGCGGTGTGGAGAGGAGTGGTGTGGTGTTTTGGCTTGTTTTGTTGTTTTGTAGGCACGACTTCCAATGTGACCCACTTCTTTTGGCCAACAAACATTGTCTGTATGTAGATCTCTCAAAACAAATCTCCTCCGGAGTTGTAGCTTTTTTTCTTCTTGTTTCTTGTTTAATTCATGTGAACGTTAAGAATGTTGTTTGTTGAAAGCAAATACATTTTGCACAAGAGGAGAGCGAGAGAGGGCACAAATTGTGTGAATTATGTGGTGAAACATTTTCGTTTTGGACTTTTTGGTATTTTGAGATTTTTTAGAGATCACAAATGATGATAAAGTACGGTCGCCAGGACTCCTTTTAAGTTTGTCATTAGATAAACACGGGACTTAAGGATTTCAGTTTGTCAGTTGGGTGGTGGGAGGTAGATTATCGAGCTGCCGCAACATTCAGCAATTTTTTAGATGTTGGTTGGGTGTTGTTACCCACGCTCGCAATGCAAAGATTTTTGTAAATTGATCACATTTGAAAATTTCTGTAGGTAGGGCGCATTGGTGAAGCATATTATCTTAAAATGCATTTATTATTTACTAGCAGTACCCGCTGCTTCGCACGTGAAAAAGCCAGTATTTGTTATTAGTTATATCCATCGTTTAATTTGATTTTCTTTTCTAAAATAGTAAATTGGAAACATAGCACTCATATACAGTCAAAGGAATGTGCTTGTCGATGTGCACTGTTTTAGCTGAACTCCCTTCGTATATATATATTTTTTATTATTTTCTGCCCAGTTTTTAACAAAAAATTACAACCGCAGAGCCTTTTATTCGAAAAAAAATCCATTTTGATGGCGCTTCTAGATGAGCAGAGGTATTTACGTACTAAATTTCATGATTCTAGCTGTAATCCTAAAGGTGGTACCATTTTTATCCCTTTTTGTCCCGCTCTCCCCTTAAAAGTACAAATTTCGAAAAATCCATTTATGTTGCAAGGCTACGTTGTCAGAGGAATCTACGCACCAAATTTCACGACTATAGCATATACAAGGTGGCGAAAAAGTAATCCTCCTATCAGAAAATGCTATAAATTGTGCGATTGGCCCCTAATGTCAGTTCTGTTTTGACATTTGTGTAGTAAACACATGCGAAATACACGTTAATAAACAATGTTACGCTACACTGCTCCAGAACGCGGAATATTGGTGACTATTTATTTGACCAATAATCGGTCGGTGACTTTGGCACAACGTGAATTTCGTCGCAGATTTCCTAGCCGTCCAACGCCTACTGGTGAAACATTGCGACGTTTAGCCGCTCGCCTCGAAGAGACTGGCACAACACGAGATGCTGCCAGGCGTGGCACACCCCGGAGTAGCCGTTCTGCAGAAAATATTGCTGCTGTAGCCGAGGATGTCATGGAAGCGCCGTCGACATCGACCAGACGACGTGCCACGTAAATGGGTATCAGTCGACGGTCTTTACAGCGAATTTTGGTACAAGATTTGAAGATTTTTCCGTACATCAGCTGTTAGCTGCTGACCGCCAATCGCGTCTAAAACATACGCTCAAGCCATCCTTAATCACCACCAACAGGAAGATGATTTTTCATCAAAAATAATCATGAGTGATGAGGCCCATTTCCATCTTAGCGGGTACGTAAATAAGCAAAATTTACGCTTCTGGGGCTCTGAAAATCCGCGTGTAATCAACGAAGAGCCATTACACCCGCTCAAAGTCACTGTATGGTGTGTTGTTTTCGCTGGAGGAGTCATCGGACCTTTTTTCTTCGAAGACGTCGCGGGCCAAACGGTTACTGTGAATGGTGAGCGCTACAGAGCAATGATCAACGAGTTCTTTTTGCCGCAACTTGATGAATTGCAACGGCACACACTGCACAACCGATATGCTGAAGGATGCATTTCCCGGGCGCCTAATCTCCCGTTTTGGCGATTTGCACTGGCCAGCAAGATCGCCTGATTTGACCGCTCCAGACTTCTTTTTGTGGGGCTTTTTGAAGTCGCGGGTTTATGTCAACAAGCCTCAGACTCTTGCGGCTCTTAAAGACAATATCCGTCAAGAATGTGAGGACCTATCGCCGGAAGTTTTGGCCAAAGTAATGGAAAATGACATAAAAAGGGCTCAAATGACAAACAACTGTGGCGGCGGCCATTTACATGACATCATATTCTCGACTTGATGTAAAAAAAATTAAAAGACCAAATAAAAATAATCCACAAGAAGAATCAAAGTTTTTAATTTTTTTTTAAATTACAGCAAAAACATCGGAAGGTTATTTTTGCGCCACCTTGTATACTATTTTAGTTGGTACTATTTTTATCACTTACCTTATAGGTATAAATTTCGAAAAAAAAAAATCAATTTGGATTTGCGCTTCTACGTTGTTAGAGGAATTTACACACAACATTTCACGACTATAGCTGCAATACTTAAATTAGTAGCATTATTCTTCCTTTCTGTCCCTCGTAACCCTTAAAAGTACAAATTTAAAAAAATCCAATTTTAATGCGCTTACACATGGTCAGAGGAATTTACATACCAAATTTCACGCTTCTTGCTATTATAATTAAGTTGATACTATATTTATCCCTTTTTGTCCCGATCCCCTCTTATAATTAAAAATTTTGAAAAATCCAATATTACTGCGCTTCTACATGGTCAGAAGATCTTATATATCAAATTTCAAGATTCTAGCTGCGATACTTTAGTTGGTACCATTTTTATCCCTTTTTGCCCCGCTGACCACTTATAAGTACAAATTTCGAAAGATCCAATTTTACTGGGCTTCTACATGGCCAGAAGAACTTACCATTTTTATCACTTTTTTTCCCGCGCAACCCTTAAAAGTACAAAATGCATTTATAATCCGCTTCTATGTGGTGAGAGGAATTTACACACCAAATTTCGGGACTATAGCTGCAATACTTAAATTAGTACCATTTTCATCCCTTTTTCTCCCTCGCAACCCTTAAAAGTACAAATATTGAAAAATCCAATTATAACGTTCTTCTACATGGTCAGAGGAATTTACATACCAAATTTCACGATTCTAGCTACAATACTTTATTTGGTACCATTGTTATCCCTTTTTGTCCCGCTCACCCTTTATAGGTACAAATTACGAAAAATCAACTTATATTGCAAGTCTACGTTGTCAGAGAAATGTAAATACCGATTTTCACGATTCTAGCTGCAATTCTTAAATTGGTACCATTTTTATCCCTTTTTGTCCCCCTCACCCCTTATAAGTACAAATTTCGAAAAATCCCTATTTGTAGCTCGTCTGCATGGTCATTGCAAGGAACACACCGAATTTCATGTTTCTAGCTACTGCCGTTTAGTCAGGACGAAATATTGATGTTTATCCCTTTTTGTCCCATTTTACCCCTAAAAGTACGAATTTCGTAAAACCCTTTCTTAGTCGACGTCATATTAGGGAACTACCCTAAAAATTTCATGACTCTGGCTTCAGCCGATTGGTCTGGGGGCTGGTCAATGATAAGTCAGTCAGTCAATCAGTCAGTAATATATATATATATATAATATAGTTTGCTTTTCTCCCAAATATCAGTTCAATTTTCGTCGAAGGTACCTTTAGTATTTCAATGGCTTAATTGATGTGACTTGATGATAGCTGATCTCACAGAGCCGCAAAAATTTGCCACAAGGCACATTGTCATTATCATGATTGATGCTGGTCTGTGAATGTCTTATTTGTCCGTCCGTCCGGCTCACACTGGTCCCAAATCCATTTTTTATGGCATAAAGTCGAAAAATAAAGATACAATCTCGTAATTTTGTAAATTTAATAAATATATTTTAATTATTTCAAACCATTATTTATTTCAAATCAAAAAATAAATATTCTTATATTTATATTTTCAAAAAGCTTAAATACCATAAATATTGGTACATAGTGGGTGCTACAGTTGGTTGTATTTCCATTCAATTTTAATTCCAAAAGTATAAATTTTGAAAATCCATTATCAGACGTACATAGTGCAAAATAACCCAACTTCATGATTCAACCAATTTTTGCCGTAAAAGAAAAGGTACTAATTTGGAAAAAAAAAACTTTTTATTTTGCGTGTCTATGCAGTCAGAGAAATGTATACACCGAATTCCATGATTCCAGCTGCGCCCATTTGGTTGGTACCATTTTTACCCCCTTGACGTTTCTACGCAATTCGAATTTCATCATTCTAACTGTAGTCGTTTAGTTGGTACTATTTTTATCCCTCTGTACCATTGTATCCCTTGAGAGTACGAATTTCGAAAAATTCGTCTATTTTCCGTGTCTACGCAGTCAGAGGAATGTATACTCCGAATTTCATGACTCTAGCTGCGTTCATATGATTGTTACTATTTTTATCCCCTTTTTCATTTAACCCCAAAAAGGACGAATTTCGAAAATTCTGTTTATTTTAAGTGTCTACGCAATCAGAGGAACCTATACACCGAATTTCATTATTCCAGGTGTAGCCGTTTGGTTGGTACCATTTTTATCCCTCCGTACCCATTGTATCCCTTGAAAGTACGAATTTGAAAAAAATCCTTTTATTTTTCATGTCTACGAAGTCAAAGTAATGTATACTCCGAATTTCATGACTCAAGCTGCGGTCATTTGGTTGGTACTATTTTTATCCCCTTTTTCTATTTTGACCCCAAAAAGTACGAAATTCGAAAAATCCGTTTATTTGCCGTGTCTACACAGTCACAGGAATGTACACACCGAATTTCGTGTTTCTAGCTGTTGTCGTTTAATATGTACCACTTTTATCCCCTTTTTGTCCCATTTCTCCCCCTACTTTCAACAGACGGACGGACGGGCATGGCTAGATCGTCTTAGAATTTTATGACGATCAGGAATATGTATACTTTATAGGGTCACAGGTCGATATTTCAAGGTGTTACAAACGGAATGACAAAGTTAGTATACCCCCATTCTGGAGGTGGAGGGTATAAAAATCGAGAAGAATATTTTTATCGGAGCTATATCCAAACAATAGGTTCTTGCAGTTCAAGTCTAACGTGTTATGCTCAATTTGAAAAAAAATTGGTGAAAATACGTGGTTTCTGCGGCGGAAAAATCAAGCCGGGAGCTATATAAATATAAATCTGAACTGATCTGACTCATTTTCACCCTGGGTGTTTCTAGTGGAAATATAAGATATTTTGACAAATTGGAAGAAAATCTGTTAAAATATGTGGTTTCTAGAGCGGAAAAACACAAATCGGGAGCGAAATTTGAATGGGAGCTATATATAAATCTGAACCGATCTGACTATTTTTCACCATACGTATTCCTAGATTAAATATAAGATGTTTTGCCAAATTTGAAGACAATCTGATAAAAATACGTCGTTGCTAGAGCGAAAAATTTGTATGGGAGCTATATAGAAATCTGAACCGATATGATCTATTTTCACCATGTGTGGTTCTAGTTGAAATATAATAGGTTTTGCCAATTTTGACGAAAATCTATTGTAATATATGGTTTCTAGAGTGAAAAAGAGTCAAATCGGGAGTGAAATTCGTATGGGGGCTATATATAAATCTGAAGTGATTTTCTTCAAATTCTATAGCGTTAATCCTAATCCCGAAAAACTTCGTTGTGCAAAGTTTCGTTTGGTTCTGTCTACAATTGCGACCTGTATCGTGATTACAAGAATAGATGGACAGACAGACGGACATTTCTAAATCGATTCAAAAAGTGACTCTAAGTCGATCGGTATAATTAACAATGGGTCTATCAAGCTTCCTTTTGGGTGTTACAAACAAATGCACTCTCTTGGAGTGTATAAAAAAATGAATTTTAGAGCCATTTTCAGGAGCGTTTAGCTCGCAGAAGCCGTGATCTAGGAACGAAATATTTTGCAAATCATTATTAAACAATCCAAACATTATTTTCGTGGGTTGACTGGAAATTGTTTTTCCTTTATCCTCAAGCTAAATTTTATGTCAATCGGAGTTCGTTTGTAAGAACTATAAATACAACTATACAATAAATCTTCATGTGTAAATAGCACGTGTTAAAACGTCCGTTTTCAATCACAAATTCAAAAAATTTGAGTTTGTGAATGCAGTTATTTTAATAAGTTTGCGTAACATCCTTCCACATTCCGGCCACGCACCCACTCCCGAACACATTGATTTTTTGTGTTTTTCGTCTTCCTTCCCTTTCAAAACATTCATTGCTTCATTATTATAATATTAATAGTCTACTACTATATATTATACTGCAATAAAAAATGCAGAATATGAGGGAGCAATCTTTCAAAATGTACTCTAAATATTAGCTGTATTGTCAGACGTCATTAGGGAGAATCATTTTTCCCTCAGGGCCGATTTCTCCCATATTGGAATCAACGCATTTTAATTTAATGATTCTAGGTACAACCGTTTGCTTGGTACCAATTTTATCCCGTTTGGAACCTAAAGGTACGAATATCGAAAGATAGGTACACATCGAATTTCACTATTCTAACTGCAACCCTGTGATTGGTACCATTTTTATCCCTTTCACCCCATTTTCCGCCTAAAAGTACAAATTTCGAAAAAATCCTTTATGTTTCGCGTCTACGCAGTCAGATAAATGCATACACCGAATTTCATGATTTTAACTTCAGCGGTTTGGTTGGTACCATTTTTATTCCCCTTTTCCAATTGTATCCCTTTAAAGTATAAATTTCGAAAAATCTGTCTATTTTACGTGTCTACGTAATTAAGCGATGTACACACCGAATTTCATGTTTCTAGCTGTTGTCGTATATTTGGTACCATTTTTATCCCTTTTGTCCCATTTCACCCGCTAAATCTTTTTTATACTTTTTGGTGATTACACGTTACTACAACATTTTCAAGTATAATTCAAAATACACCATTTGAAATTCAAAAATTCCATTTGAAATTCAAAAAATATCAATTGAAATTCAAAAAATATCATTTGAAATTCAAAAGTCGTCATATGAAATTTCATTTTGAAATTCAAAAATGTAAACAAACTTATTTAAGAAAAATATACATTAGGTGGATATTCTGCAGTTTTGGAAACAGATTTAATAAAATGATAAGCAACTAATAATTATAGTGATGTAAAATGTCGGTAATTTCATATATAGTTTTTAACCTTCACCAGCTCAGAGAGCATCTGCATATAATTAATAAGGATTATTACTTAGGGTCGGATTATTTGTGTGGGAGGTACAACAAATCATAACTATTTTACAGGTATAAAGTGATTGTAAAACATTTTCCAATATTAAATTTTTACTGATCAGTTTTATTTTAACCAAAGCTTTTGTCAATTTGTGTGAGAGGTCTATGAAAACATTACCAATGACCAGATTTCAGTGTATTCCGATCATACGGACGATCGGAAGTTATAAATTCTTTAAATTTTAATAGGTTAGAGTGATTTGCGTGAGAGATACTTAAATCTGTTTTCTTAACAGCAGAATATTAAAGCTTACAGAAATAAATAAATGCTACCCAACCTAATGTATATTTTGCTTAAATAATTTTGTTTGCCCTTTTTGAATTGCAAATGGAATAATTTTTGAATTTCAAATGAAAACTTTTGAATTTCAAATGATGTCTTTTGAATTACTTATGACGAGTTTTGAATTACAAATGAAGAGTTTTGAATTTCAAATGATGTCTTTTGAATTTCAAATGATGTCTTTTGAATTACAAATGACGACTTTTTAATTTCAATTGACATTTTTTGAATTTCAAATGGAATTTTTGAATTTCAACTGGTGTCTTTTGAATTTCAAGTGATGCCTTTTGAATTACAATTGAAAAAGGTGTAGAGGAAGGTACGAAACAAATTTCAAGTGTATAAAAATCAGAAATTTTCAAAAAAAAATTGTTTAAATAGTCTAAATATTAGGGGTATTTTCAGTCCTTGTTAGGGAACAATTTTTCCCTCTGGGCAGATTTCGCCCACATTCAATACCAACCGATCTGCAACCATAAGACACATTTACGGAAAATTTCAACATCCTAGCTCATTCCGTTCGGTCGCTATCGTGCTTTCAACAGACAGACGGACATGGCTAGATCGTCATAGAATTTTACCTCGACCCAGAATATATATACCTTCCTTATCGGGTCTCCGATGATTATTTCAAGGTGTTACAAACGGAATAACAAAGTGAGGAGGTGGAGGGTATAAAAATGGCAAATAAAAGCGCGAAGTGTGAACAAAAAATCAACCCTACGTTTGTTAGAAAAAAAAGGTAAAACGTATTTTGGTTAAATATTTGCCCAGTGTGACCGTAGCTTAAATGTTGTCGTCTGATTGGTACCATTTTTATCCCATTTTAAAATTATATTTCCCCAGGTTGTTGTCAATAATTTCCCTTGTATTCATTGTTTTTCTTTCAACAACACAATGATTGAAATCCAAAAATAAAGTTTTCACAAAATAAAAAATATGAATAAGGAAATATTGAATATCGTACTCACCCTATCGACCAATTGTTCGTCGTTGCGTTTACGCCGCATGGGTGCTCGCAGTATAAGTCCATCTTTGGAATCCATTGTGATTTGCTCGGTTTGGCTTTCAGCAATGAATGGCGGCTGCTGACTGCTCTTCTACGTCATATAAAAATAAATTTACAATTGAAATCCACAAAAGTTCACACAAAAGCGTGAGAACGAGCACAGCGTACGACGACGACGACGACGACGACGATGAAGTTGTGTCTTCGCTCGATGTCCACAGGGCACAGGGTTGCTGCTGTCAGTGATTTAAGATCCACGCTGTGGTTGTGCTAATGCTCGTGGTGAAGGTGTTTGCAGAGGTGGTAAGGCCAGTGGCGTATAACAGATGCATGTCTATGCTAAGCTAAGCGTAAGCGTATGGATGGTATTGGTGTTGCTGTTGTTGTTGTTCTTGTTCAAATTGAGTTGAGGTTGTTGACTAAGCTAAGCTAGAGTAAGTGAGTGTATATCATTACGATCCAAATAACGAATAACGTTGGCTTAATGGAATGTAATTGTTTGTTTCGTTTTTGTTTTTGGATGGAAGCGTTGAACGATGCACGACGACGACGACAGACGGCGTTCTTTCAAACGCCGCAGTTTAGTGACGAGTAACTGAGTATTTTTTGTATTTTGTTTTGTAACGAGGGGCCGGGCAATGATGATATGTTTCCGTAGTAGTTGTTGTTGGAGTTTGGTTTATTATTGTAAGTTAAGCATAGGCATGTTGATTCGTTGCATTCTTCCTTTTTTTCTTTTGAATTTCTTTGATGAATAATTAAGGGAGGAGGCAGGGCAGAGATAGGTTTTTTACGTATTTGAGTTGTTGTCTGGCCTCTGGAATCGGTTGGCAGTTATTATTGTGGATTTGAGATGATCTTTGATTGTAGTTAATGACGACGACGTGGACGACTGACTGACTCAGTGTGAGTTTGTCTTTTCACAGGAATTACGCGGATTGTTCGCTTGGCTTGTTTGCTCAAAAAGGAATCTGTAAAGACAGCAGAAGAGAAATGACGGAAAAGAAAATTAGTAATGAATGCAATTCTGTGGAATGCACAGCAAGAGGATGCTGGGGTGCGTCATTAAATGAGTTAATTGATTTGTGCGGCTAATAAAAGGCTACGCTTTGAGATTTACAAAGACAGGCAATGCAAATCAAAGGCGATAAGACAAATAAGCAAAAGTGATTATACAAAAAAACAAATTGAGTCACTTAAAGATAAGCAAAAGAATTAATGAATTTAAATTATCCTTCAAACATGGATAGAAATCAGTAGGAAAATCACGAGCGATGGCTGTTCAGAAACACAACAGTTTTAACGAGAAAGCCAGATAGACTTCATAATAGGATAGGTAACGAAAAAAAAAATTGCCGAGTTCACCCCTTAGGAAGTGAAGTGAATGAAATGAAGTTAATCTGCAAAATATTTTATCTGTGAGTCAAACGTTCCAAAAAAACCACTAAAAATCATATATTTCCTATGTAACTCTTTGATGTATTTCTAAATTAAAATACCTTAAATTTTTTTCCGAATTAATAGACCCTTGGAAGCACTTTAACTAACAAATTGTATTCTTGCCTTAGAATAACTCATTGGTCATAATATTGGACGTAATATTGATTTTTGTGATTTTCCAAGGTGACAGCTTAAAACTCATATTTTTTGGAAACATTTTGTCAGAACAAATAGGGCATATTTCCGGCAAATGCACTCCGATTGTTATAAAATTTAGCATGAGTATAAAGGAAATTTACTCAACTTTTTATCTACGTACCTACTTTTCAGAATTTAATGAGACGAAAATGAATAAATTGCGTTTTGGAACTAAAAAATCTATACTTTTTACACTAAATGTATCCTATCTTCAAAGGGTGCAATTTCGTGCAGGCAAAAGTTACCCTATAAAAACGGGGAATCCTTCAACCTTTCCAAATATGTATACATGTCGTTAAAGGCTTTTGAAGAAAAAAGTTGTGTTGGTCCAATGTCAGACATTTGTTTAAAAAGGATATTTTTAAAAGTAAAGAGTGATTTTTTTGAGGTTAGGATTTTCATGCATTAGTATTTGACAGATCACGTGGGATTTCAGACATGGTGTCAAAGAGAAAGATGCTCAGTATGCTTTGACATTTCATCATGAATCGTCTTACAAACGAACAACGCTTGCAAATTATTGAATTTTATTATCAAAATGCGTGCTCTGTTAAGAAAGTTCATTGCGCGCTTCCATTTTATGGTCAGTTTAATCGACCCACTGAAGCGGCTATTCGGGCTATTGTGACTAAATTTCGCACCAAATTGACATTGTTGGACATTAAACCACCAACACGCTTGCGTAGAGTGCGAACTGAAGAAAATATCGCAGCTGTATCGGCCAGTGTTAATGATGACCACCAATTTTCGATTCGTCGCCGTTCGCACCAATTGGGTCTCTGTTACTCAAAAACGTGGAAATGCCAAAATTGGACTAAGCGGATGGACCACCTAAGACGCAGCCGCGGTCAACATTTAAATGAAATTGTCTTCAAAAAGTAAATGTCATGGACCAATCTAACGTTTCAAATAAAGAACCGATGAGATTTTGCAAATTTTATGCGTTTTTTTTTAAAAAAAGTTATCAAGCTCTTAAAAAATCACCCTTTATTTATTACAAACGAACTATATTTGGCACAAACATAGTTCTGACGTCATAATAAAGCTAAGAAACAACAATTTCTAATAAAAAAATGTGAGTTCAAAATCTCTTAAACTGTGTGAGAAACAGTTCGAAAAAAATAAATTACGTTTTTTTTTTTCAATTTTCAAAATCTGAAAAACGTGAAAATCTGTAATACAAAAAAAAAATATTTTTTTTCTTCGCATATTATGAACAAATACGTAAAAATGTGTTTAAAAAAACATAAACACAAAAAAATAGTAATTTTAATTTTCTTTAAAATCGAAAAATATGAAAAGTAGTCAACTTTGGGCCGATTTCTAAAATATATCAGATTTCCCGATTGTTAATATCTCAACAAAATAATCCTTGGGTCCTTGTCTAATTTTGATTTTTCACAGAACTCAAAAATGTCTACTACAACAAAAGTTATTGAATGTTGGGCGATGGATTTTGATTCTGAACCACTGTGCGGCGGCGTCAATTTCCTTCCGATGTTCATCATTTAGGCATCATTCGAATGGTATTGACTGCCGCTTATTATTTTTATAAAATACAATCACCAAATACGGAAAAGTTTTCAGTTGTCAATACGAAGCAAGTAAGGAAAGGCTAAAGTCGGGCGGGGCCGACTATATGATACACTCCAGTTTCTACCCGAATACAATTCAATTCGGTAAACATGGAATAAAGTGACTAACTTTCACAATAAGTTCTTCCAGTTCAAATATAACGCGTTATGCTCAGTTCGAATAAATTTGGTGAAAATTCGTGGTTTCTGGGGCGGAAAAATCTATATGGGAGCGAAATTTGTATGGGAGCTATATATATAAATCTGAACCGATCTGACCCATTTTCACTATGAGTGTTTTCTTGTTGAAATATAAGATAATTTGAAAGATTTGAAGAAGATCTGTTATAATATGTGCTTTTTAGAGTGGAAAAAGTGAAATTGGAAGTTAAATTTGTGTGGGAGCTATATATAAATCTGAACCGATGTTTTATTAAAATTAATTATTTTAATATAGATGATTGCGAAATTAATGAAAATATATAAAATACACATTACACAGTGCTACAAAAAAGAATGAAGTAGAAAACTCTGAGAAGTGATATTATTTTTCTGGTAGGTATTGTAAAGTGGAACAGGAATCTGCAATTGAAATTTGTCTGACACCCTCCAAAATCTTAAGTTACGGGTAAAAACCGGGATTTCGTACCTTTGAACACTTATACGACTGTAACATAGTTGGCTATCAACCGATTTTAGCTTTATCTCCGGATGTGTTGTCATTTATTTTGGTTTAAGACCAAAGGTTGTGCCGAAGTCTTCAGCAGAACCCAAAATTAGCAAAAAGGCAAAGTGAGACCTTTATTGTTGCAGCTAAATGTTGACTGCGCAGTTTCGATGGGCGCTACCCCATCTCGTCAGAACTTTCGCAACGAATGTATGTCTTTGACTTAAATCAGGGTTCATATTAGTACCAGCGGTCACATATGACAAATGAGAAGCGCTGATAAACAAAATATTCCACTGAACTAAGTCGACACACTAAAACTCTCACTTTCAATGTTATGCATGTGCTCGCATCGCTGGCAACAATGCAAAGGTTGTTGTTGTACGGTATGTCCCGTCTTCACTGTACATCGTGTGTATTGTTGTTGTTTGTATGTATTGTTGGTCTGTTATGTTGTATGTGTTGTCATTTATTTTGGTTTAAGACCAAAGGTTGTACTGAAGTCTTCAGCAGAATTTGAAAAGAAGAAACTTGGTGCTTTCGATACATATATTGATTAATTAAGAAAACTTAAGAAATATGTGTACTTTTGTCCAACAAACACACTTTTTAAAGCAATTTTTGACCATTTTTCAACTTAGGCAAGGTTTTTGCACATTATTTTGTTTGGTAGCCGTACCACAAGTAAATTTATTTAAGTAACACATTTAGTAAGAAGTAAAACGCCGCTTTTTCTTAAAAAAATCGTCAGTAATTGACTGAGTTATTGAAGTTATTATAAGTACCATTTTTTCAAAAATACAAGTTTTGCTCATTCCAGTTCACATCTCGCATTATTTTACGATTTTTTTTTGTTTTAAAAAATTATTGTGCCCCGCGCCAATAATGAATTTTTGGAGCAAGTTGGCAACAATATACTAAAATTATAAATTTGTAAACGTATATTATAATTACATATACAAATATATGTGGTAAAATTAAACTATATTAATTAAGTTTATATTCAATATTTTAAATTTGAGGTAATAATACTATAGAAGAATTTCAATATTTACAAGGAAGAAATCTTTTATTCCTTTTTTCGAAATAGACAAGGTATTAATTTACCTTATAAGCAAGGGTAAGTTAAACTCAACACTGCCTGCGTAGTCAATTCTCTGTGTTGTTGTCTCTAGCCTACATCTCGCTATTCTGAAATCCGAGGAGTTTCTCGTATTGAATACATTTGCGTTTAAATTAAAAGAAATGGATCATTGGACATGATTGATGGATTTGTAAACGTATATATCAATATAAACCACGTATTGACAACATATTTTTCGCATAGTCTCGGTACAATGATACTGTGCCATGACGAAGATGCAAATTATAAACACATTTGAGAGCCTTATTTTAAGCAGCTTGAAGTGATTTCAACTCACTGCTCATTCTGTGGCAATATACTACCACCAAATACTCAAGATGGCTATGGACCAACACTTGATAAATCAACAGCTTTGTCTCAAAATCCCATTTCTTCCTTATTTTGAAGATTATTCCAATTGCAGAAGAAATTTTTGATTTTACGTATTTTATATTTTTATACCCTCCACCTCCAGGATGGGGGTATACTAACTTTGTCATTCCGTTTGTAACACCTTGAAATATCGACCTGCGACCCTATAAGGTATATATATTCTTGATCGTCATAAAATTCTAAGACGATCTAGCCATGTCCGTCCGTCCGTCTGTTGAAAGCACGCTAAACTCTAAACGAAAAGAGCTAGAACGTTCAAATTTTCCATAAATGCGGATAAAAATAGTACCAACTAAACGACTACAACTAGAATGATAAAATTCTAATTGCGTAGAAACGTCAAGGGGGTAAAAATGGTACCAACCAAATGGAATCATGGAATTCGGTGTATACATTAGAGCGTACCAGGTTACAAGTAAAAAAAAAAAAAAGTTCGCCGTACACCTTCGAATATGAAGTATTATTGAAAGGTAGTTTCAAAAAAATTTTTTTTATTTTTTTATGCCGAACGTAGGGGTCGCGCTTTTACATTTTTCTATATAACTTCTGCATTTATAAACGGATTGTAAAGTGTGATACATCGATGTTTTTGTCTCGACGAGGCCGAAGTCATTGAGCTCAAGCACCCCCTTCTGGTACTTACCCATCATATCTCAGTTGCTACTACCCTAATGTACCACTCTAATATCAGAAAATTAAAGCTCGCATAAAATCATGAATCATGCTTGAGCTCAATGACTTCAAAGACAAAAAAATCGGCCTCGTCGAGACAAAAACATCGATGTATCACACTTTAAAATCCGTTTATAAATGCAGAAGTTATATAGAAAAATAAAAAAGCGCGACCCCTACGTTCGGCATAAAAAAATAAAAAAATTTTTTTTGAAACTACCTTTCAATAATACTTCATATTCGAAGGTGTACGGCGAACTTTTTTTTTGAGGTACGCCCTAGTATACATTCCTCTGACTGCATAGACACGCAAAATAAAAAGTTTTTTCCAAATTCGTACTTTTTCTTTTACGGCAAAAATTGGTTGAATCATGAAGTTAGGTTATTTTGCACTATGTACGTCTGATAATGGATTTTCAAAATTTGTACTTTTGAAATTCAAATAGAATGGAAATACAACCAACTGTAGCACCCACTATCTACCAATATTTATGGCTTTGAAAATATTTTTCAAAATATAAATAGGAGAATAATTATTTTTTGAATTGACGTATTGGTAGCCTTGCCTTATAAGCGTGGTTTGAAATAATTAAAATATTATATTTATTTATAAAATTAAGTTTTCAATATTTGTATTTATTTTGGTTTGGCTATATTAAAAAAATATATTTTCCTGTAATATTACTGCACTTCTACGAAAACCGACAACCTCTGTGGAATGCAATCCATGGTGGAGGGTACATAAAGTTCGGCCCGGCCGAACTTAACGCCGTTTTTACTTGTTCATATTTATAAGGGTAGAATATTGCTACAGATCCAAATAAACCGAGATAATTTATGTCGCAAACAGAAGCGGGCCAAGGATACTACCCAGAGGTACTCCACAAGGCTGTGCTGAACTTCTTTCCTCTCCAACTTGGACAAATTGTCTCCTATTTGACAAATAACTGGTAATAATTTGCAGATCATTATCTAGAATGCCATAAAATATTAGTTTTTGCAACAAAATCTCGTGATCAACCAAGTCAAAAGCTTTGCCAAAACCATAAAATATTCAAGCTGCTCCTGAAGATCCCTCGACATATTATGCTTACCACCTTTAAAATTGCTTCATCCGTCCTCTACCTTTAATATATCCAAATTGCGTGCTACATTTCAACGATTCTTCATCAAAGTATTTTAGAAGTTGGGTGTGCATAACCATCTCTAATATTTTGTTGAGTTACAAACCGACCCAGAATTATCGGCGGCGGCGGCGCTACCCGAAATGGTTCGGCGGCTTTCGGCTTATTTGCCGGCTCGTTCTCTCATTCGATCACCCCTATTTATTTGACAATTTTGGGAAAAGGGAAAAACAATTTGTATTGGTTTTTAATAACTTTTCTTTTATTTTTCCGCAAATAGTTCAATATTCGTTAATATTAGCCAATATTAGCCAATGTTACCATAATTTCATATTATTATCCCATACAAATATTTTTTGGGAGTAGCACTCCATTCCCAAAATTTATAATATGGAAGAATTTAATAAATATTTTTGCAATTACAGCTTTTCATAGGAGTCATATTTGACCAGACATATTGAATATTATAATTCTTCCAACGAATGATAAGCTGTACCTACTTTGACACTCTAAAGAAACACAATAGATGAGCTGTTGTTTGTTGTTTTTTTATAGGAAAACATGGCCACTCATACTGGAATTGACTTATATAAATGTGACTTTCAAATAAAATTACAATCATTCAATTTACTATAGACGTCAAATTCACAGAAAGATCCATATATTTCACAGTAGTAGGTTGTCTAAGTCGACAGTTATATTTTATTTTGTAATTTTAAGTGGGTTGTCTATTTTGACAGTAATATTTGACGGAGTTAGAACTCTCGGCGGAGTGGTTGAAGTCGATGTGAGCCGATGAAATCGGCGGCGTGGTTGAAGTCGTATGAGCCGATGAAATTGGCGGCGGCGCGGCTCTTGCAGAAACATTCGGCGGCGGCGGCTTGAAATCGGTCGGCTTGTATCTCTGGATAGATGATAGTATTGCTATTGGTCTGAATTGTTCTGCTGTATTCGCCCTCGTAGTTTTATGCAGTTTCATAACATCTAAAAATACTTGTAATATAAGGTGACAAAATATTTCTAATAAAAATATTTAAAATTCATCAAAATAGATAAAAATGGTAAAAAAAAAGCTCGGAGACCATTTTAATAAAAAAAAAAATCCAATTTTGGAACACATTTCCCCCCCACTTTGGGAATTCGGGTATTTTTGGAAAAAATAAGAAAATGAGAAATCTAGTAATATTTTCATAGTTTTTATCATTTTGTACTGTTGCACTGTGTTATTCGATACCTTTAAGATTTTTACTATCTCTCTCTTTACTTTAATAAAAAATTAAAAAATAAAATAATCCATTAAACAAATTTTATTTAATACCGTTTGGGAGTTCAGAAAGTCAAAATACATCAGAAACCATTACATATTGCATTTCGCCAAAATTATTGCAGCATAGTGTAGTTAATGAATCGGTAAGAATTTATTTATAATTTCGGTGTCTCTTTCCCAGGCCCATTATTCTAAAAGAAAAGCGATTCCACGTTGACTTTCAATGGCAAATGTAATTAATATAACAAAACCTACAAAATTTCATAATAATTAGACCTGGAAGCCTTTCCAGGACTTACTTTATCTGTGGACATTTGTTTATTTGGCGTCACTTGAGGTATTTCTAAAAATATATATGGAGTTAATAACAATACAAAATACTATAGCAAATGATGATAACGCCGATAGGCCAAAAATAAACCACTTGAAGAGGCCACAGCCAATGAATGGGAAAACGATTTGTTAAGATAACACACAAGCTCATGCCACAAAGAAGTGACAGTGAATCATGGCATGCTTTAGCTTCTCACAATCGAGAAGACCTCATTGAGATGGTCAGTGTTGAGGGTTTCACCATCGACACCATCTATACTTCACCGCCTCCACATTAAATCCTTGTGAACCAGGACGTGGCTACATTTTCACAGTCTAAAATTGAGTGTTGTTTTCAAGGCAAGTTGCCTCTTTGCAATTTCAAGGTTCATTTATTTATTTTTTTGTTGAGGACATATCTCATCGTTTTTCTTGTCCTGTCCTGAGCGTGTGTGAGCGAGATATTGTGTTCCATTCCATTTGTGTTGGTCGGTCGTCTCGTTTAATCCAAAATATTCCAATGTTCTCCACAATGAATAGAAGATGGATAATATTGAGGTTTTATGGGATATTTTCAATTTCCACATGGACGAATGCCAAATACACTGGGTGGGCAGTGGATTTGTAGCCGCCCCTTGTGTGTCTAGGATGATGATGATGATGGCTTTATGAGAGATTGTGTTTGGGAGGGGAGGGGGACTCGGTTGTTGTTGATATTTTTGCGGCAGATTCCATCCATTGATTTGTGGTGCTACTTTGGGCTCCTCTTGACCAACGTCCATGAAATATATATTAACTTTTGTTGTCGACCATATTTTTGAAATATTGATGGGGTCGTGTGTGTTGTGTTTTGTATTTGATGTTGAAATAAAGATATGCAAATCCTTTTAAATCAATTTAACCAATCACTAAACAAACAACTAAATAACAAAACAAAATGACTACTCCATTATGTATCAAAGGTTGCCCCCTCTTTATATTTTATATTCTATATAAGTGATATATGACCTCTATCGGATATATATAAAGCAAAGAGCTGCATGACAAATACTTGGAAATGCTCGAAACTTTTAGCCAAACCCCAACTATAACGTTCCTAGATAAATATGCTACTTTTTGTTTGCTATATATGTATGTATAAAGTATATATATTAGATATATGGATGCAATGCATGTAGATACAGTTGTTGGTGATATCGTTGAAAAGGTTGTTTTATAAGGATTGTTTTCTTTTTCGAGTGGAGGTAAATTGAAATTGCTTTCAGTTCATGGCAGTACTTCAAAAACGAATAGAACATTCAACGGCAACTTAACAGCATAGTGCAGTTTATTAGGGCAGCACTGTGAAAATACAAATTTTCTGTTTGATATCTAAAATTTTATTTTTTGCGTGCAAAAAGACATACCGATTCAAAAAAATCAACAAAAAAAAATATTTTTTTTAAATTTTTTACTAATTATTTTTCTTTTTCAACTTTCGACTGATACCTTTAATATTTGTACTCTCATCTTGGAGATATAGGTCCGATGACACCCACCCTTATTACCAATTAAAGATATGATCGAATAATCGGCCGGGCCGAACTTTATATACCCTCCACCTTGGATTATATTCCACAGACACTGTCGATTTCCGTATAAGTGCAGTAACATTACAGGAAACTGTCATTTTTTTAATATAGCCAAACCAAACCAAATAAAAATATAAAAAAATAATAATTTTATAAATAAATATAAATTTTTCATTATTTCAAACCGCGCTTATAAGGCAAGGCTACCACCAATACGTTTATAATATATCGAAATAATACTTCAAGTCAATTCAAAAGTAAATATAGGGTGATTTTTTAAGAGCTTGATAACTTTTTTTTAAAAAAAAACGCATAAAATTTGCAAAATCTCATCGGTTCTTTATTTGAAACGTTATATTGGTCCATGACATTTACTTTTTGAAGATAATTTCATTTAAATGTTGACCGCGGCTGCGTCTTAGGTGGTCCATCCGCTTAGTCCAATTTTGGCATTTCCACGTTTTTGAGTAACAGAGACCCAATTGGTGCGAACGGCGACGAATCGAAAATTGGTGGTCATCATTAACACTGGCCGATACAGCTGCGATATTTTCTTCAGTTCGCACTCTACGTAAGCGTGTTGGTGGTTTAATGTCCAACAATGTAAATTTGGTGCGAAATTTAGTCACAATAGCCCGAATAGCCGCTTCAGTGGGTCGATTAAACTGACCATAAAATGGAAGCGCGCAATGAACTTTCTTAACAGAGCACGCATTTTGATAATAAAATTCAATAATTTGCAAGCGTTGTTCGTTTGTAAGACGATTCATGATGAAATGTCAAAGCATACTGAGCATCTTTCTCTTTGACACCATGTCTGAAATCCCACGTGATCTGTCAAATACTAATGCATGAAAATCCTAACCTCAAAAAAATCACTCTTTATAAGACAGAAATCTTAAAAAAAGCTTAAACACTACTGTTGGTTGTATTTCCATCCTATTTTAATTCCAAAATTACAAATTTTTGAAAATCCATTATCTCTCACGTACACAGTGCAAAATAACCTAACTTCATGATTAAAAAAAAAAAAACAAAAATAAAAAAAATTAATTTGGAAATATCTTTTTATTTTGCGTGTCTATGCAGCCAGAGCTATGTATACACCGATTAGATCTAGCTGCCGCCATTTGGTTGGTACCATTTTTACCCCCTTTTTCCCATTTTACCACCTTAAAAGTACGACTTTCTGAAAACTGTTTATTTTATGTGACTACGCAGTTAGAGGTATATACACACCAAAATTCATTATTCTAGCTGTAGCTAGTTGGTACCATTTATCCGTTTATTTTAGGTGTCTACGTATTTTACTTACTTACTTTTGTACTTTTGTATTTTTGTATTTTTGTATTTTTGTATTTTTGTATTTTTGTATTTTTGTATTTTTGTATTTTTGTATTTTTGTATTTTTGTATTTTTGTATTTTTGTATTTTTGTATTTTTGTATTTTTGTATTTTTGTATTTTTGTATTTTTGTATTTTTGTATTTTTGTATTTTTGTATTTTTGTATTTTTGTATTTTTGTATTTTTGTATTTTTGTATTTTTGTATTTTTGTATTTTTGTATTTTTGTATTTTTGTATTTTTGTATTTTTGTATTTTTGTATTTTTGTATTTTTGTATTTTTGTATTTTTGTATTTTTGTATTTTTGTATTTTTGTATTTTTGTATTTTTGTATTTTTGTATTTTTGTATTTTTGTATTTTTGTGTTTTTGTATTTTTGTATTTTTGTATTTTTGTATTTTTGTATTTTTGTATTTTTGTATTTTTGTATTTTTGTATTTTTGTATTTTTGTATTTTTGTATTTTTGTATTTTTGTATTTTTGTATTTTTGTATTTTTGTATTTTTGTATTTTTGTATTTTTGTATTTTTGTATTTTTGTATTTTTGTATTTTTGTATTTTTGTATTTTTGTATTTTTGTATTTTTGTATTTTTGTATTTTTGTATTTTTGTATTTTTGTATTTTTGTATTTTTGTATTTTTGTATTTTTGTATTTTTGTATTTTTGTATTTTTGTATTTTTGTATTTTTGTATTTTTGTATTTTTGTATTTTTGTATTTTTGTATTTTTGTATTTTTGTATTTTTGTATTTTTGTATTTTTGTATTTTTGTATTTTTGTATTTTTGTATTTTTGTATTTTTGTATTTTTGTATTTTTGTATTTTTGTATTTTTGTATTTTTGTATTTTTGTATTTTTGTATTTTTGTATTTTTGTATTTTTGTATTTTTGTATTTTTGTATTTTTGTATTTTTGTATTTTTGTATTTTTGTATTTTTGTATTTTTGTATTTTTGTATTTTTGTATTTTTGTATTTTTGTATTTTTGTATTTTTGTATTTTTGTATTTTTGTATTTTTGTATTTTTGTATTTTTGTATTTTTGTATTTTTGTATTTTTGTATTTTTGTATTTTTGTATTTTTGTATTTTTGTATTTTTGTATTTTTGTATTTTTGTATATTTGTATTTTTGTATTTTTGTATTTTTGTATTTTTGTATTTTTGTATTTTTGTATTTTTGTATTGTTGTATTGTTGTATTGTTGTATTGTTGTATTGTTGTATTGTTGTATTGTTGTATTGTTGTATTTTTATTTATTTTTATTTTTATTTTTATTTTTATTTTTATTTTTATTTTTATTTTTATTTTTATTTTTATTTTTATTTTTATTTTTATTTTTATTTTTATTTTTATTTTTATTTTTATTTTTATTTTTATTTTTATTTTTATTTTTATTTTTATTTTTATTTTTATTTTTATTTTTATTTTTATTTTTATTTTTATTTTTATTTTTATTTTTATTTTTATTTTTATTTTTATTTTTATTTTTATTTTTATTTTTATTTTTATTTTTATTTTTATTTTTATTTTTATTTTTATTTTTATTTTTATTTTTATTTTTATTTTTATTTTTATTTTTATTTTTATTTTTATTTTTATTTTTATTTTTATTTTTATTTTTATTTTTATTTTTATTTTTATTTTTATTTTTATTTTTATTTTTATTTTTATTTTTATTTTTATTTTTATTTTTATTTTTATTTTTATTTTTATTTTTATTTTTATTTTTATTTTTATTTTTATTTTTATTTTTATTTTTATTTTTATTTTTATTTTTATTTTTATTTTTATTTTTATTTTTATTTTTATTTTTATTTTTATTTTTATTTTTATTTTTATTTTTATTTTTATTTTTATTTTTATTTTTATTTTTATTTTTATTTTTATTTTTATTTTTATTTTTATTTTTATTTTTATTTTTATTTTTATTTTTATTTTTATTTTTATTTTTATTTTTATTTTTATTTTTATTTTTATTTTTATTTTTATTTTTATTTTTATTTTTATTTTTATTTTTATTTTTATTTTTATTTTTATTTTTATTTTTATTTTTATTTTTATTTTTATTTTTATTTTTATTTTTATTTTTATTTTTATTTTTATTTTTACATTAATTTTTTTTTATTTTTATTTTTACATTTACATTTATTTTTATTTTTACATTTACATTTATTTTTATTTTTAACTTCTACATTTATACGTAGAAATTTTACATAAAGATAATGACTTCTTCGTTAGAATTTTAGCTATTAAAATATAAAACAAAATATTTTTTCAACTTTTTTTCTATTTTTTAGGGTTCGATCGCAGCAGGAAAGTATTTTTGTTCAATAAATTTTTTGAAGACTGTTCTTAAACCTTATTTTAATTCTTATATGATTTTTTCTCGAAAAAATTGGTAAATTGGCCCATAAATAGAGGAGCTAGAGGGTTAAGATCTTCCACAAAAATAATCCTCATAAAATTCCACAATATAGTTCTGACTCTCAGACATTGACTTATAACACTTTTTTCACTTAGCATAATGCTCCCTTCGACCACAAAATGAAAACTTTGAACCACTCTAAAAGAAGAAACTCAGACCAGCTGGACTATAAGTTTATTCTATTTATTTGGGCTATAAATTTTTTCTATTTATTCTGTTCGAAAAAATCCTGTTGTTAATAAATAAAAATGAAATAACTAAACAAAATCGTTTAAACTAATTAAGTTAGTCATTGTTTATTTATAAAAAAACAATAATAAATTGAAAAAGAAATAATAATAATAAAAAACAAAAAAAGATTTTTCCCGAGCCACGCTCCACGGCCTTATCCATATCCATGTTTTTATACTATTTACAAATAAATCAGCTTAAATGGCAGCCGTTTAAGGGTTAAACATCATCGCTATCAGACATTTATTGTCCGCCGCTGTAGTTTGTACCTTATCGGCGGCACTGCGACATAACGCCCTCTATTAAACCACCACACGGCCACCAACGGCATCCGCACTGAAAGGCGTCAATCTCGTGATGAATGAGAGAGAGAGAGAAAAAACTCTACGAGAGAGATAGGGGATTGAATCCAACACACACAAATTTTATATTAAAAAAAGAGAGCCGAGAGAGAGAGAAGGAAAAAAATCAACGAAATACATGAATTAAATTAATAAACCAAAATGATAATAAACCACCTAAAATGGTAAACAAAAGATAAAAACACACAATGACGGATTGCAGCAGAAGGCAGCGGCAATAATTCAGCAGAAAAAAGCCAACAAAGTAATGCTGAAGGAAAAAATACATTAATAAAAAAACTCCAACAATTGAAATTCAAATTCAAATTGAAATGAAGTGAATTCGCGCAATAAAATGAGCGAAATGTTTGCAAAGAAAAAAGACCATATCGAAGAGATACATATGCTGACGATAGACGCCGTCGATAGTAACCAACGGCTCGGCGTACTTGAATGACATTGAATAATTATGTAGTAGTTGTTTTTTTTTCTTCTTCATTAATATCCCCTTATCTGCGCCCACTCTGCGCACCACTTTCCTTGGTCGCCGCTATCTAAGCAATTTTGCTTCTTTCACTTCAAAGCACAAGCTCACACACACGCCAAACGCGTATAAAACTGATAAAACATAAAGCCATGATGTTGATGTTGATGATGATGGTAATAACGATGACGATGATGGTTAATAAAAAATATTGCCATTAAGAGTGGAGTAGCAAGTAGACACTCGAAGAAAACATATTTAACAAATATAAGCCAAAAGGTGAAAAATTGAAATTAAATCGAAGAAAAAAACATTTATTTGAATTGTTGAAAAGTTTGGTCAAAATCAAAAACTTAAAACATCAATTAAAATAAATTGCACATTAAACTTCTTTGGGAAATTAATTTCTAGCAGATCCTTAGCTTCAATTTACATTCCTTCTTTGTATGCTGACAAGAAATATCGAGCGAAACCTTAGCATAATATTACATTTTAGTTCATGTTTGAGTTTATTTATCAAATGAACTTGAAAATGTAATTGAAAATATACGCTCTCTATGGAGCATAAAAATAGAAAATTTTTGTCCAGAACTATTTTTTCACTAAAATTCCAATTTTTAATGTTGGTACTCTCATTTTGAAAATATAAGTCCGATTACACTCGTTTATATGCTCCATTAGAGGTAATTATGATGGCTACAAAATTTGGCACTTTCACATAGAAACTGTGGTTTTATCACCTAAAAAAATTGAAAAAATTTGTTGTTTTTAGCGAGAAAAAAAGACTTTTTTTGCAAAACACAAAAATTGCTGGCACGAAAAACCCATACAAATAGGGAAAACGGAAAATAAAATATTTTCTTTTATTTGTTAATAGCAAACATTCTAACGACGAAACCAATATCAAAATGTAACTATGGATAAATGACAAAAGTTCCTTCGCAGACGCAAATGAATCATGATTTTTATACACTCCACGAGAGTATTATGTCTTTGTGCATTTGTTTGTAATACCCAAGAGGAAGAGAGATAGACCCATTGTTAATTATACCGATCGACTTAGAATCACTTTTTGAATCGATTTAGCAATGTCCGTCCGTCTGTCTGTATGTCCGTCCATCTATTCTTGTAATCAGGATACAGGTCGCAATTGTAGACAGAACCAAACGAAGTTTTTCGGGATAAGAACGAACGCTATTTAATTTGAAGTAAATCGGTTCAGATATAGCCCCCATACGAATTTCACTCCAGATTAGACTCTTTTCACTCTAGATACCACATATTACAACAGATTTTCTGCAAAATTGGCAAAACATCTTATAGTTCAACTAGACACACCTGTGGTAAAAATGGGTCAGATCGGTTCAGATTTAGATATAGCCCCCATACAAATGTCGCTCCCGATTTGACATTTTCCGCTCTAGAAACCACATATTGTACTCGATTTTCTTTTAATTTGGCACAACATCTTACAATGCAACTAGAAACACCTATGCAGAAATTGGGTAAGATCGGTTCAGATTTAGATATAGCCCCCATACAAATGTCGCTCCCGATTTGACTTTTGCGGTATAGAAACTACATATTGCACCCGATTTTTTTTTAAATTGGCACAATATCTTATAGTCCAACTAAAAAAAACTATGGTGAAAATGGGTAAGATCGGTTTAGATTTAAATATAGTCCAAATACAAATGTTGCTCCCAAAAGTTTAACCGATTTTGGCCAAACTATACACTTTATATTTCACCTATTTCGTTCCAGGTTTCAATATATCCTCTTACAAATGTCCTTTCCGATTTAACATTTTTTGTCAAACACATACATTTACAGGATACAAAAAACCTTCCCGTTTTCACTTTTTCACCGAATTGAATTGTATTCGGATAGAAAGTGGAGTGTATCATAGAGTCGGCCCCGTCCGACTTTAGCCTTTCCTTACTTGTTTTAAATTTTGGTTTAAAAAGGGGTAAATAATATAAATGTAGAAGTTAAGACTCTTATTATAGACGTAAGGGAATTTCAAAAAATTCTAAGTCATATGATGACGACATGTACATTAGGGCGTACCTCAAAAAAAAAAGTTCGCCGTACACCTTCGAATATGAAGTATTATTGAAAGGTAGTTTCAAAATTTTTTTTTTTTATTTTTTTATGCCGAACGTAGGGGTCGCGCTTTTACATTTTTCTATATAACATCTGCATTTATAAACGGATTTTAAAGTGTGATACATCGATGTTTTTGTCTCGACGAGGCCGATTTTTTTGTCTTTGAAGTCATTGAGCTCAAGCACCCCCTTCTGGTACTTACCCATCATATCTCAGTTGCTACTACCCTAATGTACCACTCTAATATCAGAAAATTAAAGCTCGCATAAAATCATGAATCATGCTTGAGCTCAATGACTTCAAAGACAAAAAAATCGGCTCTATTGTACGCTGTAATGTACATACTTCTACAAAAAAATATAAGTTCTACATTTATACATATTTTTCATCAAATAGGCCTTCTTTTCTTTAAAAAATTATAATTTCAAAAATCTTTTGCGTCTACATAGAGTATAATAAATTCTACATTACATATAGGCATTGTTTTCTTCGTTATGATGTATATTTTTTCTATTCTTTTATGATTTTTTTCGTGATGTATAATTTTTTTTGAAAATTGGAATTTTATTAAAAAATAAAAAATATATATCAATAAACAATTTTTTAATATAGTTTTTGAACGCCAAAATGCATAAGAAAATAGAGCTGTTTTTTCTTTAAACCTGGTTAACAAGCTGCGATAACAAAAACATTAATAAAATTTTAATTTTTTGCTCAAAATAAAAAAATATTTTTTCATAACTACAATACAATATAAATATTTGTATAAAAAATACGAAATAATTATAAAATTACGAAATAATTATAAATAAATTGGCTACACACTACCACTATCATGATTTTATTACATAGTGTGATTTTTTAAACACATATTCGGCAAGCGAGTTGTGCTTCTCATTCATTTCTGAGAATCATTTACTTAAAGAGGCTGGGTACGTTGATGAAAAGTCGCGGCGAAGCCACCTGACAAAACCTTCCACAGGATGGAAATCATGATAGTGGCAGTGTAAATAAATAAATAATAAATTTTAAAATAGAGAAGCAAAATAGTCTTGAGCCAGGAAAATACCCAAGTTCAAATCTATATTTTTATTTTGAGTGAAATTTTAACATTTTTCTCTAGATTTTTGTTATCACAGCTTAGTTACCAGTCTTCAAGAAAAACAGCCCTAATGTTATACATAGGACTTTGGCAAAAAATTGCTGCATAGTATTGTTTGAATTTGTAAAAGGCGCGATAATATTTTTCAATGATGCAAATATAGAATTCATTAAGTATATATGAAAGTATACAACTTTTAATTGAATTTAACATTTATTTTTTCTGTAATTATTTTTTTTCTTGACTATTAGTAGACTATTATTAATATTTTTTTATTATATTTAAATTGAAGCTGCAAAATTTACGTATTCATTTTTGAAAATTTAAATTTTCGTTGTAAAAGAAAATTAAAATAGTTGTACAGCTGATGTCAAAATAATAGCACAAAGTGTGTGGTTATTTTTAAATTTTAAATTAAATAATGGACTGTAAAATAATAGCAACGCTTATATGATCTGAAAGAAAACTTTTAAAATAATTGCAAATATATATATATATATATATATTTAATTTATTGTTTTATTCTCCTTTCGTATTAATATTTCGTTGTATTTCACTTATTCGAAATAACGACTGAGGAACCCTTCCCCATTGAGTTGATCAATGACTGGCCTCTTGCACTAGGTATCTAGGCATACACAGATCATTAAGGAAGCATCACCTCCTCAAGGATGCGTTCCATAATAGGAAAATCATCCCCAGGCCATAATGCTAGAACCATCATGTTTTAGGTATATTTTGGGTTAAATTCTGATTTTGGTGGACTCCGAACATATGATCGCGATCCCTTCTTCCACCTAATTTGGAGAAAATTGAACAACGTGGTTCAATTTTTTCCTAAATTTCGTTTCAGCTATTTTTTTTTTGAAATAGATAGCTAGTATAACTGTAAGAAATATCTAAACTCTTGATTGTAAAATGACAATGGGAAATTTAATTTATTTTATTTTTAGAAGCCTTCGATAAGTTGTAGGGTTTTATACCTAAAAAAATTTGTTGTTTTTTTATTAGTGTTCGATTTAATTGTTCGGTCAAGTTATAACTTCTTACGAATGATTTTTTTGTTTGTATTGTGTTTCATATCATGTGTGGGCATAAGTCATCAGCGACGATTCAGTATAGAGTGATTTGTGTTGTTGTCAGCAGTATATATATTTACATTTTTCCAAATTTACATATGCGTTATATATACACCACCACCAACTGTTTTTAAAGAGTGTTAATCTGCCTGAAACCTTTCACATTACCATTGCCTGTATATTCATTTTTAATTGTTTTCTAATTTCAACACACATTTTTCTTTGGGCATTCTACCTTGCCACCGATGAAATGTGAAATGCGATTTTCCTCTTGCGTAAAATTTATTTGATTAAATTGCAAATTTTGCTTTGTTTTTCTCTGCGCAAAATGAATAAAACAAATAAAATTATGATGACTCTGGTTTTTTGTGAAAATTGTAAAGCTATAATGACAATCACAACGAAACCAACGAATGAGGACGGCGAAGAAGTTGCCATTTTTATGGGCCGAGAAAATGTATAAATTTGAAATTTTTGGAACAAAAAAAAACTCTGGTCGGTCGTCGCCTTGCAGAGCCAACACAGGTGGTAAAAAACGTGAGTTGTTTACAAAAAATGAAATTTATAGTTTATATTTTGCGAGTTTCCTGCTGAGCGTTGACGATGAATGAACTCTGTAGTGAAACCTGCTGTGGATATGTCCTGTCACAAAAGATCAGTGAACATTTAAATTTGTTATTCACAAAAAAGTTGAGAATTTGATTTCATGAATATTTTATATATTTTATTTATCTATTTATCTATTTATTTATTTTTATTTATTTATTTATTTATTTATTTATTTATTTATTTATTTATTTATTTATTTATTTATTTATTTATTTATTTATTTATTTATTTATTTATTTATTTATTTATTTATTTATTTATTTATTTATTTATTTATTTATTTATTTATTTATTTATTTATTTATTTATTTATTTATTTATTTATTTATTTATTTATTTATTTATTTATTTATTTATTTATTTATTTATTTATTTATTTATTTATTTATTTATTTATTTATTTATTTATTTATTTATTTATTTATTTATTTATTTATTTATTTATTTATTTATTTATTTATTTATTTATTTATTTATTTATTTATTTATTTATTTATTTATTTATTTATTTATTTATTTATTTATTTATTTATTTATTTATTTATTTATTTATTTATTTATTTATTTATTTATTTATTTATTTATTTATTTATTTATTTATTTATTTATTTATTTATTTATTTATTTATTTATTTATTTATTTATTTATTTATTTATTTATTTATTTATTTATTTATTTATTTATTTATTTATTTATTTATTTATTTATTTATTTATTTATTTATTTATTTATTTATTTATTTATTTATTTATTTATTTATTTATTTATTTATTTATTTATTTATTTATTTATTTATTTATTTATTTATTTATTTATTTATTTATTTATTTATTTATTTATTTATTTATTTATTTATTTATTTATTTATTTATTTATTTATTTATTTATTTATTTATTTATTTATTTATTTATTTATTTATTTATTTATTTATTTATTTATTTATTTATTTATTTATTTATTTATTTATTTATTTATTTATTTATTTATTTATTTATTTATTTATTTATTTATTTATTTATTTATTTATTTATTTATTTATTTATTTATTTATTTATTTATTTATTTATTTATTTATTTATTTATTTATTTATTTATTTATTTATTTATTTATTTATTTATTTATTTATTTATTTATTTATTTATTTATTTATTTATTTATTTATTTATTTATTTATTTATTTATTTATTTATTTATTTATTTATTTATTTATTTATTTATTTATTTATTTATTTATTTATTTATTTATTTATTTATTTATTTATTTATTTATTTATTTATTTATTTATTTATTTATTTATTTATTTATTTATTTATTTATTTATTTATTTATTTATTTATTTATTTATTTATTTATTTATTTATTTATTTATTTATTTATTTATTTATTTATTTATTTATTTATTTATTTATTTATTTATTTATTTATTTATTTATTTATTTATTTATTTATTTATTTATTTATTTATTTATTTATTTATTTATTTATTTATTTATTTATTTATTTACATTTTATATATATGATTTCCAAACTGAGACAGGTCACTGTGATTTTGGGAGAAAGTGTTAATTTTAATTCGATATTCGATGCAGCCTCTGGAGTGGCATCAACCTCATCCATTCCATTCCTCATCATGAATATCAATCCACAAGACCATTGGGTTGTTGTTGTTGTGGCAGTTGATCAATGATGCGCTTGAAGATGTTGTTGGTGATTTCCAGTTGCTGTTGCCCTCGACAATTACATGAGCTCTTGTAAACATATCCAACCATCCAGCCAGCCCCATTCATTTACAACTCCAACTGTGTGGGCAGACACACGGCCGGTCCGGTCCGGTGGCGATGGCCAAGTGTCAGTTAGTAGTTGTAGTTGAGGCGGCAGATGTGCGCGCTCACTTGTTGTAATTGAGTATCGTTTAATCAATTTAGTTGGATTGTAATGGGGACTGTTGCTGGTGCTGTTACTGTTTATCTGCAATCGTTTATTCATTCATTTATTTATTTATTATGTGTGAATTGGTTTGATGAAAGTTTAATCACTTTTTTCGACGTTACACGACGTTGAGGTGGTGATGATGATGATAATGCGATTGTCCATTTGAGATTTGAGAGTGTAAATATTGAGGGTGAGGATCGTGGAATGGAGGAATGGTGGGTGGCGGAGGTTGGTTAGGCGTTAGGGCCCACAAATTGTAGACAATAGGGTTTATTGAAAATAAAAAATGTCATAAAGTAACTTTAAAATAATCGCAATTTATTGGTGGTATGAGATACAAATACATATTTTTTTGAATTTCGGGCAAAATGATTCTATAGATTGGGCCAAATAAAACTTTAAATTAGAATCGGCTATATAAAAGAATTATTCACTATTTTTTCACATTTCTAGTTTTATTGGAAATTTTGTCATTTAACTTTGAACGTTGAACTTTGTCATTTAATAATGGAACACAATATCATTCATATGACGACCACGACTGGCTTGGCAGTACCTCATCCGATCAACCCAATTTTTCAGAGTACAGCCCAAAAATCCCCACCAAACGGTGACTTGTTGTGGATGCATTGGCTTCTCAATGGTCACGTGTGGGTTCTCTGAACCCCATACGCGGTAATTTTGACTTATTGGCATAGCCACCGAGATAAAAATGAGCTTCTTGAAGGCTGAACTGAAAGCCGAATTCTTCTCGATAATTTGCTACGTAAATTTCTTACAGTTTACGTTAAAGACTCACTACTTTGAAAGTAAGTTTTTAATATTTCCCAATTTTGTTCGAGCTTCCCATGTCGCAAATATCAAATATAAATCTTAAAATAAATGTTCGTCTACCTTTCTACCATTTAGTTCGAATTCAAAATTTTAAAATGACCCAACCTAAAAAAAGAAACAAGGTTCTGACTACTGATTATGATAGAGGGGTTAAAAAAAGCATATACGTATAACGGCGTTTACGTGTGGTGCTCATTTTACACATTCTTATGCTGAACCGGCGGCATAGCAAACCTTGTGATCTTTACAATTTAAGTATAGAATGTGAACAGCAATATTGCTTAAAACATTACAAGGAATATTTTTGTGGAACATTTTAATCCTCTAGCTCCTCAATTTAGGGGTCTTTTTGGTCCCTTTTTATGCAAAAACGTAAAAACCACCTCCAAACAGGGATTTAGCGGGTCAAAATGCCCTACAAAAATATTTGCCATAAAATTCTACTATAAATGTCTGAATACACCAAAACTCAAAAGTCAACTTAAATGTCAGAAATAAGTCAAAACATAAAATTCTTTATAGGGTTAATTTCATACTTTTTCCGAATTGCAGCTAATATGTCCCAAAAACAACATTTTTGGGGGGTGTTGTATATGGAAGACATATGCTACATCAAATTTCACTATAAGTCAGCGAATAAAAGATAGCTGTAGATATAATAAGTAACGGTGAAATATCTATCGCAATTTGGGTATTTTAACAAGAAATTACTTATTAAATTTTTCTTTTAGCTCTATTTGATAATTCCTTACATTTTAGGTATAGAAAGTGTTCAGCAACATTGCTTAGAACACTACGAGCAACATTTTTGTGTAACATTTTAACCCTGTAGCTCCTCAATATAAGGGTCTTTTTGGTCCCTTTTGTGTAAAGCGCGAAAAACACCCCTAACGCAGGGGTTTAGCGGGTCAAAATGTTCTACAAAAAAGTTTGCCATAAAATTCTACTTCAAGTCTCTGAATACACCAAAACCCAAAGATCAACTTAAATGTCAGAAATAAGTCAAAACTTAAAATTCTTTTTAGGGTTAATTTCGTACTTTTTACGAATTGCAGCTTATATGTCCAAAAAACAAAATTTTCGGGGGCTGTTGTATATGGAAGACATATTCTACATCATATTTCACTATAAGTCAGCGCATAAAAGATAATATATATCGATAAAATATCAATCGCAATTTGGGTATTAAAACCAGAAATTATTTATTAAATTTTCTTTTAAACTCTTGCTAATTTCTTACATTTTAGGCATAGAAAGTGTTCAGCATTATTACTTAGAACACCACGAGCAACATTTTTGTGGAACATTTTATCCCTGTAGCTCCTCAATATAAGGGTCTTTTTGGTCCCTTTTGTGTAAAGCGCGAAAAACACCCCTAACGCAGGGGTTTAGCGGGTCAAAATGTTCTACAAAAAAGTTTGCCATAAAATTCTACTTCAAGTCTCTGAATACACCAAAACCCAAAGATCAACTTAAATGTCAGAAATAAGTAAAAACTTAAAATTCTTTTTAGGGTTAATTTCGTACTTTTTCCGAATTGCAGCTACTATGTCCCAAAACCAGAATTTTAGGTGTTGTAAATGGAAGACATATTCTACATCAAATTTAACTATAAGTCAGCGAATGAAAGAAAGCTGTAGATGAAATAAGATAAAATATCAGTCGCAATTTGGGTATTTATGCAAGAAATTATTTATTAAATCTGTTAAATTGAACATAACTCGTGACTAAAATTTTTCAATTTTTTCCAAAAATTCGTGTAGAACATTTTTATGAGAAGAATACATACATGAACAACCGCAACTATTGAGTTCAAAAAAAGTACCGCTTGACATAGAATGACTCATATCGATAAATTATCAATACCAATTCGGGGTATTTAAACAAGAAATTATATCAAAAAATTCTTTTAGCTCTTCTTTATAATTCCTTACATTTAAGTATAGAATGTGTTCAGCAATATTACGTAGAACACTACGAGCAACAATTTTGAGGAATATTTTAACACTATAGCTCCTCAATATAAGGGTCTTTTCGGTCCCTTTTGTGTGAAGCACGAAAAATTCCCCTAAAGCAGGGGTTTAGCGGGTCAAACTATTCTACAACAATATTTGCCATACAATTCTACTTCAAGTCTCTGAATACACCAAATGTCAGAAAGAAGTCAAAACTTAAAGTTCAGTTTAGGGTTAATTTCGTACTTGTTTCGAATTGAGGCTAAAATGTCCCAGAAAACTGCATTTTTGAGAGGTGGGGTGAATGGAAAAATTATTCTACGTTAAATTTTACTATAAGTCACAGAATAAAAGAAAGCTGTAGCTATACTATATATTAATAAAATAGCAGTACCAAGATAGGTATTTCAATTTTTCTGTTAGCTTTTGGTAATTCCTTGCGTTTTATATATAAAATGTGTTCAGAAATTTTACTTAGAACACTACGACCAAAATTTTTGTGAAATACTGTAACCCTCTAGCTCTTCAATATGGGGTCCTTGTAGGTCCCTTTTGCAACAAACGCAAGTTTTCAATAATGTCTCTCTCTCTCTCTCTTTCATTCTCCTCCTGTTTACACTTTAACGCTGAACACTTTTGACCATATCGAGATATTGATTTATTTACTCCAATTGAAATTGAAAACGCATGACTGGCAGTGATTGATTTTTAATCACACCCAACTTTAGAGTAAATTTAAAACAAACCATAAGTGAAAAAACAACGTGCATCTTTTTCTAAATAGGTGTGATTTGAAAAGAAAAGCAGAAAAAAAACAAAACAACTTTTTGCATAAAAACTTTTACCCTGCCGTGCTTTAGTACTATCATCAACAAAAATTTAATTGAAATTCTCAACACGTTTCAATTATTTGTGTCTTTTTCTTGGAGGTGACCAAATAAATCCACACAACCAGCACCCACACCACTCACACTCCTCCCCCATCATCATCATCATCGAAACAAGACGTTGCTCGAGACAGCGCCAAATAAATATGAAGACCATAACAAAGGCGCGCGTTCGTGAGACACAGTCACCAACAACCCACAAATTGGCCAAAGTCGCGTGTCAAACAATCCGTCGTTTCAATTAAACATAGAGCGCACAGTAAAATAAACTATCAAAAAATAGCTAAAAATAAATATAAACAAACTAATAAATTAATTTCTGGTATTTAGTTGGGGGGGGGAGAGATGTTGCAAAGGAAACGAAAGTAATTACCTAATATTGGCAAGAAAGTGTTCTGCAAGAAAATAATTGGAAGTGAGTGTCCTTGTTGGAGGACGAGAAAGGAGTTTTTAAAAGGCAAAGGAATTCAACAAAATGAAAAACAAACAGCTGGGGTTTATGTGGCAAATATTAATGGATTCATTTTCGGAAATAAGTTGGCGTGATGAATTAGCGATGATACGCTAAATACAAGTAAACATTTCCCAGCCAAGTATATATCTTGCATGTCAAATGATAGCGCCATCTATGTCACGAAAAAAATAAGTGAAGTGAAAACATCAGCGATGGACCAATACTTCCCCAATATTGCACTTTCTTATGATTGGCGGAATAGGAAAAATTGTGATCCTTAAATTTTAAGTATAGGATGTGTTCGGCAATATTGCTTAAAACACTACGAGGAACATTTTTGTGGACCACCTTAACCCTCTAGCTTCTCAATAAAAGGGTCTTTTTGGTTACCTTTTGAGCAAAAGGTTAAAAACCCCACTTAAACGTGATTTTAAAGGGTCAAAATGATCTATAACAAATTTTCCATAAAATTCTACTTCAAGTTTCTGAATACACCAAAACTCAAAACTCAACGTAAATGGCAGAAATAAGTCAAAACTTAAAATTCATTTTAGGGTTAATTTCGTACTTTTTTCGACTTGCAGCTAAATTTTCCCAAAAAAGAATTTTAGGGGGTTGATGTGAATAGAAAAAATATTCTACATCAAATTTTATTATAAGTCACCGAATAAGAGAAAGCTGTAGATATATAGTATATATCGATAAAATAGCAGTAAAAATTTTGGGTTTAATATCCAAGAAACTATTTATTAAATTTTTCTTTTAGCTCAACTTGATATTCCTTACATTTTAAATATAGGTTGAGTATAGCAATAATACTTAAAACACTATGAGGAACATTTTTGTGGAACACGTTAACCTTCCAGTTCTTCAACATAGGGGTCTTTTTGGTCCCTTTTGTAAAAACGTGTAAAAATTGCACCTAAAGCAGGGGTTTAACAGGTCGAAATATTCTACAAAAATATTTGCCGTACAATTCTACTTCAAGTCTCTGAATACACCAAAACTCAGAATTCAACACAAATGACAGAAATAAGTGAAAACTTAAAATTCATTTTAGGGTTAATTTCGTACTTTTTTCGAATTGCAGCTAGAATGGCTCAGAAATCTCCACTTTTGGGAGGTGTGGTAAATGGAAGAAATATTCTACGTTAAATTTCACTATAAATCACCGAACAAAAGAAGGCTGTATATATTATATATATATAAAATATCAGTAACAAGTTGGGCATTCATATATGAAATTAATTATTATTTTTTTCTTTTAGCCCTATTTGACAATTCCTTTCATTTTAAGTATATGGTGTGCATAGCAATATTACTTAAAACACTACGGGGAACATTTTTGTGGAACACGTTAACCTTCTAGCTATTCAACATAGGGGTCTTTTTGGTCCCTTTGGTGAAAACGTGTAAAAATTGCACCTAAAGCAGGGGTTAACGGGACAAAATGTTCTACAAAAATATTGCTCATAAAATTCTGCTTTAAGTCTCTGAATACACCATAGCACAACACTCAACTCAAATGCCAGAAATAAGTCAAAATGTCAAATTCATTTTAGGGTTAATTTCGTACTTTTTTCGAGTTGCAGCTAAATTTTCTCACAAAACAGAATTTTAGGGGGGGGGGTGTGAATGAAAAAAATACTCCACATCAAATTCCACAATAAGTCATCGAACAAAAGAAAGCTGTAGCTATAATATATCGATAAAATATCTGTATCAATTTGGGAATTTAAAGAAGAAAATATTTATTTTTTTTTCTTTTACAAAAATTATTTATCTTAAGGACCATCCTATTGCTCAAGTCATTATTATCATATTATCACAATAAAGAAGCTGCCTCCTAAGATCTGTGTCATTTTTGAGGTGAGCTCAACAAACAATGATTTCTGCTAAATTTCTCAGCGGTAAACTTATTACTTTTCTATTTTATAGGCAACACTAAACCGCATTGTTTTATATGCCAATTATGAAATTAGCCACTCATTAGAAGGGGGGGTCGTCGTCGCTCAACTATTCCAGCGGTGTGATAAAGTCATAAACCATACTCATAAAACTCGTTAAACAGAAACAGAACAACTGCAAATGTGATTTATTTGCATAATTACGAAATATTGAAACATCTAAAAGAGACTGCCGGACAATTTGGCCGGTCTACTGTTCTACATGTTTGTTAGCCTTTTATGATTTTATGGCAAAACTAAATTGGCTTAATGTGACGGGCTTTTAATTGGCGGGAGGGTAGGGACAGGCAAACAGCAAAATATTTACTTTTGACCCAATTTAAATGGATAAACAGCCAAATGTGGCCCAACAAAAATTTTCACTAAACAAACTGGATTAGATAAAATGTGAGCCTGTCTTTCGAGAACAATGCCAAAATAAATAAATAAAGAACAACAACAACAAGAACTGCTAAACACCCAACTAAATAGAAAGCAGAAGGGAGACTAGCCTAGTCAACAGTTGACCGGAATGGTCAACAATTGTCATGTAAGTAGTACACTCGAAGAAAGTGGTTAGTATATGAGCTAATTACACATGTGAAGCAATCACACAAATGTTGGCTCTTCTCTACGATTTAGATGAAATATTCAAAATATAAACTTTGATATAAGGCGAATAATGCTGCATTTCGCGATTGTGAAAAAATAATAATTGTAGACATTAGATTGGAGCAGAGATAAAGTATTTTTCTTATAAAGTAATTTAAAATAAAAGTTATTTGTTGAAATATGTGGTTGCTAGAGCGGAATAAGTAAATCATAGGAGACATTGGTATGGGGTCCGCCATCTAAAGTTTTTTTTTTTTCAACTATTCAACTATTTTTTTTTCAACCGTTGGACCCGAGCCCCGAGGCAGCCATTTGAATGAAATTATTTTCCATTATTAACCGGAAGGATTGTACTTTCAAATAAAAAAAGAAATTTGAGAAAATATTCAGTAGTTTTTTATAGCATTTAAAAAAAGTTATTCGGTGGACCCTATATATACTTTTTCTTATTTCAAGCAAATTATTTCTAGTATCATAACCAAAGGTGTTGAAATATAAGATGTTTTGTCAATTTTGAAGAAAATCTGTTAAAATATATGTGAAATTCGTATGGGGGCTATATCTAAATCCGAATCGATTTTTTTTTTTTCAAATTACATAGCGTTCGTCCTTATCTCGAACAACTTCGCTGTGCACAGATTCATTTGGTTCCGGACAGACAGATGGACATTGTTAAATCGATTCATAAGGTGATTCTAAGTCGATCATTATAATTAACAATGGGTCTATCTTGCTTTCTTTTGGGTGTTACAAAAACATAATACCTTCGTGGAGTGTATAAAATATTATAAAAAAATTATAAAATATTATTATTTTATAAATAAAATATTATTTATAAAAAATACAACTTCGATTTTTTTTAAATAAATTTTATAAATATTAAATAGCGACAAATATTTTTTATAAAAAAATATTTTTTCTAATTTCAAGCAAATTGCTTAAATTTTTACAGAATATAGACAAGTCTTAAAAAAAGTAATCTTCCATTTATGTAAAATTAATTGTGTTAATAGTTAAAAGCGTCAAATATATTTTTTTCTTAGTTCAAGCTAATAGAAATAAAAAATATATATTTTTTTATTTTTTATGCGCCAAATATATTTTTTCTAATTTCAAGCAATAGACGCATAAAAAATATAATTCTTTTAATACAGGGTGCGGCTAAAGTTACTATATGATGTAAAACAATTGTAACTTCTTTGCTTGCGAGTATTTAACTTTTTCTTTTTTCCTATTTCAGAAATTAAACTTGGGAGAATATTTAAAAATGGAACGCTATACAATTGCGCAATTGCGCTTGGAATTTGCTAGAGCACTTTTAAATCTCGTTGATCAAAATGAAATTTTTTGTCAAATTTAATGATGACCGACGAAGCGCATTTTCACTTGAACGGTTTCGTAAATAAACAAAACAACAGATTTTGGGGATCCCAAAATCCCAAAAATCTTCATCAGAAATCTTTACAACTAAAGGACAACATTCAAGAAGAAATTGATCGTATACCACAAGAAACACTCAACAAAGTTATGGAAAATGCCATAAAAAGAGCACATTTTTGCGTTAGAGAAAACGGTTCTCATTTAACTGATATTATTTTTCATAATTAATGTAAAAAAATAACATAAAATAAACTTTCTTTTTATCATAAATTTTTTTGTTTTTTTCATTCCATTCAATAGTTATTTAAAAAACAAATCATATAGTTACTTTAGCCGCAACCTGTAGCATCAAATATATATTTTTCTAATTTCAAGCAAATTGCTTGTAGTTATACAGAAAATAGACAAACCAAAATTAGACAAAATCAAATTTGTAAAATAAATTTGATTAATATTTAATAGCGACAAATATATTTGTCCTAATTTCAAGTAAATTGCTTCCAGGTTTACAGAAAATAGACAAATCTTAAAAAATATCAATTTTTATTTTTATATAAAAATACACCAAAATAAATGTTATTAGTAGCTAATAGTGTGCAAAAGTTTTATGATGGTATTCCTAGTACGTACTCTACAACAATTATATATGTGATTTCTGTCGACATTAAAAATATCTAATCTATCTATGCAATAAAAATTCTGCGAAGGGTCATATATAAGATTTTCTGTATGTATTTTGGCTTTCTAACTCGAAAACGATATTAAAAAATAGTTTTTTTTTTTGGAAATATAAGTCCGATATATATTAAAGGTACTCATGCTGACTATACATAAATATTGCACTGCAAATTATACATTCACACAGAAACAGGAACAGTCTTCATAAAAATGGGGGGGGGGGTAATATTTTATTATTGAAAAAATTAATAAAAGAAGTTGAAAAATAGAATTTTGTTTTATTTTTAATGGCTAACACAAAAACAATTTTTATATGCAAGAAAATCTATGGATAGAAGGATGGATAGACGTTATGATACTCTTTGTAGACGCAAAAGATTTTTTTAATTTTATTTTTTTTTTTATTTTTTTTTTATTATTATTATTTTTAATTTTATTTTATATTTTTTTTAATTTTATTTTTTTTTTAGTTAAATTTTTTATTTTTTTTTTAATTTTTTTTATATTTTTTTTTTTTAATTTTTTTATTTTTTTATTTTTTTTTAATTTTTTTTTTAATTTTATTTTTGATATATTTCTTTAAGTTATTTTTGCTGCACGAAACAAAAACATAAAAATAGAAAATACAGTCGGGAAAATATTTTGTTTTATTTATTAATATCTAACATTCTAACGCACAAAAAAAAAAACTATTTTTATATGTAAAAGAATCTATGGATATATGTATATGTTATGATGCTTTTTGTAGACTCAAAAGATTTAAAAGATATTTATTTTTTATTTTTTTTAATTAAATAGAGAACTCCATCATGGAATTTATGGAGTGTATTTTTGGTACTTTCATCATTAATTAATAATGACAGGGGGCATTAGGACAAAATATATATTTTATAATTTTATATTAACCTTTGCTTGTAATTTGCAAAAAATTTATATTTGTAATTTCTATCAGAAAGATTTTTCTGATTTTCGATCCACCCTAGTGTATACAACTTCATATATATATTTTTTTTGAAAATCGGGAAATGAGCTGTAGTTGCCTTAGACAGAAGTAACAAACTTTTATTAAAATCGGAGAACCCGAGGAAAATTTCTGTTCCATTGCTGTGCCAAGAAATAAAGATTTTTATAATGAAAATCGAAATATATTTTCCAGAGATACAAGCCGACCGATTTTAAGCCGACAAGCCGCCGCCGCCGCATGTTTCTGCACGAGCCGCGCCGCCGCCGATTTCATCGACTCATATCGACTTCCACAACGCCGCCGTGATTTGACGGAGTTCTAACTCAGTCAAATATTACTACCAAAATAGACAACCCACTTAAAATTACAAAAGAAAATATAAATGCCAAGTTAGACAACCTACTGTTGTGAAATATATTTATCTTTCTTTCATTTATATAAGTCAATTCCAGTACGTGTGTTCACGTGTTCCTATAAATAACAATATCTATTGTGCTTCTTTAGTTTGTCAAAGTAGGTAGAGTATTATCATTCTTTGGAAGGATTATGATATTCAAGAACGTCTGGTCAAATATGCATCACATGAAAAGCTGTAATTGCATAAATATTTATTAAATTTATCCATATTATACATTTTGGGAATGGATTCCTTCTCCCAAAAAATAATTGTATGGGTTAACAATTAGGGTATCCAACTGATTAAATTTTATTCGATTAATCGAATAATTTTTGTCAAATATTTGTTTGAATAATAAAAAATCATTATTTTCGAATAATGAATAATTCGAATAAATTGTCCCAAGTAATCGATTAATCGATATTATAAGTTTTGCCTTTAAAAACTAATGAAATCGTCGTATGCTTTGTATGATAAATTGATTTTGAATAGCCAGTTTACTCCATTTGGGTACACCAAATATAAAACCACAATTTTTTCGATTTTTGATTTGTATGCTCTACAGATATTAAAATAACGATTTATCCGACTTCATTTAAAAACCAGTAAGGAAAGGCTAAAGTCGGGCGGGGCCGACTCTATGATACACTCCACTTTCAATCCGAATACAATTCAATTCGGTGAAAAAGTGAAAACGGGACGGTTTTTCGTATCCTGTAAATGTATGTGTTTTACAAAAAATTTTATATCAGAAAGGACATTTGTATGAGGATATATTGAAACCTGGAACGAAATAGGTGAAATATAAAATGTATAGTTTGGCCAAAATCGGTTAAACTTATGGGAGCAACATTTGAGTTTGGGCTATATTTAAATCTGAACCGATCTTACCCACTTTCACCATAGTTTTGTTTAGTTAGATTATAAGATGTTGTGCGAAATTTAAAGACAATCGAGCACAATATGTGGCTTTTAAAGCTGCAAAAGTCAAATCGGGAGCGACATTTATATGGGGGCTATATCTAAATCTGAACCGATTTTCATCATAGATGTTCTTAGTTTAAATATAAGATGTTTTACCAAATCTGAAGACAATCTGATACAATAAGTGGTTTCTAGAGCGGAAAAAGTCAAATCGGGAGCGAAATTTGTATGGGAGCTATATATAAATCTGAACCGATCTAACACATTTTTACCACAGGTGTTTCTAGTTACAATATAAGATGGTTTTCTAATTTTAAGGAAAATCTGTTGTAATATGTGGTATCTAGAGTGAAAAGAGTCAAATCGGGAGTGAAATTCGTATGGGGGCTATATCTAAATCTGAACCGATTTTCTTCAAATTAAATAGCGTTCGTCCTTATCCCGAAAAACATCGTTGTGCAAAGTTTCATTTTGGTTCTGTCTACAATTGCGACCTGTATCGTGATTACAAGAATAGATGGACGGACGGACAGACAGACGGACATTGCTAAATCGACTCAGAAAGTGATTCTAAGACGATCGGTATAATTAACAATGGGTCTATCTCGTTTCCTTTTGGGTGTTACAAACAAATGCACAAAGACATAATACTCTCGTGGAGTGTATAAATAGCTTCGGAATTATTTAAAATTTAAAGAATAGTAATTTCATAGAATAGTAAATTCATAGAAAAATTGAGGTTAACACCGTGATAATAAAGTCAGTTCTGTTATAAATCATATGATCGATATTCGAAAAAAGTCAATGGATAACTTCCGATATTATTCTCATTTAAGCGATGGTTCTTTATTTTGATAAGATATTAAGATTTTTGCCAACTTCTAATGAATTTCAAATTTGATGTTACAATTTTTAAATAAAATCAGATACATAATAAACGTTCAATATATAGTTGAACTACCCGTAAACTGCAGCATCTTGTCTATATAACTCTTATTAATTATATTTTATTTAAGTGGACAATTGTTCGATTTATCGGCTAACCGAATAACTCTCGACTTCATTATTCGATTAATTGGAAGCTTTTTGTTTTCAAATTAACGAAAAATCGAATAACATAAACGTCCGGATAATTGGATACCCTAATAACAATATTAAATTATTGTAACATTGGCTAATATTAACGAATATTGAACTACTTGCCAAAAAATAACAGAAAATTGTTCCTTCCATTTTCCCAAAATTGTCAAATATAATAGTATTCGAATGACTGAACGAGCCGGAAAATCAGCCGAAAGCCGCCGCCGCCGACCCATTTTGAACAGCGCCGCCGCCGCCGATAATTATGGTTCGGCTTGTAACTCTGATATTTTCTTTCACAAAGTAGCGATATTGTGACTCCTACAATTAAATTTACAATTTATTGATTTTTCTATATTTGCATATGACTGAACTACATAAGAACTCGGAAAATTATAGGCATTCTAGGTCTAAAAATATAGAATTTATTACCAATTGAACGATTTTTTTTGTTCTCTCGAAAAATAGTGAAAATTAGATAAATTCCTTAAGAGAGAGGGACAATTTGAATTTTTAATAGTTGATTTTTTTCCTTTTACAGAGGAAAATAATTAACATATAAGGTAGGGCATATAAAATTTTAAATTTGAACTACCGCTTACTTTGACTGTGAAATGTTAAATAACATTCATTTTAATTTTCAGGTTTACGTTAGACATTTGCTATAGGCTCGAAAAAAAATTGGGAAATATTAAAAACTTACTTCCCAAGTAGTGAATCTTTAACACAAACTGTAAGAAATTTACATGGAAATTTTTCGAGAAGAGATCGGCCATCCATTCATGAAGCTCATTTTCATCTTGGTGACTATGTCAACAAGCCAAACTGCCGCATACGTGACTATTGAGAAGCCAATGCATCCACAACGAGTGAGTCACTGTTTGGTGTGGATTTTGGAATGGTGGCATCATTGGGCCATGTACTGAAAAATTGGTTTGATCGGATGAGGTACTATCGAGCCAGTCGCCGTAGTCATCGAATGATATTGTATTCCATTATTAAATGCTAAAGTTCAACCTTCCCAATAAAAACAGAAATTTTAATTTAAAAATTAATCAGTATTTTTTATATAGCCGATTCTAATTTATAATTTTATATCACCCACCCTATATTTATGATTGAGGTCTGTTAGCAGAATATAATAAATTTAGAATGGCGGTTCCCACAACAATATTGCCACCCATGTTTGCTATCCTTGCTAATTAAATGCATATTTACTCCTTCATCGTTTTCCTTGAGTGTAAACAGATATTTGTGTTTCAAAAAATAAAAGAAAACAATATTTTCTACGATTGCACAAAAAACGTTCTTTTGTGTATATAACCCCAAGGGCTGTTTGAAAATTATTTCCATTCATTTCTTCCGTATACACAACATCGTCGCATTCTCTTTGTTTTTGTATTATCTTGTTGTGTTCTTTATATATACATACATATATGTATTATGTACATAATGTGCCCACTTGTGTTTATTGTTTACTGGTTGTGTCATGTTTGTTGTATTTTTTACCTCTTTGATCTGCTCGCGTTCCTTTAACTAGATTTACCTAATTTTGTTATTATTGTTCTTGTTTCGGTTGCATGTTTTCTGCCAATGATATGTGTGTGTGTGTGGGAATGGCGAAGAAAATTGGTCGAGACGACATCAGGACACACTTCAGGAAAAAATAATCAAAAAAAAAATATCCCCAAAATTAAAATTCGGTGTGTACATCCACCTAAAAAGGGATTTTTTAAAAGGGGAAATGTGAAAAAAGCGATAAAATTGGTACCGAATGACTGAGGCTATAATAATAAAATTAGGTGTGTACTTTCATCTGACGCCCAGCACATAAAGGAATTTTTGGAAATTTGTACTTTTAGCGAAAATGGGGCGCAAGGGGATAAAAATTGTACCAATCAAACCGCTGCAGCTGGAATAATGAAAATTGATGAATAGTTTGCTCTGGCTGCATAGACTCGAAAAAGAAAGCGATTATTCGAAATTCGTACTTTTAAGGTAAAAATTAGCAAAAAAAAAGGGATAAAAATTGTACCGACCAAAATTCTGCAGCTATAAACATTCCGCTAACTGCATAGATGTGAAAAATAATAAAAAGAAAATCAAAAGGGGATAAAAAATGGTACCAATCATTTCACTACATATGAAATGAAAATCTGTGTACACCTCGCTCTGCGTAGCCTCGAAAAGAAAGCCGATCCTTCGAGATTCGTACTTCAGGGTCAAAATTAATATAAAAAAGGGATAAATTTGGTACCGGCCAAAAAGCTGCAGCTAAAAATTTTAATTCGCTTGGTACATTCCCCTGGCTGTATAGATTTGAAAAATAAACACAATTTTCAAAAATTTTACTTTTAGGGATAGCGGACGAAAAGGGATAAAAATGGTACCAATCAAACCGCAGCAGCTAGAATAATAAAATCGATGAATATTTCGCTCTAGCTACATAGACTCGAAAAATAAAGCGACTACTCGATGTTTGTGCTTTTAGTGCCAAAATAGGCAAAAAGGGATAAATTTGGTACCGACCAAAAAGCTGCAGTTAGAATCATAAAATTCAGGGTGTACATGGCTGTATAAATGTGAAAATAAAGAAAATTTTCGAATTTTTAAAAGGGGATAAAAATGGTACCAATCAAACAGCCGCAACTGGAATAATAAAGACCTGTGTATACCTTGCTCTGTCTGTGTAGACCCAAAAAATAAAGCGATTATGCGATGTTTGTACTTTTAGGGTCAAAATTGGCAATAAAAGGGATAAATATGGTACCGACCACAAAGCTGCAGCTAGAAGTTTTCAATCGGTGTGTAGATTCCCCTGACTGTATATACGTGAAAAACAAAGAAAATTTCAAAAGTTTTACTTTTAGTGTGAAAACGGCAAAAATGAGATAAAAATAGTAGCGCTGTATATTTCGCTCTGGCTGCGTAGATTCGAAAAATAAAATGATTATTCGAATTTTGTACTTTAAAGTCAAAATTTGCAAAAAGGGATAAATTTGGTACCGATCAAAAAACTGCAGCTAGAAATTTTACTTCGATGTGCATATTCCCCTGACTGTATAGGCGTGAAAAATAAAGAAAATTTTCAAAATAAAAATACTTCTAGGGATAACGGACGAAAAGGGATAAAAATGGTACCAATCAAACCGCTTCAACTAGAATAAAGAAAATTTGTGTATGTTTCGCCCTCGTATACTCGAAAAATACAAGGATTATTCAAATTTTGCACTCTAAAGTCAACATTGGCAAAAAGGGATAAATTTGGTACCCACCAAAAAATTGCTGCTACAAATTTTAATTCGCTTTGTACATTCCCCTGGCTGTATAGGTTAAAAAAAAAATTTTCAACAAAAAAATACTTCTAGGGGTAACGGACGAAAAGGGATAAAAATGGTACCAATCAAACCGCTTCAACTAGAATAAAGAAAATTTGTGTATGTTTCGCCCTCGTATACTCGAAAAATACAAGGATTATTCGAATTTTGCACTCTAAAGTCAACATTGGCAAAAAGGGATAAATTTGGTACCCACCAAAAAATTGCTGCTACAAATTTTAATTCGCTTTGTACATTCCCCTGGCTGTATAGGTTAAAAAAAGAAATTTTTCAACAACAAAAAAAATACTTCTAGGGATAACGGACGAAAAGGGATAAAAATGGTACCAATCGAACCGCTGCAGCTAGAATAATGAAAATCGGTCTATACTTTGCTCTGGCTGCTTAGACTCAAAAATACAAAACAAATATTCGATATTCGTACTTTAAAGGTCAACATTGGCAAAAACGGATAAATTTGGTACCCACAAAAAAATTGCCGCTAGAAATTTTAATTCGCTTTGTACATTCCCCTGGCTGTATAGGCGTGAAAAATAAAGAAAATTTTCAAAAAAAAAAATACTTCTAGGGATAACGGACGACAAGGGATAAAAATGGTACCAATCAAACCGCTGCAGCTACAATAATGAAAATCGGTGAATATTCCGCTCTGCCTACGTAGACTCAAAAAATAAAGCAACTATTCGATATTCGTACTTTAAAGATCAACATTGGCAAAAAGGGATAAATTTGGTACCGACCAAAAAACTGCAGCTAGAAATTTTATTTCGATGTGCATATTCCCCTGACTGTATAGGGGTGAAAAATAAAGAAACTTTTCAGAAAAGAAAGTACTTTTAGGGATAACGGACGAAAAGTGATAAAAATGGTACCAATCAAACCGCTTCAAAAAAATTGTGTATATTTCGCTCTGACTGCGTAGACTCGAAAAATAAAGCGACTATTCGTTCGTTTAGGGTCAAAATTGGCAGAAAGGGATAAATTTGGTACCGCCCAAAAAAAAGCTGCAGCTGGAAATTTTAATACGGTGAGGATATTCCCCTAGCTGTATAGACGTGCAAAATAAAGAATTTTCAAAAATTTTAAATTTTTCGTGTGAAAACGGAAAAAGGGGGATATAAAGGTACCAATGTTTTGTTCTCATGTCAGACTGAAATATAGGGTTTGTGAACAAACTAAAGAATGAGGATTCCATATAGTTGGTATCTCAACATATCGATATATCCCAAATGATTGCTTGAACCGAAGAGTGGATTTCGTAGTGAACCTTAAATGTCGCACTATATCTAATTAGGGTCTTACCGTTCACCGTACGTGTCGCTGTGGATTTTTTTCAGATTCCAAACCATAAGTAGGGTTTTTATAATTTTTTTCTGTCATAATACCACACATATTTGCCACGAGATTGAGATCGGCGGATCAGGCGGACTCCTCCAAAAGCAAGTGTGAATAATAGAATAATTTATGTTTTATTAAAATACTCACAGCAGCAGCAACAACAGTTCTTAAGGTTTTAATGTTCGCTGTTGTGTTGCCTTTTCTTTCCTTCTTGTCTTGTCGTATCAGCCAGCACAACAGATTTATGAATAATTTCTTTTTGTTCTTTTTTGTCTGCTTCTTCTTATCTTATTTCTTTTGCCACTTCACATGATGATGGTGTTAATAATAATAACAACCAACAACAGCTACAGCACATCAGGAAGGAACATAAATTACAATTTTCATTCATTTCAACATATTACAAGAAATGTGATACTTTCCCATGAGTCTAGGCGAATTCTTTTCTTACGGGGGCTGGTGGTAATTAGAAAATAAATGTGCCACCACAAAACATTAAAAAAGAAAATTATTTTCTGCGAAAATTATCTCATTCACATGACATTGTTCTACACTTGCCACTTTATGGCATAAAAGGTTCATAAAAACAGGATGGAAATTAATAAATTTTGTCAAGAAATAAAGGAAAAGAACACGCACGCACATGAAATTGAATTGTTTCAATTAAACTCATTGTCAAAAATGTAAAGAGAAGCAATTGCGAATAATTGTAATTGACAACAAAAACATCACTGTTAATTAATTAAAATTGTGGAGAATAACAATTGTAGAAGACACAATTTTCTGAATAACCATTTTGTAATAACATAAAAAAATAACAAGTGTCTGACAACGGATTCTGATAGAGAGGGTAAAGCAGTATATACGTATGGTGGTCAATATTTCTACCCACTTTTGCACATTCTTATAATGAATCGGTGGCCTGGAATACTTAGCAATCCTTACATTTTAAGTATAGGATGTGTTCAGCAATATTACTTAAAACACTACGAGGAACATTTTAACCTTCAAGCAACTCAATATGGGGATCTTTTTGGTCCCATTCCGCAAAAGCACAAAAAACACACTTACAACAGGGATCTAACGGCTCAAAATGTTCTACAAATAAAATATTTGCCATAAAATTCTACTACAAGTCTCTGAATACATCAAAGTGCGAAACTCAACTTAAATGCCAGAACCAAGTCAAATCTTAAAATTCGTTTTAGGGTTAATTACGTACTATTTCCTAATTGCAGCTAAATTATCCCACAAAACTGAATTTTTTGTTCGGTGTTGCGAATGGGGAAAATATTCTTCATCAAATTTCAATATAAGTCACCGAAGAAAAGAAAGTTGTAGCTACAGGGGAAATGCCAGAAAAATGTAATTTTTTGAGATAAATGATCGAATGTTTATTTCATAATGAACATAATCCTACCGGTTTGGTGGCCCTGTTGGTCTCCCCTAGACGAATAGCATTTTTTAATAATTTATTTATTTGGCAGGGACTGCCATCTGTCTCGGTACAAGGTGAGTTGACAACTAAAGAAACCAGAAACCAAAGGATGGCAGTGATGGCGTTACCATCAACACCAGTGCTGTGTTTTTATTTCGAGATGTAGGCGGCGCTGACTGATCATATGATGGATCGTCAACACATAATAATGAAAAACAACATCAGCCAAATGGCCACCACACGACCACGCTTACAGGACCCTATCCTTTTCATGAAATTTTCCATAACCAAATCGCAAAGCGGCTGCCATATGTCCTCTATAGCCTCTCTATCTTTGAGGTCTTGAATCGACGCTGGGCTGTTGGCGTAGACCTTATCTTTCACGTGGCCCCAAAGGAAGAAGTCGCGAGGTGTTAAATCACAAGATCTCAGTGGCCAATTGTGATCACCTCTTCGAGAGATAACACGGCCTGGACAATTTTCCCGTAAAAGAGCAATGGTTTCGTTGCTTGTGTGGCACGTAGCGCCGTCTAGTTGAAAGTACACGTTGTCCAGATCAATACCATCCAACTCCGATCATACAAAATCATTAATCATCTCTCGATAGCGCAATCCATTCATCGTAACTGTTGATCAAACCTCATTTTCGAAAAAGTAAGGTCCAATGACCCAGCCGGACCCTAAACCGCACCAAACAGTCACACGATGAGAATGGAAAGGCTTCGCAACAATAACTCTTGGGTTTTACGAGCCCCAGATGCGACAATTTAGCTTGTTAACATAGCCGCAGAGGTGGAAATGGGCCTCATCAGTCAAGATGATTTTTCGATGGAATTCCGGATGATTTCATTCATGAATTTTAACAATTTCAATGCGTTGTTGAAGCGTGTATCGTTCATCATTTATAGTAATGGCGTAGTTTCTACTTGTCAAATGTCAAAGAATAAAAGCTTTAAAAGTGACAGCTACCGAAATACCGGGTGATTCAAAATAACACCTCTTGTTGGAAAACCCTGTAGCTTGTTTGAAGGTTATGGATTCGATGCGATTTGGTTATGGAAGATTTCATGAAATACCCACATTTTTTGTCCAAAAAGAACGATTTTCCAAAAAAAATTAACCCCAGTAATTTTGTTGTATAAGCTGGCGTGTAATTTTGCTATTTAAGCAGGAAGATCACTATTTACAACTTTGGTGTCATCGGTGACCCCCAGTGAAATTTTCCGGCAATTTTTTTCGTAGAACATTTTAATCCTTAAATGTTCTTTTTGAAAGGCATTTTTTTGATTTCCTCGAAAAAAGGGCCAAAATGACCCATAAAGCGAAGAGTTAGAGGGTTAAGATATTCCACAAAAATGATCCTCGTGAAATTTCACTATATATTTCTGATAATAAGAATTCTCTCAGAGATTAAAATATAATACTTTTTTCAGTTAACATAATGCTCCCTTCGACCAAAAACCGAAAACTTTGACCCGCTATAAAAAGAAACTCAGACCAGCTGGACTATGAGTTTATTCTACCAAAAATTATCTACTCAGCAAGCCCTTGCAGAATTAAAGGATCGCTATCCTGTTCCATTCAAAAAGTCTTAATTTGTTGGACAGTGTTATTAATACTACTAATTAAGTGGTGTTGATTTATTTAATACTAATTTAATTTAATAGTTATTTGCAATATATATTATTTCATATTACAAAAATATTTTGTTGAGTTTCCTATTGTCAGTTCTGACGAACAAAAAGGTTTGCCTTAGTGATTCGCAACTCACATCAGAGATAGCTGGGATGGTTAGAGTGCCGTAGTAGAAACCAGAAGACCAGAAACCGCGGCGAATTTTCAAACCAGAAATGAAAACTAGTGAAAAGTGGTTCTCATTTGCAACACTTTAAAAGAACTTAAAAGTATTTCAAAATAAAAGACATCAATTCTATGACAACTCCACGTTAAATTAATCGGTGAAGATCCCAATTTCCATTACTTCCGAATCACATCTTTATCACTTATTTGGGTGCTCTCATTTCACTTTTTTTAAGTGTTGTTGGACTTTAATGGGGAAATATATGAGAGATATATATGTGTAGTTCCCACTAGAGATGGGCGCGTGAGTAATTATTGGCTCACGTTCACGCACGCTCACGAAGGAAAAAATTTGAATCACGCACGTTCACGCACGAAGGTTTTTTCGTTGCTCACGTTCACTCACGCTCACGTGAGTAAAATAAATTTTGCTCACGATCACGCGTGATTCACGCGTGAATCACGTAAATCACGAAACAATTTCAACAAAGAAATAATTATTCCTATTGTAATTTGAAATGAGCATCGCCGCGTAATTCCGAAAATTTATTATTTACGTCAGTCTACGTTTGCGATGTTTGTCTTAAATTCGTATTTTTTAAAATATACTACATCTCTAGTTTAACTCAAAATAAGTTAAATATCAGATACAGACATAAAATCCAAGTGGAAAACAAAGCATATACCACGATATTATGTGATTTTTTAATTGAAGTAACACTAAGGGGGTTTCTCATATAAATGCAGTGCCTAATGTTGGCGCAGGGAATGCTTACTTAAATAATAGAAAAATTATACGAAGCACTTTGTTTTAGAAATAAATATATGTATATATATGACTTTTACTTTGAATGGAAAATTTCACAGTTTTAAACAAAACATAATAAAAATAATTGAAGTAACAAATATGTGCGACTCACGAAAAAATCACGTGATTCACGCAGAAATTATACTCACGCACATTCACGCACGAACATTTTTTCGTTCCTCACGTTCACGCACGCTCACGTGAGTAAAATAAATTTTGCTCACGATCACGCGTGATTCACGCGTGAATCACGTGATTCACGCAAATCACGTGAGTAGCGCCCATCTCTAGTTCCCACTCAACTGTGTAAATATTAGCTTTACAGCTGTCTAACCGATTAGCAATTCAAATATGAAAGCTCCGCAAAAATTTATTCATTACAAACAATTCACCAACAATACGATGACAATAAGAAATTGATTTTTGTTTTTCCACCCAAAAAAAATCGTATAGTATACAATGCACAGTGGAATATTTTGAGACAAGCTGTGGAAAAAATTTAAAGGAATAGTAGCTAGGACCGTGAAATTTCGTACGCATTCCTCCTTATATTGTTAAATTAGAACACAAAAAAGTTTTTGATTGCAGTTAATCATGTCTACCTCCCACGTAACATAAAATGAAAAACCGTCGTATATTTTTTATTTTAATATATACATTAATACAAATCATTGGAAATGTTAACGGGAATGCCCTGTCGAATTGGTTAAATCAGTATTCACATGACTTCGTACGTATTTCGGACACAGCCCCTTCGTATCCAAATGGATGCTCTTTTTTGGACCACTTCGTAATTAGCACTAACCTTTCCAACCTTTTCCGACCACTTTCCTCTGAAATTGGATGCGAAACTGAGTTGGCTGAAGGATCATTTCGGTTCGATTTATGGTAGTTCTTCCCCCGATAGGGATACTCACGAAATAGATGATACAGTTCAGAATCGCTTAGGTTCCCTTCCTGATAATGTATACACTTTCAGTCGAGATTTTCCTGCGGATAACTCTCAGGGGAATCCTGGACTGGTATCGCCGAATTCTGTAGCGACTTATGCAAGGCCACTGAATAACAAAAGATCCACGGGTTTGGATGGAATTTCCAATTTTATTATCAGAAGGCTGCCCATGGAAGCATTTGGATTTTTGGCGGACATTTTCAATAATTGTTTGAGTGTTGCTTATTTTCCTGATGCTTGGAAGGGGGCTAGGATATGTCCGGAATTTCTGATATAGGCAATATAAGACCAATATCTTTACTGTCGAATGTAGGGAAACTTTTCGAGAAGGTGATAATGGATAGAATGGATGTCGAGGGGGGATATATTCCTGATTACTAATTTTTTTTCGGAAGGGCCATTCGACGACACATGCTTTAATGACATTCCATGGCGACATTATAACCAATTTGAGGCAGCGAAGGTGTACGGTGATCGTTTCTCTTGACATAGAGAAGGCTTTCGACAGGGTACAACAAGAAATACTATTTAAGAAGCTTAGAATAGGATTTGACCCGCATATAGTAAGTCTGCTTCGATATTTCTTTACTAATAGGAAATTTTGTGTACACTTGGATGGAATGTGCTCCACGCTGGTAGTAGTGAACTGTGGGGTGCCACAGGGCTCAACGTTGTCTCCTCATTTGTACAATATTTTTATTAGCGACTTTCCACACGAATTTGCAGGATCGACTGGTTTATTATATGCTGATGATTCGTTACTTTATGCCCATCATGAGTCTCCTGTCAGCGCACTTTCAAATGTTTCTCGTCACCTTGTGGAGGTTCGTAGGTATTATGACGAATGGGGTATTAAAGTTAATACGTCGAAATGTGAGGCGATATGCATCCGGAATGCTTCTAGGAAGTATGTGGTGCCGGAGAGCAACGGGCTGAGATTATTCAGTAATGGCATTAAAATACCTTTCATGGGACGGATTAAGTACCTCGGTGTCCACTTCAATAGACTAATGAAATTTAATGAGAACGCTAGAATATTTCTAAAGAAGGCATACAAGATAAAGGGCTCGTTTGGCAAACTTTTCCATAATAGAAGTCTTCCGGTGGAGACAAAGCTTCTGCCGTATAAGACGTGTATAAGCCCCGTTATTTTGTATGCCTTTCCTATTTGGTTTGCAATTTCTCCAACAGTTATGAGGGAATTAGAGGTAATGGAGCGCAAGGTTCTTGGGCTTTGCACTGGTAAACATTTTGAACACAGCACGAAAAGATATTCGAATAGTGGTTTATGAATGTGCGGATGTTGTTCCTCTGATTTATTGACAGAGCTCCTCTTCATGAGAATTCTCTGGTGAGGCGGATTGCGGATGACCAGGCGGGATGGAATTGGAATACTTCCAATTATCTCCCTCCGTTTGGTTTTGACGGGCCATTTGATGATTCTCTGGCGACACCGAGATTCTATGTTACTGCTTGTCCCGGTACAAATAGGGGCTGAGATTTTTTCTTTTCGCTCTGTACATATTATTATTTCAGTTTAGTTGTAAGATGTTAGGTTAAGTTTTATTTTATATATATAAATTTAGCGAGTAATTGGAATTATGTGCATTTGGTAATGCATACTTTTAAGCTTATAATAAATTTACTATTATGTCGATGGTTTTAAGGGCCTGTTTCTGTAAAATTTTGTAGAGGACACATATTTTACAGAACTCAAAAATGTTAACTCCGGCAAAAATTATACAATTTTGATCAATAGATTTATATTCTGGGCCACTGTTCCGCGTTTAACGTGTATGTAATGGATGTATCATTACAATTCCCATATTGGCTAACCAATGCCTCAGCCCCACCATATGTGGTGGTGACGACAATCATTGGCATAACGATTGTAAAGAAATCAATGATGCTTGAAACCCCATCATTCGCCACCAAAAAAAAAATCACAAACATCGAATTCCCAAAAACCACCCATAAAACTAAAGAGGAAGCTGGCCAAAAAACACAATTTTTGGGTGTAAACAATGAATCCCACAAGAGAAAAAAGAAGTAACCGTAGAGCAGCACAGTCAATCCTTGAGGAAATTAATGTGGCAGAACCAACGACAAAGACGACATTCTAGCCCATATGAGAGCAAGTCAAGTAATAAACGACCGACCATAATGAAATTAAATTAAAATTTAATCATGTTTTTCTCTAACAAAACAAAAAAAATATGTGCCTCATCACATCCGCTTTATTAAAGAGGAAACATTTATTTTTTTTCGTTCTTGTTCTTGTTACACCAAACATGGCAAAAATAAACTTCGAAAATGAGTATTTAAGAGAAAAAAAAGAAGAAAAAAAAACAAATATAACGATATCTAGAGTGCCAAAGGTTGTTTTTCATTTTTTTTATCCAAATTTGGAATGTACTGAACTGTGAAGACGACAGCTGTTGAGGGCGTTATCTCGCAAATTTGGGGAGTGCTCAAGAATGGCTTACCACCACATCTCCCCTAAAACTATGGAATGTGATGGCTAAAGAAATATATGGCAAACTTCAGCGTCAAAAATTCCACAATTTAGCCAATAATATATGTAAGAGTCAAACAACAAAGGGAAGGTTTTGATGAAACCATCCCCAAATTTAAATACTTCTCAAGCGCTATTTTAATTTACCAGCAACATTTAAAAAAATTTCTGGGGAATGTTGATTTTTTTAATAAAAATGCAATATTTTTTCTGGTGTTCAAACATGCGTATTAATTTGTAATTCAAGACCAGTAACAAAATAATTCAATAGCAAATTTTGTATAACCCCTAAAAGTATGCACTGGGAAATACACATGTCCCAGCATCAGTCGTTAATTTTGTAGGAATGATTTGGCAGGATATTTGGAATGATTTATTAATACACAAAAAATGGTAAACCATTATCCCCGGATTTCTTTTTGCAAATATTGAGCTGTTATAGTGAGCTTAAGCTATTTATTAAGATATAAGAGCTGGTAATCAACGATTAAAAGATACAAGGAAATTGTATCTGAGATTTCGAAATCGTAGAAAATAAAAACTGTATTTGTGCACGCACCGGAGCAATTTTCATTTTATTGTGATCTGAAATCAAATCACTGATTTATATTAACGTATTATTTGTATTAACGTAAATATAAGAAACAAGGAAAATATGACAGGGAAATGATCGAAATTCCGAAAATTAAAAGGTTCGTAAGTAAAATTTGTAATAATCTGTAATCTGGCTAAAAATTGGAAGTGCAAAGTCAGCTAGATGCAAATGAATGTTTCTGAATCGAGATATCGGTGGGCTAGCACAAAAAATTACTTCTTATCATTAAAGAGAGGTTCAACGGGCTGTAGTAGAGATTGATGTCAATGATTGGAAAAGCCAAGCAGCTCACGAATTCCTTGTAATTGTTTAGCGTATGAATTTAATTTAATTTTGATTTTTCAGTTTAAATGTATATGTTGACAAGGGAACAAATAAATAAAATTGAAATATTTTTTGAATAAATTTCAATATATTTCGACTAAAAGAAAACATTCCACGAAGGTAATTCACATGAGAATTTCCACTTTTTTTAGCTGATATATCAAAGACACTGACTGTAAATTACAAATATAGACGTTTACGAAAAAAATCAATAATTTTTAAGAAAAAAAAGAAAGAAAATTAAAACAATAAAATTTGAAAATTATAAATTTTTTAAATATTAATTTTTTTTTTGAAAAAAATCATTTTTTTAGTTTTTATATAGTTCAGTAAAAAATCGCAATATATATAAGTTTACGAAAGAAATTTAAAAAGTAAATAAATTGTCTGTGTTTTGAATGTAATACATTCGAATTTCATTCCGAAATTTTCAATATTTTTTTAAGATAAAATTAATAAAAATATTAAAAAAAATTAAACAAATGTATAATTTGTTGAATAATTACATTTTTTGCGAAAAAATATATATTTTTATTATTATTATATTTAATTTTAAAAAATATTAAAATAAAAAATGTTTTACTGTATAAAGATACAGTAAAAAATTCGCAATATTTAGACGTTTACAAAAGAGAACTTAAAAAGTAAATAAATAAATTGTGTATGAATGTAATACATTCGAATTCCATTGCAAAAATTTCAATAATTTGTTAAGAAAAAAGAAAAATAAAAAAATATTAAAAAGAAAATAAAATTTGAAAAGAAAGATGCAATAATAAAATAAAAAAAATCGAAAAAACAAATATTCAAAAAATGTATACATATAAAGGGTGATTTTTTAAGAGCTTGATAACTTTTTTAAAAAAAAAAACGCATAAAATTTGCAAAATCTCATCGGTTCTTTATTTGAAACGTTAGATTGGTCCATGACATTTACTTTTTGAAGATAATTTCATTTAAATGTTGACCGCGGCTGCGTCTTAGGTGGTCCATCCGCTTAGTCCAATTTTGGCATTTCCACGTTTTTGAGTAACAGAGACCCAATTGGTGCGAACGGCGACGAATCGAAAATTGGTGGTCATCATTAACACTGGCCGATACAGCTGCGATATTTTCTTCAGTTCGCACTCTACGTAAGCGTGTTGGTGGTTTAATGTCCAACAATGTAAATTTGGTGCGAAATTTAGTCACAATAGCCCGAATAGCCGCTTCAGTGGGTCGATTAAACTGACCATAAAATGGAAGCGCGCAATGAACTTTCTTAACAGAGCACGCATTTTGATAATAAAATTCAATAATTTGCAAGCGTTGTTCGTTTGTAAGACGATTCATGAAGAAATGTCAAAGCATACTGAGCATCTTTCTCTTTGACACCATGTCTGAAATCCCACGTGATCTGTCAAATACTAATGCATGAAAATCCTAACCTCAAAAAAATCACTCTTTATATTTTAAATTATTTTTTTATTTTTTTTTTTGAAAAATTTATTGAAATTTATGGAATGGAATTCGAATGTATTACATTCAAAATAAGTAAAAAATACTTAAAAAAAAAAAAACAAAAAATTTATATATTTTTAAAATTTTATTTTTTTTAATTATTTTTTATTTTTAGTTTTTTTTTTTTGTTTTTTCTTAAAAAAATATTGAATTTTATTTACTTTTTATTTTTTAGAAAAAAAGTAAAATATGATATTTTTTTGGAAAAAAAATATTTTGTCAAAGAAAAACTTATTCCAAAAATTTTTTAATTTTTGCTTTTTCTTAGAAATTTATTTATTTTTTTATTTTTTAGAAGAACAAGTAAAAATGATTTTTTATTCGGCATGTTATGAAAAAATTATAAATTTCTTTTTCTATATATATCACTGTACGACACGATTTTTCACCCATGATCGAACTGACCAGATTCTGAAAATATAGCTCAAAAAAAAATATACGTATCTCCCAGTTTTTCTAGATCAATTCATTTAAGTTTTTTACGAGCAATTCAATTTTTGGAGTAATCAGCCAGTATATACCTATATATGTTTAATGTCTTGGGAACCCTACATATTAAAAACATTGATGTTATCATTTTTGTGACAACTGTTTTGACAGTAGATAATTTTTTTGCAAAACTCAGTTTTAATGAAACAGTGCGTAAGTGTTCAAACGGTTAAGAAATGGAGTGTCCAAATAAAAATAAATTTTGTTACGTTTGTGGCTTATTTGCACCTCCAAAACATTTAAGATGTATTAATACAAGTGTTGAAAAAGGTTTTGAAGAGTATTTCGTTGTTTCGTATGTTCCAAACCTATGGTACGTGCCAGAAGTAATCTGCGATTATTGCTATCGCACTGTGTTGCGGCTAGTGGAAAAGTAACTTTTTTCCGATTATTTTTTTCAGTGTTTTTAATGATGCAATTTTGTCACAGACATTCCAAGTAAACAAAAAACACATAAAGCTTATTTTTATGTTGGCCCGTTGATTTTTAATTGATTTTAGAAGTCAAATATAGAAAATTTTCACGAAAAGAGGGGATTTCAGGGCTGTATTCAAAATGATCTCATTTGATTTTGGTGACAGATATTTTGATTCGGAAAAAAAATCTGCCTTCGGACAAGTATCTTCTGTAAAAAAAGGAATGTTGTTTGAGACATTTTCATATGCACCTTTTTTAGAACGAAAACCCGACTAAAGGTCCATTTTGCCTTTAAATTTGGGTTAGGTAAGCAATATCTAAAAAGTCCCAGAGAGTATATTCAGTAAAAAATACACAATATCATGCACAAGCCAAAAGATATGACAGGTTGAATGAACCATCGTCATCAAAATATGCAAATTATAAAAGTTTTTGAAATGTAATTTCGTCTAACATAAGATATTGCATTACTAAACAAATTTATCGTTAGATTAACATTGAATTCCTCCTAACTAGAATATTATGTTATATGATCGGTGGCGTGGCATGTCTGGCGTGGCGCTAGAAGGAAAATGGTAAAAAACATATTTTTTAAATTATAAAAAAGTTCATAACTTTTAAATATCCAAACATATGTATATTACCCATTGCTTTCTTCTTTAATATTTATTTGTGGGTGGGTGGGCCATTTAAAATTTTAAATTAGAATGGGCTATAAAAAAGATTGATTATTTTTCAAATTTCTGGTTTTAATGGAAAGGTGGAACTTTGTCATTATAATAATGGAACACAATATCATTCGAATGACTACCACGACTGGCTCAGCAGTAACTAATCCGATCAAACCAATTTTTCAGTACAGACCAAAGTCCATACCAAACAGTGACTCGTTGTGGATGCATTGGCATCTCAATAGTCACATGTGGGTTCTCTGAACCCCATATGCGGCAATTTTGCTTATTGACATAGCCACTGAGATGAAAATGAGCTTCATCTGAAACCAGGAAAATTTTCCATGTAAATTTCTTACAGTTTGCGTTAAAGACTCACTACTTTGGAAGTAAGTTTTTAATATTTCCCATTTTTATTCAAGCGCATAGCGTCCAATTTTGTAAATGGCAAACGTAAATCTGAAAATTAAAATGAATGTCATTCTACCTTTCAAAGTCAAAGTAATCGGTAGTTCAAATTTAAAATGTTACATGACTGATGTTACTATTAAAATATGAAACAAAATATTTTTCCCGATCTTTTCTATTTACGAAAGAAAATTTAAAAAGTAAATAAATTTCGATAATTTTTTGAATAATTATAAATTGTTTTTTGAAAAAAATTTTATTATTTTTTTTTTAAATATATAAATATAATTTTTTTGAGAAAAATTTATTTTATAGAATAAAAAATTTTTTGTTGGAAACATAATTTTTTTGAAGAAATATATTTTTTTGAAGAAAAGTAAAGTAAAAGTAAAAGAATTTTAATTTTTAAATATTTTTTTTTTCTAAAAGAGCACGGAAATTTATTTGTTTTTTACAACAACAAAAATGATATATGTTTATATTTTTTGAAAATAAAAACTATTAAAAAAATTTAATAATTCAAACATTTTATGTATTTTTTCAAATTTAATCTTTAATTTTAATAATAATTTTAATCTTTTTTCTTAAAAATTTAGTGAAATTAATTTACTTTTTATTTTTTTAGAAAGAAAAACGAAAAAAATATTTTTTTAATCGTCATATAAAAAAATCATTATTACATTTTTTCTTTTTTATATGAATTCCTGAGAAAAACTAGAATCACCATACCATTATGCATAAATGAGGCTGAATTTTCTGCTTCAAGACGTAGGTGACCGTTGAATTTGTTTTTTGGCATAAACCTGTGACATTTGTTAGCTTGTCAAATAAACCACACGCCCAATTATAAACAACATGATTCCTCTTTTGGTGCCCAAACGGGTGTAGAATTTGTTTATAATTAAGAAAATGTATAACCCAAGTAGAAACCACACACTGTGGTAAATTTGTATAGGAACTCTTCCAGCTCCATATCTTTGGCAACCCAAGTGTGTGTGTGTGTGTGTGTTAGCGATGTGTTGATGGTGGTTATGGCCAATTTAACATCAACAATTTGCTAACTAAACTGGACCTTAAGCAACACTCACTGTTATGCCGTTACTGCTTGCCAACAAACTAACCAAAATTTCCAAATGAATGTGTAAATATTTTTGCGAAAAACTAACATATCGCCCACCACCCACCTTTTCGATAACGCCAACATCTTCATCATCTCGTATGTGAATTTGTTTATATCGTTATAAAACTATGTAAATTTTCCTATTTTGCATGTTTCGAAGAAGAAGTGAGAGAAGAAAGAGAAATGTTAACAATTTTCCCCCATTGTGTTGTAAAAAAAATGATTTATTACGAAAAGAAATATGAAAATTCAAATAGTTTTGAAAAATAGTTTCGGTGAAAATCTGTAACTTGTTTTTCGTTTTGTTTTCGCAAGAGCCAATATTAAAACTTGAAAGTAATACTTTGCAATAAATTAAGATTTGAAACTTTGCACTCACTAACAACACTTTGATGCGGTCTGTTTTAGTGTCACAACACTACTGTACACTAGGGTGAGTTTTTTGGCTAACCTATTACAAGATTCCCCATGATGTTAATTTCGTAAAAACAACATTTATGATTCTTATTTGAAGAAAAAGTTATTATAAATATATACACATTAAGACTATGCAACCCAAAAAAATGCATCCGAGTCCTAAAACATGTTTTTTTTTGGTGTGCATTGAGACATACATGTTAATAAAATCAGCATACATTCTAACGCAGAAAACAATGCCTATATGTTAAAGATTGGATAAATGTGGAAGTTGTGATACCCTTTGTAGACGAAATTTTTAAAAATAATATTTTTTATAAATAACGCGAAAACGTAATATTTTGTTTATTTCTCAGTAATCATTTAGAGTAATATTTGAAGTATTTCCGCAGAAAGTCTCGGCAAACGAACGAGAATAACTTCTTAGAATAATATTCATGTGATTTCTAAACACAATGAAGTGTTTTTTCATAAGTTCATTAATACCTCAGCAAAAAAATCCAAATGTGTATTTTCCCGCTTTTGAGGAAGTTCTTTTAAACAACTTCCTAAAGTCGGTAATATGTCAATATCCCGTAACATTTTACGAATAGCATTTTCAAAAGTGAATCGTAACGAATTTTTAGTATGTGGTCACAGAGGTAAGATGTCCGCTTTGTACCCAGAAGGTCTCGGGTTCGAATCGTGGCTCGGAAAAAACATTGTATAATTTTAAAAATGTTTTCTTTAAAAAAACAAATTTATTGTTTTATTAATGTAGTTCAACTATTTTATTTTTTATATTTATTAATGCTACATAATATTAGTAAAATTAAGTAGTGTTATTTTATTTAATGCTCATTTAATTTAATATTAATTTGCATTATATATTAATTCATACTAAATAAATATTTTGTTAAGTTTCCCACTGTCAGTTCTAACGAACATACTGTCGATTTTCTCTGAAGTATAGTAACATTACAGGAAAATGTATTTTTAATATAGCCAAACCAAAACAAATAAAAATATTTAACAAATATTTTTATAAATAAATATAAATATTTTATTATTTCAAACCACGTTTATAAGGCAAGGTTACCATATTGGCTTATACTATATATATATCGAAAAAATACTTCAAGTTAATTCAACTAGTAAATCAAAAAAAAATTTTTTTTCAAATCCATGCTTTATGCAAGCAGAATTCTATTGGGCCTAGAAATTCTTTTTTAGTTATCTTTTGTAGAAGGAAAAATTACTGCAAAATTTCAGTTTTATATCTGCCATAGAACGGCATATATTCGAAAATGGGTTTTAACTTCGTATGGGAGGTGCCACGCCCACATTTCCATTACCGCCCATTTTTGTCACAACTACGCACATTAATGCTAGATGCACTTACACAAAATTACAGTAGGTGTAATTTTGGTTTTAACTTCATATGGGAGGTGCCACGCCCACTTTTGCATTACCGCCCATTTTAGGCGCAACTACGCACATTGATGCTAGATGCACTTACACAAAATTTGAGCACTATACGTGTCATAGAACTGAAACTATTCGATAATATGTTTTAACTTCGTATGGGAGGTGGTACGCCCACTATTCCAATACCGCCCATTTTTGGCAGAACTACGCACATTGATGGTAGATGCACTTACACAAAATTTCAGCACTCTAGGTGTCATAGAACTGACAATATTCAATAATAGGTTTTAACTTCGTATGGGAGGTGCCACGCCCACTTTTCCAATACCGCCCATTTTTGGCACAACTATGCACATTGATGCTAGATGCACTTACACAAAATTACAGCACTCTAGGTGTCATAGAACTGACTATATTCAATAATAGGTTTTAACTTCGTATGGGAGGTGCCACGCCCACTTTTCCAATACCGCCCATTTTTGGCACAACTATGCGAATTGATGCTAGATGCACTTACACAAAATTTCAGCACTCTAGGTGTCATAGAACTGACAATATTCAATAATAGGTTTTAACTTCGTATGGGAGGTGCCACGCCCACTTTTCCAATACCGCCCCTTTTTGGCACAACTATGCGAATTGATGCTAGATGCACTTACACAAAATTTCAGCACTCTAGGTGTCATAGAACTGACAATATTCAATAATAGGTTTAAACTTCGTATGGGAGATGCCACGCCCACTTTTCCAATACCGCCCATTTTTGGCACAACTATGCGAATTGATGCTAGATGCACTTACACAAAATTTCAGCACTCTAGGTGTCATAGAACTGACAATATTCAATAATAGGTTTTAACTTCGTATGGGAGGTTCCACGCCCACTTTTCCAATACCGCCCATTTTTGGCACAACTATGCACATTGATGCTAGATGCACTTACACAAAATTACAGCACTCTAGGTGTCATAGAACTGACAATATTCGATAATAGGTTTTAACTTCGTATGGGAGGTGCCACGCCCACTTTTCCAATACCGCCCCTTTTTGGCACAACTATGCACATTGATGGTATATGCACTTACACAAAATTTCAGCACTCTAGGTGTCATAGAACTGAAAATATTCAATAATAGGTTTTAACTTCGTATGGGAGATGCCACGCCCACTTTTCCAATACCGCCCATTTTTGGCACAACTATGCGAATTGATGTTAGATGCACTTACACAAAATTTCAGCATTCTAGGTGTCATAGAACCGACAATATTCAATAATAGGTTTTAACTTCGTATGGGAGGTGCCACGCCCCTTTGTCCAATTGGTCAAATTTTTCCATTTCCTTGTATTGTCATCGAAAATGATTAAGTGTGCAAAATTTGAGCAAAATTGGTTGAGAAAAAAGCTTTCAAAAATTGATTTCAAATTTTGTGGCACACAAACATATATAGTAAGTAACCTTATATAAAGCATGGAAAAATAAATAAATTTCCGTGATCTTTTTTAAAAAAAAAAAGTAAATATAAGACAGCAATCTTCAAAAAAGCCTTAATACCATAAATATTGGTAGATAATGGGTTCTAAAGTTGGTTGTATTCAATTTCTATTTTAATTTCAAAAGTAAAAAATTTTGAGGATCCTTTATCTCCCACGTACTCAGTAAAAGTAAAAAAGTACGAATTTGCAGTTTTCAAGGACATTTCAGCATCAATTCGGATAAAGTACGAAATTAACCCTAAAATGATTTTTAAGTTTTGACTTTTTTCTCTCTTTTTAGATGACTTTTGTGTTTTGGTGTAATCAGAGACTTGCAATAGCATTGTATGGAAAATATTTTGCAGAAGATCGCTAAATCCCTGCTTTAGGGGTGTCTTTTACCCTTTTCCACAAAAGTGACCAAAAAGACCCCAATATTGAGGAGCTAGAGGGTTAAAATGTTGAACACATCCTATACATCATATGTGAGAACTTATCAAGAAGAGCTAAAAAAAATTAAAAAAAATAATTTCTTGTTTTTATAGCCAAATTGCCTTGATTTGAAAGGGACCAAAAAGACCCCCATATTGAGGAACAACACTTTCTAGTCTTAAAATATAAAGAATTATAAGAAGAGCTTATTTAAATATCCAAATTAATACTGATTTTATCGATATATATTATATCTACAGTTTTCTGTTGTTCGGTAACTTCTATTGAAATTTGACGTAGAATATTTTTTCCATTCACATCACTGCTCTAAAATAAAGTTTTGTAGGACATTTTAGCAGCAATTCGAAAAAAGTACGAAATTAACATTAATTTGAATTTTAAGTTTTGACTTATTTCTGGCATTTAAGTTAACTTTTGAGTTTTGGTGTATTCAGAGACTTGAAGTAGAATTTTATGGCAAATATTTTTGTAGAACATTTTAAGCCGTTAAACCTTTTTGAGGGATGTCTTTACCCATTTCTGCAAAAGGGACTAAAATGACCCCTATATTGGGGAATAGAGGTTTAGCGTGATCCACAAAAATGTTCCTCGTAGTGTTTTAAGAAATATTGGGAAACACGTCCTATACTTCATTTGTAAGGATTTAACAAGAAGACCTAAAAGAAAAAATTAATAAATAATTTCTTGTTTAAATACTCAAATTGATATTTTATATATATATATATATATATATATATATATATATATTATATCTACAGCTTTCTTTTGTTCGGTGACTTATAGTGAAAATTGACATAGAATATTTTTTTCATTCACACCTTCCCTCGTAGATTCAGTTTTGTAGGACAATTTTATAGCTGCAATTTGGATAAAGTACGAAATTAACCCTAAAATGAATTTTAAGTTTTAACTTATTTCTGATATTTAAGTTCACTTTTGAGTTTTGGTGTATTCACAGACTAGATGTAGAATTTTATGGTAAATATTTTTGTAGAATATGTTGACCCGTTAAACCCATGCTTTAGGGGTGTTTTTTACACGTTGACCCAAAAGGGATCGAAAAGACACCTAAATTGAGGAGGTAGGGGTTAAAACGTTCCACAAAAATGTTCTTAATAATATTGCTGAATAAATCCTATATTTAAAATATAAGGCATTGTTAAGCTAAATGAAAAAATTAATAAATTATTTCTTATTTAAATACCCAAATTGGAATTGATAATTTATCGATATATATATTATATCTACAGCTTTCTTTTGTTCCGCGATTTATAGTGAAATTTGATATAGAATACTTTGTCCATACACACCACCCCCCTACAACTCACTTTTGATGGACAATTTAGCTGCAATTTGAAACGAACTTTTATTTTTTCCTTATTTCTGTCATTCAAGATGAGTTTTTAGTTTTGGTGTATTCAGAGACTTTAAGTAGAATTGTATGGCAAATATTTTTGTAGAATATGTTGACCCGTTAAACCCGTGCTTTAGGGGTGTTTTTTACCCTTTTACCCAAAAAGGACCAAAAAGACCACTTTATTGAGGAGCTAGAGGGTTAATGTCTTCCAAAAAAACATTTGCTATAAAATTCCACTATAAGTCTTTGAAGACATTAAATCTCAAAACTCAACTTAAATGCCAGAAATAAATCAAAACTTAAAATTCCAGTTTTAGGGTTAATTTCGTACTTTTTCCGAATTGGTGCTAAAATGTCCCACAACAGTGAATTTTAGGATGTTGGTGTGAATGGAAAAAATATTCTACGTCAAATTTCACTATAAGTCGGCGAACAAAAGAAATCTGTAAATATAATATATATAAATAAAATATCAGTGCCAATTTCGGTATTATTAAATTTTTCTATCAGTTTTTTATTACTTTGCAAAAAGGGACCAAAAAGACCCCTATACTGACGAGCTAGGGTTAGTTAAAATATTCCACGAAAATGTTTCTCGCAGTGTTTTAAGTAATATTGCTGAAGACATCCTATACTTAAAATGTAAGGATCACAAGGTTTCCTAAGCCGCCGTTGCATCATAAGAATGAGCAAAAATGACCAAATGTATATTCTTTAATTAACCCCTCAGTCAGAAACCGTTGTCAGAAGCTTGTTATTTCTTATTTATAATTTTTATTATTTTTATTTTCTTTTAATTTTTAAAAATAAACTTGGGTTTGTAGCTCCTGCTATTTTCTGTACGTTTAAATGTGCCAAATGTAAAGAGTGATTTTTTTGAGGTTAGGATTTTCATGCATTAGTATTTGACAGATCACGTGGGATTTCAGACATGGTGTCAAAGAGAAAGATGCTCAGTATGCTTTGACATTTCATCATGAATAGACTTACTAACGAGCAACGCTTGCAAATCATTGAATTTTATTACCAAAATCAGTGTTCGGTTCGAAATGTGTTTCGCGCTTTACGTCCGATTTATGGTCTACATAATCGACCAAGTGAGCAAACAATTAATGCGATTGTGACCAAGTTTCGCACTCAGTTTACTTTATTGGACATTAAACCAACCACACGAATGCGTACAGTGCGTACAGAAGAGAATATTGCGTCTGTTTCTGAGAGTGTTGCTGAAGACCGTGAAATGTCGATTCGTCGCCGTTCGCAGCAATTGGGTTTGTGTTATTCGACCACATGGAAGATTTTACGCAAAGATCTTGGTGTAAAACCGTATAAAATACAGCTCGTGCAAGAACTGAAGCCAAACGATCTGCCGCAACGTCGAATTTTCAGTGAATGGGCCCTAGAAAAGTTGGCCGAAAATCCGCTTTTTTATCGACAAATTTTGTTCAGCGATGAGGCTCATTTCTGGTTGAATGGCTACGTAAATAAACAAAATTGCCGCATTTGGAGTGAAGAGCAACCAGAAGCCGTTCAAGAACTGCCCATGCATCCCGAAAAATGCACTGTTTGGTGTGGTTTGTACGCTGGTGGAATCATTGGACCGTATTTTTTCAAAGATGCTGTTGGACGCAACGTTACGGTGAATGGCGATCGCTATCGTTCGATGCTAACAAACTTTTTGTTGCCAAAAATGGAAGAACTGAACTTGGTTGACATGTGGTTTCAACAAGATGGCGCTACATGCCACACAGCTCGCGATTCTATGGCCATTTTGAGGGAAAACTTCGGAGAACAATTCATCTCAAGAAATGGACCGGTAAGTTGGCCACCAAGATCATGCGATTTGACGCCTTTAGACTATTTTTTGTGGGGCTACGTCAAGTCTAAAGTCTACAGAAATAAGCCAGCAACTATTCCAGCTTTGGAAGACAACATTTCCGAAGAAATTCGGGCTATTCCGGCCGAAATGCTCGAAAAAGTTGCCCAAAATTGGACTTTCCGAATGGACCACCTAAGACGCAGCCGCGGTCAACATTTAAATGAAATTATCTTCAAAAAGTAAATGTCATGGACCAATCTAACGTTTCAAATAAAGAACCGATGAGATTTTGCAAATTTTATGCGTTTTTTTTTAAAAAAAAGTTATCAAGCTCTTAAAAAATCACCCTTTACTAACGAAGTAGTCTTCGACATTGCATCAATGAGATAATCATGCGCGACACATGGTGTGACATGCAGATGGCGGTGATGATGTCATCTTACGGTTGGGAACATTTGCCTTTTGTGTATTTGATAACTATGCTGTTTTGTATTAGAAGAAGGTTCCATGGTATTTTCTTCTGTTATTGAAAAATTCTAGCATACCCGGGGGGAGTGAGGTAATAATATAATTTAAACAATTTACTCATGAAATATTTTATTTCCACTGTAAAAGCCTATTACTATAAATTCAAATATCATGTATTAAAGATGAAACGAAATTGTAACATCAAACTCTCGACGAAAATCATTGAGAATAGGCGGTGAAGAAGTTGAAAATCAAAAAGCAATGCAAAGTAATAATAGTTACAACCCAAAACAACCACGGTTATGGATGGGGTTTGAGGCAGCAACTCATTATCATAATGAATATCATCAACACTTCCATCCTCATCATCATCGGTATTGCCGCCACCATCGTCATCATTAAAATTTACCATCCCCCCCACCACCAGAAATATAAGAGGCATGAAAAATCATTGAAATGAAAACTTTTTCATTTTCATTTTCGTATTTTTCGCCATTAATTTGCATAGTGCCCATATCTAGCTGAGCTGAACTAAACTGAGCGAAGCAGTAAGTAAAAGTAGTTTAAGAGGGTGTTTGGAAATGGATTGAATTTTTCGGTTTTCTTTGGATTTTACTTTTCCTGCCATTTCCCAATGCACGGCATGGCATGGCCATGCCATGACATGGCCATGAAGCAACCAATAATTGTAATGAATTTGAATGCGAACGGCGAGCGAATGAAGTGAAAAAAAAAATCATTTGAAAATCTTTTCAGCAAAAAAAATGCCCACTGATTATCCGAATGGATGCGGAAATGTATTCAAAACAATTTTTGTGTTGAATGCAAATTGTGATTTTCTCGATGCATAGCGAAGCGAAGGGGAAGAAGATCAGATCAGGTTGTACAGTTGTGGGCGTAGATAGCAAATATTGAAAGATAATGCAAAATAAAATACTATGAAAATAGCATGGTTCTGATCGAAGGGTGGCTAAAAATATATTGGCTTTTTAAAAGTTTCACAATACCCTCCCCCTGCATCAGCTGCATAGCTACGCTCCTGGCTCATCCCTTTTCGTTATAACTTCGTTAGACATTCTAATGAAAGAGGAAACTTTTTCCGAAGATGTGTTGAAAACTAAATGAGCGTGTAATGGGCTGAAATTTGCCATTAAAACGATTGCAAACGATGATGGTGCATTTTGTTGGTTTGTCTAAAAAATGGCAAAAGATTTTAGGTCAATTAGGTCAATTTTATTGAATTTGTTTTTTAAATTTATTTGATTAGGCTTCCAGTTTTTTCCTGATTGAGTTTATATCGCTGTTGCGGAAGTTCAAAGACCTTTGCTCAGGTTGGCAAAAAAAAAAAAACAAAAACAAAACAATAATAATAAAATGAAAAAATATGACTAAAAATTATAGCCGAGAACTGCAGAAATGAAAAATGTCTTTAAATAAAAGCAAACATACGCAGATACACACACACAGAGTCGTGACACTCAGAGAAAAATGTTGCAACAAAAAGCGGGGACACACAAATTTATTGGGTCATGTTTCTTTGATATATTCAATAAAATGAATTGTCTTCTTGGAATAATGTGAAGACTATTCCTAACTTTAATTATATTTTTACAAAAGGAAATATTTTTTTGAATAATACACGTTCATTAGGTTGAGGAAAATTCTAACTTATAATGGATAAGGATAAAGTGAACATAAAATAAGTTCAATTAAACTAAAACTGAGCAAAATGTTTCACAATACTTCAAGCAATTAATTTTGAATAAAAAAGCAAAAAAAAAAATGTTAAATTTTTTCGATAACTCGTCGTCAGATAATCGTCAGATAACTTGAAAAAATAATTGTTTCGCTCAAAATCGAAAATTACAAGATTTTTTTAATTCGATAACTTTGTTAGTTATCGATAACTTTTGTAGTTATCGATTATGAAAAAATCGATAACACATTCGCCAATTTTTTTCTTATTGCGAGGTGTCATTAGGAGTTGGTTATATTATCGAATTTCCAAATCAATAACTATGAAAGTTATCGAAATTTATCTTACCTTTTTTCTTCAATTTTTTAAAAATACATTTCTTTCAATTACTAAGGCAGTTATCGATAACTTCTATAGTTATCAATTATGGAAATCGATAACACATTGGTCAATTTTTTTCCTTATTGCGAGGTGTCATAATGAGGTGGTTACATTATAAACATTATCGAATTTCCACAATCGATAACTGAAAGTTATCGAAATTTATCTTATGTTTTTTTTCTTCAACTTTTTTAAAAATACCTTTCTTTCAATTACTAAAGCAGTTATCGATAACAAAAAAGTTATCAAAATTTCTCATATTCTTTTTTAAGCCCTTTTGAACGAAAAACGATTTTCAACTTTAGCCCATGATAATTCGATAACTAAACGATATATGGACAATACGTTCATCAATTTTTTCTTCTTTTTGAAAGTTGTTAAAAGCGACCGCATTTCTCATTATCGAATTTCCACAATCGATATCTATGGAAGCTATCGATTACTAAGACAGTTATCGATAACTAAAGAAGTTGTCGAAATTTCTCCAATTATGTCTTCTTGTAATTTTCGATATTGAGCCTTTTGGAACGAAAAAGAAAAATATTTTAAACTTTTGCATACGATAACACAATAACTATGGGATATATCGAGAGCACACCAACTAAATTTTTTCTTATTGTGGGTGCATTATAGACATTTCCACAATCGATAACTATGAAAGTCGTCAAGTACTAAGATTGTTATCGATAACTAAAAAAATATCGAAATGTTTTCTTCTTCTAATTTTTGATTTTTATTTTTATTTTTTCAAACTTTAACCTTCGATAATTGATAACGAAGCGATATATCGATAACACATAAACCGTTTTTTCTTATTATGAGGTATTATAATTAGGTGGGAATTTCCACAATCGATAACTTTGTATGTTATCGATTACAAAAGTAGTTATAGATAATTAAGTATCAATTTTTATTTTTTTTTTGTATTTTTTGATATTTTTTAAATTTAAACCACACTAAATCGATAACTAAGCGATATATCGATAATACGTCCACTAATTTTTCTTCTTTCTGTGAGGTGTTATAATTAGGTGCCCCAATTATACTCATTATCGAATTTCCCCATTCGATAACTAAGGAAGGTATCGATTACTAAAATAAGATAGTTATCGAAATTTCTCGTATTCTTTTTTTACTATCAATATTCCTTATTGAATCCTTTGAAAGGAAAAAAAAAAAACAAAAAAAATTAAACTTTATTCCACGATAAATCTTTTACTAATCTATATATCTATATAGCACTTCCACCAAATTTTCTGCTTATTGTAAGGTGTCATAATTAGGTGGACGCATTATACTGATTATCGAATTACCACAATCGATAACTGTAAAAGTTTTCGGTTACTAAAACAGTTATCGAGAAATAAAAAAGTTAATGAATTGATTTATATTCTGGTTTCTTCTAATTATCGATATTGAGGCATTTGGAAAGAAAAACACGATTTTATAATTTAAGTCCATGATAAATCCATAACTAAGCGATATATCGATAACACATCCGCCAATTTTTCTATGGAATTTATCGATAACTACGGCAGTTATCGAAATTTCTCCTATTATTTTTTCTTCCAATTTTCGATATTGTGCCCTTTGGAAAGAAAAACACGATTTTTTAACTTTAACTCACGATAAATAGATAACTAAGCGATATATCGATAATACGCCCAACAATTTTTCTTCTTCTATACACATTATCAAATTTCCAAAATCGATAACTAAAGAAGTTATGGAAATTTGTATATTCTTATTATCGAATTTCCTGTTACTAAGACAGTTATCGAAAATTAAAAAAGTTATCGAATTGATTTCTATTCTGTTTTCTTCTAATTTTCGATATTAAGCCCTTTGGAAAGCAAAATTTTTGCCCACAATAAATCGATAACACATGTGCCAATTTTTCTTCTTATTGTGAGGTACCATAGTTATGTGTGCGCAATCGATAACTATGAATGTTATAGATTACTAAGACAGTTATCGAGAATTAAAAAAATATCGAATTGTTTTCTATTCTGTTTTCTTCCAATTTTCGATATTAAGCCCTTTGGAAAGAAAAATGTTTGCCCACGATAAATCGATAACACATCTGCCAATTGTTCTCCTTATTGTGAGGTACCATAGTTATGTGTGCGCAATCGATAACCATGAAAGTTGTCGATTACTAAGACAGTTATCGATAAATAAAAAAAGTTATCGAATTGTTTTCTATTCTGTTTTCTTCTAATTTTCGATATTAAACCATTTGGAAAGAAAAATGTTTGCCCACGATAAATCGATAACACATTGGCCAATTTTTTTTCTTATTGTGAGGTTATGTGTGCGCAATCAATAACTATGAAAGTAATCGATTACTAAGACAGTTATCGAGAATTAAAAAGTTATCGAATTGTTTTCTATTCCGTTTTCTTCTAATTTTCGATATTAAGCCTTTTGGAGAGAACAATTTTTGTCCACGATAAATCGATAACACATCAGCCAATTTGTCTTATTACTGTGAGGTGCCATAGTTATGAGTGCGAACTCGAATTTCCACAATCGATAACTATGAAAGTTATCGATAACTAAGAAGTTATCGAAATAAATGTTCTTCCCATTATCGAATTTTCACAATCGATAACTTTCCATTATTAAAATTTTCGATTCTGAGCCCAGTTTTGAAACTTTAAGATAATTTGATAACTAAGCGATATATCGATAATATGTTCAGAAATCGTGGCGCCAAGCAAATAGACTGTGTTTGCTAAAAAAAACCTCAATTTTAATTTCTACCCGTCCCTGTGGGGAAACCCCCCATTGTATTCGGCTGCGCCATCCACATGTGTAACCTCCTATTGAATCACACTTGTTGTTGTTTCTTTGGCCTGGGCTTTGAATTGAAGGCTTCCTGTCACTGAAACAATTCCTGTCTGAGACTTCAGTTACATGTATGTATATTTGTTTATTTTTGTGTGAGCGTAGCCGTATTTATACGCTTGTTTTCCGTTTGTGTTTTTTCTTTCTTTGTCTTCTTCTTCTTCAGCTTCTTTAGCTGTTAACAAATTACTTTACACAAGAAAAACTTCAAAACCTAAGCGCGTGAAACGTATGATGACTCAATTCGTTGTTTCGGCGGAATGAAAAGCCTCAGAGTCGTCCCCAATTAAATGCAAACACAACACAAACAAAGGCGGCCTGGCCTGGCTTGGCCTGGTGGTGGTGCTAAAGACGTTCATCGCTCAGAAACCAACAACAACATCCGCATCACAGAAATAAGTCGAACAACAAAAGACGAGGAACTTGCGACTAGAGGACGGACGAACGGACGCCATCGAGGTAAGAAAATTGCGCGTATCTTTATGATACCTTCTGCTGCTTGCTTTTGTTTCAGCGTTTTTTTCTTTTTCATTTTTTTTGCACAATAGGGAAATATTTACAAAGCATGGCCTACAACACGAAATCGTACCGCACAGCATTGTTCGCATTGTGGCATTATGTAATCCGGGTGAAGAGAATTTTTGACCCAAAAATGAATATTGCGAATGGTGGAGGGGGGAAAGGAGCAGCAACAATTGCTCAATCACTTTAGAAGTGGCGATGCCGCAGCTACAAACTTGTCAAGCCAACGCAAAGACAGAGAGAACAGATTGCTTAAATCCATTTAATTCAAACTCTCTATATATGTCGTTTAGTTCAAATTTTAAGTTAATGGAGCTGCTTGAAAACCTAGTGGGGGGGGGGGTGTATAAAATATAACTTATTACCTTTATTGGGTGTCCACAGTTGGTATAAGGCACAGAATGTAAAGTCTTACCTGCAAATCAGAAAGGAAAAAATAAATTTATTAGTATTATTATATTTTATAGTTTTTATTCTTCATACATATAGACAATATAAAATAATTCAGGAACAGCTAGCTTTCCTTCTTTGCTTTCGAGAGCCCATTAATTTGGAATGCAACAGAAAACAAGTAAGAAAACGTCAGTCGGCTAAACCGTCTAAAAAAATTTGCTTATTGCCGGCGTATGTTTGTGGGAGGTAGTAGAAGTGCCAATTGTGCCAATTGGACCCAGCTTCCACATTTGTTAATAATTGTAAAAACATGATCAAATATCAAGTCATAGTGGATTCCATGCACCAGTATAGAATTTATGAAGGATTTAATTTTACCTAGGATATAGACAATTGTGTGGTAGGGAAGAAGAAGGGGACTACCCGTATGGATGTTATGTCGGTTTTATTGTAACCAAAGTTTCTGCGAATGTAACCGCTATAAAATCATTGCCAAATATAAAATTTCACTGTATTCCTATCATCTGTATAGAAGTTTTAACAAATTTAATTTTACGTAGTTTAGGCTGATTTGTGTGGGAGGTACTGGATGGGGCGTGGCAAAACCCGTCATATTTAGTACACTTAAAGTGATTATAAAAACATTATCAAATACCAAAATATAGCAGATTCCGCATATCCGTGCGGAAGTTACATGGGTTTTAATTTAACATATTAATATGGGTAATTTGTGTGGGAGGTACCAGAAGGGGCGTGGCAATTTCGCCCATCTTCGAACTTAATTTTTTTGGGAAAAATTTAAGTTAAATTTGTTTGGGAAGAATAACTCCTTTCGAGAGTTATCATTTACACCAGCCTGCCAGACAGTCGGACGGGCGGACGGACATGGCTCAAACATCTTAAAAAGTCGTGAAACGGAATTGGTCCAAACATACTTAGGGTCTTAAGTCACACCTCTGTAGAGTGAGGGTATAATTAAACTGACATAGCTTCCATGCGGATAGTCGAACTGAGTTTCAATTTGATAATGTTCTTATAATCACTTTAAACCTAAAAATATTTTGCTTTTAAATCTTTTATAACTTCTATAACGGCACATGAAATCCACTATTGATTGATATTTGAACATGTCTTACATTTTTTTACAAATGTTATTGCTGGGCCCGTTTAACATAGCTTCTAGTACCTCATACACAAATAACCTGGCGATAAGTAAAATTTCATTTCATACATATGTTCTCTGAGAGCGTTTTTTATTATTTATATTTTTGTTCGGCTCCATTAAATAAAGATTTTTTCGAAAAAAAAAAATTGATATAAGTGGATGTGATCGGACCTACATTTCCAAAATGAGAGTACAAATATTAAAGTTACCTTCGGCAAAAATTGGAATTGCAGTAAAAAAATAATAATAAAAGAATAACCATAATATTATCTTCTCATTATAGTTTGTTTAATATGTTCTCCTAATATATAATAGTACCCAGCAAAAACTTGACACCTCATTATTTTTAGCATTACCTAGTAATGACAGCTCGTTACGCCCTGCAGCCCTAAATTCTGTATTTATATTGTTAACAAGTCGATACAAAATATATAATTTAATAAAAATTTTGTTTTCATCACTTATTATTGTATTATAAATAACATTATTTGGCTAGTTATTAATATAATGACTTATTTTGTATCTACCTGAGACCACTTATTTTACAACTCGTTTAGAAGTACTTATTTATTAACTTTTCGTAAGCGTGCGTGGAAGTACTTATTTCTCAACTTGGAAGTGTTTATTTTTTTAAAATCCCTTTATAAAAATAATTAGAAACGGATCCGAATAAGTAGTGAAGGTTTTTGGTTTTGCCTTATTCCCCACATTACTGGGTAATGAGAGTTCTTGCTGGGTAGATTTCCCAGCAACAAATAAGTACCAAAACATGTTTCTATTTCACAAATGTTTAATAAAATTAAAAGTTCAAAAATTGCACCTCCATTTTCGAGTTTATAAAGCAAAAATACTAGGGATTGCATCCTAGGGATATCCCGCGGGAAAACAAACCCGGGAATTTTCATATTTTCTGCATCCTCCATTTTCGAGTTTATAAAGCAAAAATACTAGGGATTGCATCCTAGGGATTCCCGCGGGAAAAAAAACCGGAAATTTTCATATTTTCTGTTGCCCGTATCCCGGGAAATTTGTACAAGATTCCCGCAGAAATTCAGCAGAAAGTTTTTCACATTACTCGCACATTTTTTTCATCACGTTTTCACTCTAAAATTGTAGAAGGTACCAACATATTATAAATGCGTTGTCTGTTTTAAAAAGTTTTTATATTTCAAAAAAAAAACTTCTTAATTTAAAAAATATACCTACAGATATATATAATATAATTGGAACATATATATTACTGACCACGAGAAAGTTCAATTTGATGCCGAAATTTAGATTTTCGTTTTGTGGGCGAAGTTTTATGTGGTCGGTGGGCATGGCAATATTGGGTTTTGACCTACATAGAAGGCTGAAAACTGGAACGTATATATTAGTGACCACAAGAATGATAAATATGATGCCGAAATTTGGATTTTCGTTTTGTGGGCGGAGTGGGTGTGGCAATAGTGGGTTTTGACCTACATAGAAGGCTGAAAATTGGAACGTATATATTACTGACAACGAGAAAGTTCAATTTGATGCCGAAATTTGGGTTTTCCTTTTGTGGGCGGAGTGGGCGTGGCGATAGTGTTTGTTTGAGCTAGAAGGCTGAAAATTGGAACGTATATATTACTGACCACGATAAAAATTAATAAGAAATCTGATTTTAATTGTATATGGGAAATTAAAATTATTGTAAAACGGAGACAAAATCACCAAATGAAAAACGCAGTAGACAGTTTTTCTACATAAGATCTCTAGTTGCATATGTCCATTAAAAACGGTGTTATATTAAAAAAATACACTTACAAATCACACAAACCATTCACTAACTATGTAATTATCGCAATATTTAACGTTACGCCAAATTGAACAGTGTGAACACCGCTTTTGGCAATACCACAAACTGTTAAGACAAGAGTTCTACTGTTTTTCTTTGAATCTAGAAAAACAGCAAACATTTCAACATATATAAATAAAACACACACACATACAGAATATTATGAACCCTGACAATAATTTCCTAAATAATTTCCTAAAAAAAATTAACCACCCTTTAGTTATAAGTAGACACTTTAAAGTATTTTTAGCGTATATTCTTCTCATTCATCTGACATCTATTTGGCATCTTGTATGACTTGCGACCGTATGAAAATAAATTAAATTATTTAAACACTTCTATATTCCTTAGGAACTTAAAACTTCTGTAAAAAGGAGAATAGATCACCAAATGTAAGACTGAGTATACAGTTTTTCTATATACGATTTCTAGATTCATGAGTCCATTGAAAATGTTAAAATAAATAAAAAATTCTCTTTTTTGTTACAACAATATTTAATGTTAAGCCAAATTGCACAGTGTGAACCCCGCTTTTGGCATTACCACAAACTGTTAAGACAAAAGTTCAAATGTTTTTCTTTGAATCTAGAAAAACAACAAACATTTCAACATATCCAATAAAAAACACACACGCACACCGAATACTATGAACCCTTCCACAAAACAAAAAAAAACTGCGCGAAAATTATGACAACATTTATCCCCCCCTAAAAAAGTTTATATTTCGTGTTTTTCCCGTTCAAATCTTTTGTTTGCCAAAAAGAAAAGAACGTAACTGACTTTTTGACCAAGCAACAACAACAATGACAAAAAGTTGATGTGTCTTGTGTCCGTCTGTCTGTCTTTTAGAATTTTTTTTCTGGTAGGTTATCATCAGCTGTTGATGTCATTCTGTTTTTTATCGTCGTTTATATAGCGAACGACAGACTGTGGGACTTCATAAATTTTATTTAGTTTTTTTTCTCGTCGCTTGTAAAACAGCACAACACGTACGTTTGTACTTTTTTCTTCTTTCGCACTTCTTGTTCTTGGCTGGAGGAGGAAAAAAAAAAAGAAAAATTGTCCAATGGCCAAGACTATGGAACATGTTGTCAGAATTCGAGGCGGTATCTGCACAAAAGTCATTTAGGCGTAACGGTATGTAATGGGTTGTTGTGCTGGATGGACCCCCTCTCCCCCCCAAAACAACGACGTCATTACGAATTAAAGACAATCGCTGCTTGCTTGTCCATCTGTGTTGGCTGTGCCAGGTAATTGGAGGGAGCGATGTAATTGCGATGATGGACACCAGACAAAGGACGAAAAGGTCAACAAGCACAGCGAGATAAATCAAAGGAGAGAGAAATGATTAAAAACAAGTTTAATATAAAACGGTTAACAAGTTTTCTGTTGGGAAAGAAATTCAAAAATTAATCAGAGACTAAGAGGAGATTGAGGTTATTGAGGCAAAATCGTCAGAAACGCCCTCTTCAAAATCTCTCCCAAGAGAAATGATTAAAGACAATTTTAATTTAAAATGATTAAAAAGTTTTCTGTTTCGGGAAAAAATAATAAAAAAAACAAGTAAAAAACGCCGCACAGTGGAATATTTTCATACAAACTACGTTTTCTGTTGAAAAAAAAAAAAAAAAAAAAAACAAGTAAGAAACGGCGCACAGTGGAATATTTTCCCACAAACTGCGGCAAAAATTAGAAGGAATAGAGCTAGGACCTTGAAATTTCGTACACATCCCTTATATCGTCAAATTCGATCAAAACCAACTTTTTGTTTAAATCCGCCCACAACCACGCCCACCTCACATGTGTGTTAAAATGAAAAAACCTCATAAATTTCTTATTTTAATAAATATGTGAATACAAAGTATTGTCAGTGATTTCGTTTGAGTCCACAATTAAACGAAAATTGTCAGTGCCACACCCAACGACAAATAAAATTTTTGGGTTTTTTACGATTTTCGATATTTTTTATAAAAATTATTTTATTTTTTTATAAAAATTATTTTATTTTTTTATAAAAATTATTTTATTTTTTATAGCTCTATACTTAAGATTAATATCAACCCAATATTTTCATGCGCTAGCATGCCGTAAAACCTTGCATCCCTAAAGTATGCTTTAAATAAATTTTCCAAATTGCATTAACAGAGAACTACGAAGAAAGTATTGCTTCATTTTTGACTTAGAAGGTTTTACCATTTCAGTAATTAAATCGATGTTGGCAGCTTAAATGCAGAATATTCCTTTTAAAATGAATAAATAAGACAATAGTTTAAAAATATTTGTAAATGCCGAGGCATCGGTCGGCCTCGCGAATATAGTTTTTTTTTTGCTGTAGAAAATTACCAATACTGAATACACACAATCTTCAGGTAAACCTCTGTCTGAGAAGGAAAGCAAACACGTATTTACACTTTTTTAAATGCAAAATAACATCTCAAGAGCTCCTATTTTCTACGAACTAAACGAAATTTCAATACGATACATGGTTTCCGAGATACATCGCAATAGAATAACCTCTTTTATGGTGAAATTTGCAACTATTTTAGCACATAAGAACTTTAAGTGCGTCCACAGCTAAAATTAATCGCGATATTGGCAAGATCATTTAGTATATGCATAATAGGAATGTTCTTGGCAAAATCCAATCAGTAAAGTTGAGATTTGGGCGCTTGAAATTTGGGAGTTTATGCCGCTGACAATACACTGTGCGGCGTTAAGTTCGGCCGAACCTAACCATGGATTGCATTCCACAGAGGCTGTCTATTTTCGTAGAAGTGCAGTAATATTACAGGAAAATATAAAAAATATATAAAATATCGAAAAAATAATTTTATAAATAAATATTTTTATTATTTCAAACCACGCTTATAAGGCAAGGATACCAATACATTTACAAATGGGTGATTCCACGTAAAGTGACACTTTTTTTGAAAAAAAAATTCAAAATCAATTTATAATTTAAGAAAACACCGAGTAGTTGAATTGAGTATAATATAATGAGTAGTTGAATTACAAAGAACGTTAATTGACAATGTTTTATTATAAAACGTCTGTCAACTGGTTTACAATTATATATCAATAATCTTCTTCTATGAAAAAATGTCTATATCTTATTGAGTTTTTTAAATAATTTAGTAGATTATCCCACGATTCATCGTATTAGCCATTTAGAAATGCAACAATTTCCATTTCATTCAAATATGGTTTTCTGAAGAAGCATAATCGATACACATGTTTATACTTCTCATAATACATATCGTTGATTATATTTAAAAAAATGACATTTCCTTTTCGAAATATATGCTGGTGTCTTATTAAAATTTCCGTTAAAACGTCAACCCAGTTACAATTTAAATATCCTATATGTCGGTACTGTATACTTTAGAAGAATGTGTATGAACTATTCTTTCGATTAGCAAAAATGAATAAAGTCATGTAATGAAAGAATATTACAGAATTCAAGAAAATAAGTAAAACCTCAAGATTTTCTTCAACGCTAAAGTCACACCCGTGACGCTCTAGATTGTGGTATATCTCCTAGATTTAAAACGCTAACACACACACATATATATATATATTTGCAATAATATTTGCAATAATATCCCGATTAACCTGACGTTTTCAATCAGTAATATAGATAAAATCTCAGTCAATGAATATCGGAGATATTTAAACATATTTAACGAAAAGTGTCACACCCGTTCCAATGGAATCACCCATATCGAAATAATACTTCAAGTAAATTAAGAAAATAAATATCTTTATATTTATATTTTCACAAAGCTTAAGTACCGTAAATATTGGTAGATAGTGGGTGCTACAGTTCAGGGTTGTCTGATTATTTTGTACCTATATCGCCAAATCAATTGTCAGAAATCGCCAAAAAAAAAACGTCAAATTTTGTTAAAAAAATCGACAAATTCATTTATTTAAAATTTATTTAAAATTTATTTTATTTTATTTTTATTTATTTAGTTCTCGCATGGAAATTAAATTAAAAATTAGACAAGGATTATTTTGAAATATTAATATAAAAATCTGCAAATCAGATATATTTTAGAAATCGGCCAAAAGATGTTTACTTTTCGTATTTTTCGATTTTAAAGAAAATTAGAATTTGTATTTTTTTGTTTCTATGTTTTTTAACATATTTTTACGTATTTGTTCATAATGCGAAGAAAAAAATTATTTTTTTTTGTATCACAGATTTTCACGTTTTCAGATTTTGAAAAGTGAAAAAAATGTAATTTCTTTTTTAACTTTGTCGAACTGTTTCTCACGCATTTTAAGAGATTTTGCACTCGTATTTTTTATTAGAAATTGTGTTTTCTTTGCATTATTATGACTATGTTTGAGGCAAATATAGTTTGGTTGTAATGAATATTATAAACAATATCATTTTTAAACAAATGTCTGACTTTGGACCAACACAACTTTTTTTCTTCAAAAGCCTTTAACGACATGTATACATTTTCGTCCTCTATAAATCAAATATTTTATAGAGTGCAGTTATTCTACTAAGTTGCAAAGAAATCGGAAATATCTATGACTTACATACAAATTGTAAAATATTTCTCTACAAAGTAACGAAAATATAATAAAATAGTGTCCTCCTATTTTTTAATTTAAAATTTTCTAAAATTAGCCAAGAAAATCGCCAACTATTTTATAAATCACCAAAAAAATCGCCAAACATATTTAAAATTCGCTACGTTTGGTCACGCCAATCGCCATATCTGACATCCCTGCTACAGTTGGTTGAATTTTCATTTTAATTTTATTTTAATTCCAAAAGAAAAAATTTTGAACATCCATTATCTCACATACATAGTGCAATATAACTTAGCTCATGAGTCAACCAATTTTTGCCGCAAAAGTAAAAAGTGCGAATTTGCAAAAATCTTTTTATTTTGCGTGTATATGCAGTCAGAGGAATGTATACACCGAATTCCATGATTCTAGCTGCTGTCATTTGGTTGGTACCATTTTTATCCCCTTTTTCCTATTTTACCCCCTTAAGAGTACGATTTTGGAAAATCTCTTTATTTTACGTGTCTATACAATTTGACGGATGTACACACCGAATTTCATCATTCTAGCTGTAGTCTTTCAGTTGGTACTATTTTTATCCCTCCGTACCCATTGTATCCCTTGAAAGTACGAATTTGGAAAAATCGTTCTTTTTTGTGTCTACACAGTCTGAGGAATGTATAGTCTGAATTTCATGATAGCTGCGACCATTTGGTTGGTACTATTTTTATCCCCTTTTTTTCATTTTAACCCCAAAAAGTACGAATTTCAAAAAACTCCATTTGTTTACGTATCTACGCAATCAGAAGAATGTATATACCGAATTTCATTGTTGTATGTGCAGCCGTTTGGTTGGTACCATTTTTATCCCTCTATTCCCATTTTACCCCCTAAAAGTATGAATTTGGGAAAAATACTTTTATATTATGTATCTACTCAATTAGAGGAATGTACACTAGGGCGTACCTAAAAAAAAAGTTCGCCGTACACCTTCGAATATGAAGTATTATTGAAAGGTAGTTTCAAATTTTTTTTTTTATTTTTTTATGTCGAACGTAGGGGGCGTAGGGGGGGTAGGGGGTAGGTAGGGGTGAGCTCAATGACTTCAAAGACAAAAAAATCGGCCTCGTCGAGACAAAAACATCGATGTATCACACTTTAAAATCCGTTTATAAATGCAGAAGTAATATAGAGAAATGTAAAAGCGCGACCCCTACGTTCGGCATAAAAAAAAAAAAAAAAAAATTTTTGAAACTACCTTTCAATAATACTTCATATTCGAAGGTGTACGGCGAACTTTTTTTTTTTACTTGTAACCTGGTACGCTCTAATGTACACACCGAATTTTGTATTTGTAGTTTTTTCCCTTTGATAGGTACCATTTGTATCCCTTTTTGCCCCATTTCACCCCATCGAATAAGAATCACTTTATGGTACATGTTTTTCTTATAGGGGGAATGCGCATACCCAATATCAAGTATGTACGAGCAGACATATTGAAAAAATGTGCTTAAATACTCTGAAATATTAGGGGTTATTATGGGTATTTTTAGTCCTTGTGAGGGAAAAAATTTTCCCTTTGGGCCGATTTCGCCCAGTTTCAATCCCAACCGATCTACGATTATAAGACGAATTTATGGAAAATTTGGACGTCCTGGATCCTTTTGGGCGTCCAAGCTCCTTTTGGACGTCCTAGCTCCTTTTGGATGTCCTAGCGTGCTTTCAAGAGATGGACGGACGGACATATATATATATATATACAAGTATATATCTACGTTTTAGGGTCTCAGGTCGATATTTCAAGGTATTACAAAAGGTTAAGTTAAGTTAATGACAAAGTTATTATACCCTCATCCTGCCAGTGGGGGTATACAAATAATCAGCACAGCAAAAAGATTGAGGCAAGGATGGGCCATTTAAAATTTTAAATTAGAATCGGCTATAAAAAGGTTCTGATTATTTTTCCAAATTTCTGGTTAATATTGGAAAGGTTGAACATTTCATTTAATAATGGATGATCTGAGAGAAAATTCAAATCTTGATAGTTTCAGCTCTTTGCTGTCATCAGCATAATTCATGCGTCAATCGTGTAACTGATATCTTCTCGGCTAAGTTGCTGACTTTGCCTGAGGCGACATCAACAACATTACCACTGGCATGTCTCCCAACAACAAGCAAACGCGAAATTAAATAACCTTCCGTCTGAGCTGTTGTGGTATATAATGATTCTTTAGCAACTGTGACAGAAAAAAACTTAATTTTCTCTGACAAAGCATTCAGAAAACAAACAAAAAACATGACAAATAAATTATGCAGATTCAATACCAGAAGCTAAACAGGCGACTCTTCTCAGATCGAGATTTTGACGGGAACTGGGAAAACATTCAACACAACACACACAAACACTACAACAACGGAATTGTAACACGTCTACTGCTGATCATCTTTTTGCCAAATGGGGGTTTTTCTTGTCTAGTTTTTCACCGTTTCATTTTTTGACAGGCAAAGGGAATCCAAAGAAATCAAAAATCCCACCGGAATGTCGTTTCCAAATGCCAAAGTGAATGAAGAGTTAAACAAACAAAATCCATGCTGAATAAAAACACTGCGAAAGATATGCAGACGACAGTCAAGAGGTGAGCGAGGCCATGGACGAACGAAGTTACTATGAAAAGTCAGTCGCAGTTAATCAATTAATAAGATATAGATTCAGTACTTCAGGCACTATTTATTTATTTATTCCCATTCACTTGTGAAAATGCTATTCGTAAAATGTTACTGAATATTAACATATTATCGAAATTTTTTGGAAGTTGTTTAAAAGAACTTCTGGGAAAAATTCACATTTGGATTTTGAGATGCGTTTAAAAAGTGTTTCATACGGAAGTACTTCCAATTTTTTTGCTGGATATATCGATCGGTTAATGGTAATTATGATGGCTACAAAATGTTGCTAATATAATTTTTCTCGAAAAATATTTTGTATTTATTTTGAACAGCTAACATTATAACGCAGAAAAAAATGCAAAATGTATAGCATCTATCGATAAATGTAGAAGTTATGAAGTTGTGTAGATACAAAATATTTAAAAAATCATGATTTTCTTAATTTGTGGTTAACCAGCGCACTTCGCAAATTAAATAGCTTAATATTTAGTTTATTAGATAGACTTTATTTTATAATAGCTGAGATCTTAACGATTAAACAAGTCCTAGTTAGAGAAAATCTATGGAGAAATATAGAAGTTATGGCGTTTATTGTAGAAGTAAAGGGATTTTCAATAAGCGTGTCATACGTGAAGTCAACAAGTACTTGTACGAGAAGAGCTATAACTTCTAAATTTATCTATAGATCTTTTCAAGCTAGGACTTGTTGTCTCCGTTAAGATCACAGCTTTCTTAAAATTTAATTTTCAAACTTAAATTTCGCACTAGGTATCCAAAAATTTAGAAAATCATATTTTTTAAATACTTTTACGTCTAGAAAGAGAGCCATAACTTCAACATTTTCCATAAATCGTATACATTAGACATTGTTTTCTTTGTTATGAAGATAGCTATTAAAAAATAAAATAGAATATTTTTTCTGAGTTTTTTTTTTTTGAACTTTTTCTTCATTTTTTTGGAGATAGTTTCTAAACCACTGTGTCTATGCAGCCATCATTTAGAAACACGACAAATCGGACAGTTCAAAAAAAAATCATTTCCTCAATTTTTTTACATTTTTTAGTACCCACTGGTATACTTTGATTTTTTTCTGACTACTCGTTAAAAAGATATAACTTTTTAAGAAATCGTTAAATAGTAGGTCTTTTCTTTTACAGTTATTTGGTCATAACTTCGTCAATAATGGTCCAAATTGGATATTCTTTTTATACCCTCCACCTCCAGGATGGGGGTATACCCCCAATCCGTTTGTAACACCTTAAAATATTCATCGGAGACCCCATAAAGTATATATATTCTGGGTCGTGGTAAAATTCTAAGACGACATAGCCATGTCCGTCTGTCTGTCTGTTGAAAGCACGATAGCGGCCGAACGAAATGAGCTAGGAGGTTCAAATTTTTCCTAAATATGTCTTATGGTTGCAGATCGGTTGGGATTGAAAGTGGACGAAATCGGCCCAGAGGGAAAAATTTTTCCCTCACAAGGACTGAAAATACCCCTAATATTTAGAGTATTTCAGCAAGTTTTTTGAACATAATTGCTTGTATTTACTTGATATTTGCAATGCGCATTCCCTCTATAGCATAAAAGGGCACCATAGAGTGATTTTTATTTGTAAGGGGCGAAATGGGACAAAAAGGGATAAAAATGGTACCTATCAAACGACAACAGATAGAAACACGAAATTTGGCGCGTACATTCCTCTAATAGAGTAGATACATAATATACAAGTATTTTTTTAAATTTGTACTTTTAAGGGGTTAAATGGGGATAGAGGGATAAAAATAGTACCAACTTAACGGCTGCACCTAGAATAATGAAATTCGATATATACATTCCTCTGATTGCGTAGACACGTGAATTAAAAGAACTTTCTAAAATTCGTACTTTTTGGGGTTCAAATGGAAAAAGGGGATAAAAATAGTACCTACCAAATGATAGCAGCTAGAATCATGAAATTCGGAGTATACATTCCTCTGACTGCGTAGACACGAAAAATAAAACGTTTTTTCCAAACTTCGTATTTTCAAGGGATGCAATGGCTACAGGCGATAAAAATAGTACCAACTAAACGAATACAGCTGGAATGATGAAATTCAGTGTGTACATCCCTCTAATTGTGTAGATACGTAAAATAAAGTGATTTTAGATAGTCGTATTCTTGAGGGGGCAAATTGGAAAAAGGGTATAAAAATGGTACCAACAAAACGGACGCTGAATCATGGAATTCGGTGTATATATTCCTCTGACTGCATAGCCACGTAAAATATTTTTTCTTCCAAATTCGTACTTTATTTTGTTGCTTTTACGACAAAAAATGGTAGAATCATGAAGTTGTCTTATACTGCGTACGTGAGAGATAAGGTACTGTAGCTGAAAATATACTCTCTATCCCCCAATAGTTAGGGTATTTATGATTGCTCCCTTATATTTACTTTATGAATTGAAGTATTATATCCATTATTGGTAGCCTTGGCTTATTAATTAAATTTCTTATTTTCATACAGTTAAAATTTGTTGAGGACATTCCTCTTGTAGCTTGGAAGCACCACAAAGAAAATAAAAGTTTTAGCGGGCGAAATGGGACAAAAAGGGATAAAATATGGTACCAATGATACGACAACAGCTAGAATCATGAAATTCCAAGCATAGACACGTAAAATAGAGGGATTTTTCGAAATTCGTACTTTTAAGGGATAAAATTGGAAAAGAGGGATAAAAATGGTACCAACCAAACCGATGAAGTTAAAATCATGAAATTCGATGTATACATTCTGACTATGAAGACTCGAAAAAGGGTTTTTTCGAAATTTGTACATTTGTGCGGAGAAAGGGGCGTACGGGGATATCTTTAAAATTTGTACTTTTCTTATCAAAATAATGCAGTCACTTTGTCTGTATCTGAAAATGATTCTCCCTAATGTATACATATAAGTATACATTATAGTTTGAAATAGTAAACAAATATAGTAATGTGCATAAACATATCACAATTTTCGTAATATGGTTCTGTACTTCTTTGTCGACATCCTTTAATCTGCTGGTAATACTGTGGAATGCACTCCGTGGTGGAGGGCATATAAGATTCGGCCCGGCCGAACTTAACGCCTTCTTACTTGTTTTTAAATATTTTTGTTTTTTTTTTTTCTTTTGAAGTACTTTGCAGAAAAAATATTGAAAGAAATTTTCACAATGATTTTGAATACAAATTTTGATTTTTAAAATTTAAATTTTATTTTGTAATTGTTTGTTTGTCCTCCTTGATTTTCTCGTTTTTTTTTATTTAAACATCTATTTATTATGTCAATTTTGAGGTTGAAATTTCGAGGAGTACAAACAATTAAAAAATGAAAATCAAAATTTGTAGACAAAAACATTGTGAATATATTTTTTTTTGCAAAGTACTTTGGGGAAAAAATATTTTTTATTTTTTTTTTTTAGATTTTTTAAGTTTTTTTTTGGATAGAATGGCCATCATAATGCACTTTAATCAGAAAGACGAAAATTGAAAATTTAGTTAAAAAAAGTTTCTCTCTTGGCTTTATAAACTCGGTAACGAGTTTTCTATGTTATAAACAAATATTTTTTCCTATTTTTTAGTTTTTTGGGAAAAAAATATTTTATTTTTTTTTTTTAGATTTTTTAAGTTTTTTTGGAAGAGTAGCCATCATATTTGACTTTAATTGGACATATAATAGTGACTTTTATTTCCAAACTGAGAGCACAAATATTAAAGGTACCCCTCGACGAAAATTGGAATTTTAGTTAAAAACAATTACTAAAAATAAAAAAAATTCTTTCTTGGGTTTTCTGAAATCGATAATCTGAAACGATAAAATTACTAGTTTCGAGAGCGGGAATACATGAAAAAATATTATACAGTGCCCTTCGGCAAAGTTTTTGTTGCAATACGCCATAAAGTGTTGAACTCATAAAAGTTCACTTAAAATTCCATCACACTTAATGAAACCCCCTTTCGGATGATTTCTAATTTGTTTATTATTCTTTAAAAATGTATCTTAACTAAAGAATTCTCGCTACAGTGCATATTTAGCCAAACTTTTCACACCATTCTCGTATGTTGTATGATGCCTAAAGAAAGACATATTTTTCCTTGTCGAACTATTGTAGGCTGAGAACCAACCATATTCCCCCGGTCCGCATAACAAAACAATCCATAACGGTAAGAGACTCACACACAACATAAAGAGATCATATCCATCATCATCTCGGCAACATGGAACGAAATGAAAGCCGCGCAGCGCAACACATGTTTGGTTGGCTGCAACTGCAGCGCTTCCCGGCATCCGCCCCGAGACGAACAACAAAAGTATGCAGCCATTGCAAATCTCTGCATACCACATGTTGTACGAACCAAGAAGCAGCAAAGATATCGGTTTTAATTACAAATATTTGCCTCCGCAACCGTGTGAGAGAGCAAAGAAACACAGCTCAGGGAAAGGTGTCAATATTTAATAGACTGTCAGGTGGACAGACGGAGGGAGGGACGGACGGACGAATTCATCATCATCTTTCGTTAGTAGTTAGTTACTCGTTCACTCCCTTCTCACGGGATGCCACCGCCATGGGTATGTGAGTGAATGTTAGTCAAAGGAATTTTCACAAAGTATCAACTAGTTGGTGAGCAAGGAACTGGGGAGGGGCTGGTGGGTGGCGGAACTACATAAAAAATCCGTGTCAGAAAGACGAATAGATTGATATGAATTCTCATTTTCCCATAAACTTTTTTTCATCAAATAATTCTGAATATTTCCGCTGAGGTGTGTAATTTCGTTATGAATCCATTTCGTTGCGCTGCCTATTGAAGTGGTGGTTTGCGTGACCGAACGACCGACCGACCGGCCAGGCCAACCAATCATTTGTAGCCGCCTGTATTTCAAACTCATAATGTTTCAATTAATTTAATTGAAATGCTGAAAAGTGGAGCTCAGCAGCCACCTCTATTAATTGATGGTTTCTACATGGCCGCCTTATGGCTGTAGAACAAATTGGATTAACAATCACAGATTCATAACGCCAGAGGAGAATATTGTTGGAGGTTGAGTTTAATTTGAAAATTTTGAATTTATAAACGGGCACAATTTGTTATGATCTGGTAATGCTAACGCGACAGGACAACCCTAGTAAATTGTGCAAATTTATTTGAAAAGGTTTGATTTGAGTATGTTACCGCTGTTGAGGCTCATTTCTGGCTCAATGGACATGTCAGTAAGCAAAATTGCCGTATTTGAAGTGAAGAGAAACCACGAGAGCCCATCATTCACCATTTACAGTTAAACAAAGTGGCCATCACCACTAATTCCAACTAATTAAAAAGCGTTAAATGGTCATGAAGTTGTCATGTTAGCTTAGCCATATCAAGGATTACTGAATCTACTACATTGAAGATTATAGATTAATAATATTTATGAATTTGTCTTAAGCTCAGTGAAATTTTTCATTAAAAAGTCGCCTAAGAAACATTTCATAAAATGTATGAAACATGTTTCATAAAGCGCAAATCAATGAAAAGTGTCATAGAATTTATGTAACATTTCTTAGAAAGCCCCTTCAAAAGACTTTTGACATGGTCGAAATCATAATCGTGGTAGTCTGCAGCCAAGTAATAAATGTCACCATGCCATTTGTAAATAAATTTGCATTCTATTAAATATAGAAGCAAAATGGTCTTGAGCCAGGACAATATCTCAGTTCAAATCAAATTTCTTAGAAACTTTGAAATGCTGTGCTTCATTCGAAGAACTTTTGTCATAAAAATTCACTATTTTTCATAATATGATTTATGAAAATTTTCATAGATTTTAAAAAAGAAACTTCGTTAATTTTATGAAAAACTTTCATAAATATTAACAATTTATACTGAATTTTCTAAAACAAAAAGCAAAAAAAGGTCTGACCCGTTGACTAACCAAACAACACACACCCCACCATTGCGAGAGTCTTTGCAACGAATATGTCTTTCACCTAAATCAGGGAACATACTTATGTAAGAGTTACAAGAGTACAAATGAGAATTGCTAGCATTCAACGAATAAAGTCGACACACTAAAAGTGTAGTTGTAAGTTATGAAACGTTTAATAAAACTATGAAATCCTTCAATATATTTATGATGAAGACATTTCATAACACAAATATTTCATTGGTTATGGTTATGACACATTTCACAATATTTAAGAATTGTTTATTTAATAAAGGGTGATTTTTAGCTATTATCTTTTTGGCAACACTGGTTTAAACAGCTGACGAACGTTTCGTGTTTTGTTTCACTGTCAAACATCTTCAGTTTGGTCTATAATTTAACCATGAATCGTCTTAAAAACGAACAACGCTCGCAAATTATTGAATTTTATTATCAAAATGCGTGCTCTGTTAAGAAAGTTCATCGAGCGCTTCAATTTTATGGTCAGTTTACTGAAGCGGCTATTCGGGCTATTGTGACTAAATTTCGCACCAAATTTACATTGTTGGACATTAAACCACCAACACGCTTACGTAGAGTGCCAACTGAAGAAAATATCGCAGCTGTATCGGCCAGTGTTAATGATGACCATCAATTATCGATTCGTCGCCGTTCGCAGCAATTGGGCCTCTGTTACTCAAAAACGTGGAAATGCCAAAATTGGGCTAAGCAGACCATTTGTGGCGCAGTCAAGGTCAACATTTGCATGAAATAATCTTCAAATTATATGGACCGTACTATCGTTTCAAATAAAGATTTCACGCATTTTTCTGAATTTTATGTGTTTTTTTTTTTTTTTTTTTGAAAAACTTTCCTATAGCTTTTAAAAAATCACCCTTTACTATGAACTCTTTCGTTGGCCTTATGAAACTTCACTAATTTAACAATTTTGTTTTATGAAATGTTTATGAAAAATTGTATGAAACATTTCATGTCATTTATGAATATTTCATACATACTAAGAAAAAATTCACAAAATTTATGAAAATCTTTTTATGAAATCGCTTCAAAAATATTATGAAGGAAAATTCTTTCAGTGTAGCCCAACATTTTTATATCATTCGCGACACACTACCCGTAGACATGGTCAGGGGCTTTCAATTTTGTCAGCCAATTTTATTGACTTGTCCTTCAAATACATTTTTCAGCTATGACACCAAAAAAAAAAACATTTCATAGAGAAATGTTCTTCAATATCACCAATTTGCATACAAATTTTGTTAGTTACATCGAATAGTAGGCACACTCTTGTGAATATATCAATGTTTGTTGAGATTATAATTGCCTTTGAATTTAAATTAATTACACTCTATGCAACCAAAATTGTGCCAAAGAGCAATGGACATCGCATATAGGAGAAATGTGTACTCAGTTTTTCATAGGATTTTTTATAGGACTTTTTTTCCAAAGGATATAATTGTTTTAATGATTTATTTCGCACAAAGATGATATGGATATGAAATAAAAGAACATCCTTTAAAATATTTCAAACTTAATAATAATAATAATAATATATAATTTTAGCATTAAAACCATATGAAAATTTTCGCCTTAAAAATAAATAAAATTGTAACTTTTTAAGGGGTAAACTTGAAATAGTTGTTAATGCCAAACTAATTTTGAGGTATTTTTAAAAGACATTCTTCTCGTCCATTTGATACACATATCACCTTTGTAGGACTCGAAAATAAACTATTAAAAATTATATCCTGTAAAAAGTGTAAAGATCACCAAATGAAAAACTGAGTACACATTCTATGGTCTTGTTCAGCTCCGATGAAAAAAATGTAAAATTCTAAAGGATCCATTTAAAACAAGTAAAAAGGGCGCTAAGTTCGGCTGGGCCGAACTTTATTTACCCTCCACCATGGATTGCATTCCACAGAGGCTGTCGAGTTTCGTATAAGTGCAGTAACATTGCAGGAAAATGTAAATTGTTTTTAATATAGCCAAACCAAAACAAAAAAATATATATTAAAAAAATATATAGAATTTTTATTATTTCAAAGCACGCTTATAAGGAAAGGCTACCAATACGTTTAATATATATATATATCTAAATGATACTTCAAGTCACTTCAAAAAGTAAATATAAGACAGTAATCGTCAAAGAAGCTTAAACACTACAGATTGCATTTCCATTCTATTTTAATTCCAAATGTACAAATTTTGAAAATCCATTCTATCTCACGTACACAGTGCAAGATAATTTCATGATTCAAAACAAAAAAATAAAATAAAAAAGATAAAATAAAAAAAATAAAAAAATGTATACTCCCAATTTCATGACAGTAGATGTGATCATTTGGTTGATACAATTTGCATCCCTTTTTCCATGCTTTATAAAGAGTGATTTTTTTGAGGTTAGGATTTTCATGCATTAGTATTTGACAGATCACGTGGGATTTCAGACATGGTGTCAAAGAGAAAGATGCTCAGTATGCTTTGACATTTCATCATGAATAGACTTACTAACGAGCAACGCTTGCAAATCATTGAATTTTATTACCAAAATCAGTGTTCGGTTCGAAATGTGTTTCGCGCTTTACGTCCGATTTATGGTCTACATAATCGACCAAGTGAGCAAACAATTAATGCGATTGTGACCAAGTTTCGCACTCAGTTTACTTTATTGGACATTAAACCAACCACACGAATGCGTACAGTGCGTACAGAAGAGAATATTGCGTCTGTTTCTGAGAGTGTTGCTGAAGACCGTGAAATGTCGATTCGTCGCCGTTCGCAGCAATTGGGTTTGTGTTATTCGACCACATGGAAGATTTTACGCAAAGATCTTGGTGTAAAACCGTATAAAATACAGCTCGTGCAAGAACTGAAGCCAAACGATCTGCCACAACGTCGAATTTTCAGTGAATGGGCCCTAGAAAAGTTGGCAGAAAATCCGCTTTTTTATCGACAAATTTTGTTCAGCGATGAGGCTCATTTCTGGTTGAATGGCTACGTAAATAAACAAAATTGCCGCATTTGGAGTGAAGAGCAACCAGAAGCCGTTCAAGAACTGCCCATGCATCCCGAAAAATGCACTGTTTGGTGTGGTTTGTACGCTGGTGGAATCATTGGACCGTATTTTTTCAAAGATGCTGTTGGACGCAACGTTACGGTGAATGGCGATCGCTATCGTTCGATGCTAACAAACTTTTTGTTGCCAAAAATGGAAGAACTGAACTTGGTTGACATGTGGTTTCAACAAGATGGCGCTACATGCCACACAGCTCGCGATTCTATGGCCATTTTGAGGGAAAACTTCGGAGAACAATTCATCTCAAGAAATGGACCGGTAAGTTGGCCAGCAAGATCATGCGATTTGACGCCTTTAGACTATTTTTTGTGGGGCTACGTCAAGTCTAAAGTCTACAGAAATAAGCCAGCAACTATTCCAGCTTTGGAAGACAACATTTCCGAAGAAATTCGGGCTATTCCGGCCGAAATGCTCGAAAAAGTTGCCCAAAATTGGACTTTCCGAATGGACCACCTAAGACGCAGCCGCGGTCAACATTTTAATGAAATTATCTTCAAAAAGTAAATGTCATGGACCAATCTAACGTTTCAAATAAAGAACCGATGAGATTTTGCAAATTTTATGCGTTTTTTTAAAAAAAAAAGTTATCAAGCTCTTAAAAAAACACTTTTATAAGGTTACTTTCTATATATGTTTGTGTGCCACAAAATTTGAAATCAATTTTTGAAAGCTTTTTTCTCAACCAATTTTGCTCAAATTTTGCACACTTAATCATTTTCGATGACAATACAAGGAAATGGAAAAATTTGACCAATTGGACAAAGGGGCGTGGCACTTCCCATACGAAGTTAAAACCTATTATTGAATATTGTCAGTTCTATGACACCTAGAGTGCTGAAATTTTGTGTAAGTTCATCTAGCATCAATTTGCATAGTTGTGCCAAAAAGGGGCGGTATTGGAAAAGTGGGCGTGGCACCTCCCATACGAAGTTAAAACCTATTATTGAATATTGTCAGTTCTATGACACCTAGAGTGCTGAAATTTTGTGTAAGTGCATCTAGCATCAATTCGCATAGTTGTGCCAAAAATGGGCGGTATTGGAAAAGTGGGCGTGGCATCTCCCATACGAAGTTAAAACCTATTATTGAATATTGTCAGTTCTATGACACCTAGAGTGCTGAAATTTTGTGTAAGTGCATCTAGCATCAATTCGCATAGTTGGGCCAAAAAGGGGCGGTATTGGAAAAGTGGGCGTGGCACCTCCCATACGAAGTTAAAACCTATTATTGAATATTGTCAGTTCTATGACACCTAGAGTGCTGAAATTTTGTGTAAGTGCATCTAGCATCAATTCGCATAGTTGTGCCAAAAATGGGCGGTATTGGAAAAGTGGGCGTGGCACCTCCCATACGAAGTTAAAACCTATTATTGAATATAGTCAGTTCTATGACACCTAGAGTGCTGTAATTTTGTGTAAGTGCATCTAGCATCAATGTGCATAGTTGTGCCAAAAATGGGCGGTATTGGAAAAGTGGACGTGGAACCTCCCATACGAAGTTAAAACCTATTATTGAATATTGTCAGTTCTATGACACCTAGAGTGCTGAAATTTTGTGTAAGTGCATCTAGCATCAATTCGCATAGTTGTGCCAAAAATGGGCGGTATTGGAAAAGTGGGCGTGGCATCTCCCATACGAAGTTAAAACCTATTATTGAATATTGTCAGTTCTATGACACCTAGAGTGCTGAAATTTTGTGTAAGTGCATCTAGCATCAATTCGCATAGTTGTGCCAAAAAGGGGCGGTATTGGAAAAGTGGGCGTGGCACCTCCCATACGAAGTTAAAACCTATTATTGAATATTGTCAGTTCTATGACACCTAAGTGCTGAAATTTTGTGTAAGTGCATCTAGCATCAATTCGCATAGTTGTGCCAAAAATGGGCGGTATTGGAAAAGTGGGCGTGGCACCTCCCATACGAAGTTAAAACCTTTTATTGAATATTGTCAGTTCTATGACACCTAGAGTGCTGAAATTTTGTGTAAGTGCATCTACCATCAATGTGCGTAGTTCTGCCAAAAATGGGCGGTATTGGAATAGTGGGCGTACCACCTCCCATACGAAGTTAAAACATATTATCGAATAGTGTCAGTTCTATGACACGTATAGTGCTCAAATTTTGTGTAAGTGCATCTAGCATCAATGTGCGTAGTTGCGCCTAAAATGGGCGGTAATGCAAAAGTGGGCGTGGCACCTCCCATATGAAGTTAAAACCAAAATTACACCTACTGTAATTTTGTGTAAGTGCATCTAGCATTAATGTGCGTAGTTGTGACAAAAATGGGCGGTAATGGAAATGTGGGCGTGGCACCTCCCATACGAAGTTAAAACCCATTTTCGAATATATGCCGTTCTATGGCAGATAAAAAACTGAAATTTTGCAGTAAGTTTTCCTTCTACAAAAGATAACTAAAAAAGAATTTCTAGGCCCAATAGAATTCTGTTGCATAAAGCATGGATTTGAAAAAAAAAATTTTTTGATTTACTAGTTTTTTATTTTACGTGTCTACACAATTAGAGGAATGTACAGCTGCGGTCAAAAAAAATAGCAGCGACGAGATAAAAAATGTCGACAAAGAAAAATATCAGTTTTATTTCGAAAATCCTAAAAGTTTTTACGCTAATTTCACTGTGGTATTGTGCCATTCTTAATATGGTTTTCAATAAAAAAATTAAGGTTTTGTAATTTTGAGATTAAGCCCTTAGAACCATATATGTCAAAAATGAGACCAGTCAAAAAAAAATAACAGCGCTAATAAAAACTAAAAATATTTTGTTTCAATTCACTTTAATTGAAAACTTTTTTGAATACTTACTTAAATAACGATATTTTCTTGAATTTAACATTTAGTTGCACTGACTTTATTCCTAAAATATTGCTATATAACGTCGATTCTTGGAGTTAACTAGTATTTTGCAACTTTCATGCGGTATTTTTGACCATGCCTTTATAATTTCGTGTCAAATATCGTTATTGTCTTTCAGTATTGCTAGAGAGATCTCATTTTAGTCATCACACTTCAAATTTTTGATTATATTGAGATGCGGTGTCTGCCCGAACCATTCCATAACATCGATATTATTGACTTCATCAAACCACCTTTTTACGAGTCTGCTGGTGTTTTCGGGATAATTGACCATCTGGAAGACTCATTTAAGGAGCCTTCCATATTCGGCATACGTAAGCATAATATAAGGCAGTATTTTGATGTACTGGGCTGAGTCCATAGTAGTTCTGGGGTAATGTATTGACTTAACTCCATAGTATGAAAAACACGTCCAGGCCATTATGCTGGATCCTCCCTATTTGACAGTTTTGTTACTATACCTGTAGATGTATTCCGTGTTCTGTGTCTGTCGAGGGACTGTCCCACCATATAAAATAATTTTTGATTCAATTGACCATATAACGTGCAGCCACTTTTTGGTTGGCGTTTTTTTTTTGCGAATTTGCAATTTTTTTGTGACATGTCTTTTATTTTTAAGTGGGACTATCCTCGGACTTCTGGCTTACAGATTATGTTTTCTTAGTATTCTACGAACATTTTAAACTCTCAAAGATGGACAGACATTGTTTTTTTATTTCGGCGGCGGGCGTAAGTGGGATTTTTGGTTCTAGACATTACTTTTCGGCGAATGGTTGCAGGTGATATAAACTGATTTTTTGACGTGATTTTGTTTCTTCTTCTTATAATATCGAATTTCTGATCATTTTAATGGAACACTGGAAAAAAAATCAAACTTCACTATATGATTTACCTACCCTCAGATTTCAAACTTTTTATATAACTCGATTTTGTTCTCCACAATGCTCTCCTCGCCCTACTCATGAAGAAAAATTAAAACAATAGCATTTCAGAAATAGTGTACATTTCATAATATCTTATTTATAACATCAAATCGAATTGAAAAAATTAGATAAAATTCCTTTTTCTTGAGATTTTTTGAATGCTGCTATTATTTTGACCGGTCCAAAATGTCGAATAGTCCAAAAAATGTGAAATTTCTAAAACAATTAAAATCATATCACCAAATAAACAATTATTTTGTGTTTGTAACCTCATTACACAGCATTTAATGCAGTAGTAGCAATAAAAAAATCATCACACAAATAAATATATGAAAATGTATGCTAAGCTATGGTGTGCTGCTATTATTTTGACCGCAACTGTATATACCGAATTGCAGCAGTTTGGTTGGTAACATTTTTATCCCTCTTTTCCCATTTTACCGCTTAAAAATACGAATTTTGAAAAAATTCTTTTATATTATGTATCTACTCTATTAAAGGAACGTAAAAATCAAATTTATTGTTTCTTATTTATTGTATTTATTAATAGGCAGCACTTTTATCCCTTTTTGCCCCCATCTCATCCCCTACGAATGAGAAGCACTTTTTGTTACCCTTTTGTTGTTATAGGGGAAATGCGCACACCCAATATCAAGCAAGTACAAGCAGACATATTGAAAAAACATGCCTAAATACTCTAAAATATTAGGGGTTATTATAGGTATTTTTAGTCCTTGTGAGGGAAACATTTTTCCCTTTGGACCGATTTCGCCCAGTTGCAATCCCAACCGATCTACGACTAGAAGGCACATTTATGCGGAATTTTGACTTCCTTTCTTTCAACAGACGGACGGACGAATATGGCTTAATCGTCTTAGAATTTTATGATGATCAAGAATATATATACTTTAAGGGGTCCCAGGTCGATATTTCAAGGTGTTACAAACGGAATGACAAAGTTAGTATACCCCCATCCTGGAGGTAGAGGGTATAAAAATATCAATAAATACAAAAGAGTTTCAAAATTCTCAAATCAACATAAAACATTTTTCGCCAATTTCATGACACTGAGCGTCGGTCGTTGGCAAACTCATGGCCCATTTGAAGTGAACAAAATTAATTAAATAATATAAAAATATATATGTATATACAAAATTAATTAATTATTTTCAATATTTTTGTATTTCATTAGTTTGGTTTTTTTATTCCATTTAAAAAAACCAACTCAACACATGAAGACTTCTCTTGACTTAAATATGCCATAAAAGAAGAAAGTGAAAACAATCACCTATTAACCACTTTTTTCGAAATGAAAAATTTCATGTTATTATTAATGTGATTTAAAAACGCTTGGATTTATCACTTCCCCCTTCCACGAGACTGACTGACTGAATGAATTCCCTCCCTGGTGGCATGTGGCTCTTCGGTGCTACCCTCTGATATATTGTTAATGCTGTTAGCTACAGATAGATACACAGAGGTTATAAACCTTTTGCATGTTGTTGTTTAGCAACAATGTTGGATGGATATTGTTTATAAGTGTAATACATATTGTTTTTTCTTTCGTTCGAGCTTGTATTCAGTTGGATTTTATTTATGCATGCACAACACACTTGCAACAAACAAACCGCCCATCCACCCAGCCATTCGATGTGGGTGAGGGCCGCCTGCAAACGCTATCGGATATCAACGACTAGAGGTTGTGCTACAGAGAAGCGACGAAGATGGCCAAGGATGTTTAACATTGGTGGAATAAACAAACTCAATATTTAGGATGCTAAAGAAGAACATATTTTCAAAATTTCTTTATTCAACACCCGGGGAAAATATTGGCTCAATTGACTAAATTTTAAAATAAAATTTAAAAATTATACTCGCTGAGTTATTTCAATTTCATCTAAAAATTATATTTAATTTCTTCGTTGCCAACCTTTCCAACCCTATCAACTGCACTGAGATTTGTTTGTAGGGTATCAAAAAAAATGCATGTTTTCATTTTACTTCATAAAAAAGATGTTGTTGGAGACAATCATAAAAAATAGAAAGCGCCAGTACAACAATGTGAAAAAGCGTAAAAAGCATATATATGTTATATGACAGACTATGGGAATGCTCAGTAGGGAGAGCCGGGAAGCGATAATATGGATGAAGCAAGCGATTGGAGGATTTGATAAATTTTGAATTATTAACTTCGTTACATATGTCCAAAAAAGTACATCAGAAAATGCAAATAGTTCCCGCACCAAATAGTTAACACCTAATTTGATACTAATAGATGATTACCGGACAACTTAAATTTTCTTTCGGAAAAAATCTGAACTTCTTTGTGAAATGAAAGCTTATTTTTCAATCTCAAAAAAATCTCAGAAGTTTCCGATAACACTTTACAGCAAAAACCAATAAAAATTGTTTACGAAACCTATAAAATGACTATTTCGCGTGAAATAGAAGAAAATTATGGATGAAATAACCCTCTCATGCCTGAATTTTCTATTTAATAAATGTATAAAATTTTCTATGCTTTTTGATGAAGTATGGGTCCAATGGCCAAATACGATGAGTTTTGGGTTGTAATTCCTACAGGACATGAGTAACTGAATGTTTCTTAAAATCTTTGTAATGGAGATATCGGTAAAAAATAACATTTTGAAATATTTCTTCGTTTTAAAAATCTTTATTATGTATTGCTTTTTCTTGCACTGGAAGAAATTCAATAAAAATAAGACGAATTAATTTTAATTTCCAGAAAATCAAATAATTGAAATTTGAATATGTAAAGTGATTTTATTTATTTTATTATTATAGTAACGACTCGTATAGGCAATATTGGGCATTAAAAAGATTAAAAAAAAATTTTAAATTTAAATTTTCGTTGAACAAATTAAGCCTCTTTGAATGAAACCGAATAGTGACCATATAATTCTGAAAGGAAAGTAAAAGGCGTGTTAATTTGTTTGTCGTCAAGAGTTTTATCAACAACATTGTTGTCTTCGGTGACCCCCACTGAAATTTTCCGACAAATTTTATCGTAGAACATTTTTATCCTTTAATGGCCTTTTTGAAAGGACTGATCAGGTTCCAACCAGTATGGTGGCCCTGTTGGTATCCCCTAGATGCAGTCTAGAGGAGACAATTTATAAAAAAAAACACAAATTTGGATTTTAATATAGGGTCCGCCATCTAACGTTTTTTTTTCAACTATTCAACCTTTGGACTATTATTTGTGGGGTGGTGAATGAAATTATTTTCCATTATTAACCGGAAGGATTGTACTTTCAAATAAAAAAAGTTATTTGGTGGACCCTATATTTTATTTCAGCACGTATTGCTGCTTTGTACGAAGTACACACACAACTTTGACAAACATAAAAAACAATAACGCCATCTGCATGTGGATGTCACAGTATGTCATACGTGCATCAGGTGATCGATCTTCCACATGCCAGCATCAGCTGATGTCGATCATATGGTCGATCGTCAACAAGGACTTTTTCTGATTTTCCCGAAAAAATGGTCAAATTGGCCCATAAAGAGATGAACTAGAGTTAAGATCTTCCACAAAAATTATCCCAGAAAAATTATCCACATAAAACTCCACAACATAGTTCTGACAATAAGAATTCTCTCAGACGTTAACTTCAAAGCTCCCTTCGACCAAAAAATTAAAACTTCGACCCGCTATAAAAAGAAACACAGACCAGCTAGACTATAAGTTTATTCTACAAAAATGTAAAAGGGTGATTTTTTAACTATTATCTTTTTGGCAACACTGGTTTAAACAGCTGTCGCACGTTTCGTGTTTTGTTTCACTGTCAAACATCTTCAGTTTGGTCTATAATTTAACCATGAATCGTCTTACAAACGAAAAACGCTTGCAAATTATTGAATTTTATTATCAAAATGCGTGCTCTGCTAAGAAAGTTCATCGCGCGCTTCTTCCATTTTATGGTCAGTTTAATCGACCCACTGAAGCGGCTATTCGGGCTATTGTGGCTAAATTTCGCACCAAATTTACATTGTTGGATATTAAACCACCAACACGCTTACGTAGAGTGCGAACTGAAAAAAATATCGCAGCTGTATCGGCCAATGTGACGAGATGACCATCAATTATCGATTCTTGGCGGTCGCAGCAATTGGGCCTCTGTTAATCAAAAACGTGGAAATGCCAAAATTGGACTAAGCGGATGGACCATTTGAGGCGCAGTCAAGGTCAACATTTGCATGAAATAATCATCAAACATTAAATTATATGGACCGTACTATCGATTCAAATAACGATTTCATTCATTTTTCTGAATTTTATGTTTTTTTTTTTTTGAAAAACTTTCCTATAGCTTTTAAAAAATCACCCTTTATGATCGCTATTCAGTTCGAATCCAAGAGTCCTAATTTGTTGAACAGTGTAATCAGAATTATAGGATCGCTACTCTGTTCCAAAAATGTTGTTGGACAGTGTAATTTTTGCTGAAGATCGACCACATGATCGATCGCGGCTGATGCGTTCAATGTAACGCTGTATCATTCACGTATATATGGCGCAGTGGTGTCCTTTATGGTAGTAAAATCAATAGTTTCTATACTCCCAGTTACGATACTTATTGTAGAACCCAGCAAGAACTTGGTAATGACACCTCATTATTTTTAGCATTACCTAGTAATGACAGCTTGTTACGCCCTTCATTATTTTGAAGCATGAAATAATTACATCCTTATAATGGTTTACATAAGTAGTTATTGGAAAGTTTAAATTCATAGATTTTAAAAAATTATTTTTTACATTTGTATGGTGAGTCAGAGAATAGCAGTGCTGTTGTTAAAGCAGCTTAGTTATCCAGGCTTAAAGAAAGGAAACAGCACTAAATTCTGTACTCAGATTGTTAACAAGTCGATACAAAATAAATAATTTAATAAAAATGTTGTCTTCATCACTTATTAAGCCCATTATTGATAATACATTATTTGGCTATTTATCAATAATGACTAATTTTGTCGCTTATTTTACAACTCGTTTAGAAGTACTTATATATTAACTTTTCGTAAGTACTTATTTCTCAACTTTTCGTAAGCGTGCGTTGAAGTACTTATTTTTTACAATCCCTTTATAAAAATAATTAGAAACGCGTCCGAAAAATAAGTAGTGAAGGTTTCTGGTTTTGCCTTATTTCCCACATTACTTGGTAATGACAGTTTTTGCTGGGAAGTAAGAAATATCAAAAAAATCGTGTCATTTTTTACAAAGTTTTTTCTTAAATTGATATATTTGTAAAGGGTGGTTAAATTGTAAGGGCCGATGTTGAATGTGAACCACACCTAAAAGTCAAGTTTTTTTCTGGATTTCATTTCAAATTTCTCAATTTCAGACTAACTCAATTTGAACCCTGGAAAGATACACAATCGAGCAAAGCGTTAAAGTTATTCAGGGTTACTATGAAAATGCATATCGTGCACTTCGTGATTTTTTCGGTCAATTTAATCACATATTCTCACCTCAGTGGGCGAATGATAATCCAAGAATGATTGTCGAAAACCCAATGCACCCACAAAGAGTGACTGTTTGGTGCGGTTTATGGGCTGGCGGCATCATCGGGCCGTATTTTTTTCCAAAATGAGGCCGGCCAGGCAGTTACTGTGAATTACTGTGAACTTTTCGTGGCCCGAATTGGAAGATATGGACGTGGACAATATGTGGTTTCAACAGGACAGTGCCACTTGTCACACAGCCAACGAAACAATGGCTCTTTTGAGCGACAAATTCAATGGCCGTGTTATCTAATGGTGGTGGCGATGACAATTGGTCGCCACGATCATGTGATTTGACACCGTTGGACTTCTTTCTTTGGGTTTATTTGAAAGCTACAATTCAAGAGCTGAAGGATGAGATAATTCGGCACATTAACGGCATAGAACCTCAATTACGGCTCAGCGTCATCGAAAATTTGGGCCATCGGATGGAGGTGTGCGGCGGCCATTTGGCCGATATTCTTTCCAATACATAATTGTACCATACCAATACTAAAGGGTGATTTTTTAAAAGCTATAAGAAAGTTTTTCAAAAAAAAAAACATAAAATTCAGAAAAATGCATGAAATCTTTATTTGAATCGATAGTACGTACGGTCCATATAATTTAATGTTTGTAGATTATTTCATGCAAATGTTGACCTTGACTGAGTCTCAAATGGTCCATCTGCTTAGTCCAATTTTGGCAGTTCCACGTTTTTGAGTAACAGAGGCCCAATTGCTGCGAACGGCGACGAATCGATAATTGATGGTCATCATTAACACTGGCCGATACAGCTGCGATATTTTCTTCAGTTCGCACTCTACGTAAGCGTGTTGGTGGTTTAATGTCCAACAATGTAAATTTGGTGCGAAATTTAGTCACAATAGCCCGAATAGCCGCTTCAGTGGGTCGATTAAATTGACCATATAATGGAAGCGCGCGATGAACTTTCTTGACAGAGCAGGCATTTTGATAATAAAATTCAATAATTTGCAAGCGTTGTTCGTTTGTAAGACGATTCATGGTTAAATTATAGACCAAACTGAAGATGTTTGACAGTGAAACAAAACACGAAACGTGCGTCAGCTGTTTAAACCAGTGTTGCCAAAAAGATAATAGCAAAAAAATCACCCTTTATTATAATAAAAAGAAATGCCAATAATTTCCTAAATAATTTGTGTTTTATTCCAAATCAACATCGGCCCTTAAAACTTAACCACCCTTACACCCTTACATGTTATGACTAACAACAAAAGATTTCAATAGTAAATTTATTATATCCCTTAAAGTATGCCTTGAAAAATACACCTGCTCTAATCAATGGATAAGTTTATTTGGAATGATTTGTCAGGATATTTGGAATGATTTATTAATTAACAAAGAAAAACGCTAAGCCATTATCCCCAGATATTTAGCAAATGTTAAGCTGATATATTAAGCCTTGGTTATTTATTATATTACAACAGCTGGTTATTATCGATTAAAAGATACAAGGATTTTCAAATGAGATTTCAAAATCGTAACTGGCAATTTTCATTTAATTGTGGATTCAAAAGTGATTTCATTTGAGTTAATTAACGTATTTAATGAATTTTAATAACGTATATATTAAATTATTTATATATATTATTTATATATATATATATGGATGATATATCTAAGTTAAAAAATAGACAAATTGGCGTTTTTAGATTTTCATATCCTCAAAAAGGACTACAAAGTTTCATATAAATACAAGATAAAAGTATAGGCTAATAATACAGTGAGCGAAATTTGCTTAGCCGCATGCAATATTTTTTTTAAATTATCTGCTGTTCGTCTTTTCCAAAACTTTGTTTAGGTAACATTATATTTTTTAAAGAAAACATCGAAGAAAAGCAAACCAAAGAGAAAATGCAAACAAAATATGATCATAACGGTACTTAGATGTAGGTATGTAAAGAGTGATTTTTTTGAGGTTAGGATTTTCATGCATTAGTATTTGACAGATCACGTGGGATTTCAGACATGGTGTCAAAGAGAAAGATGCTCAGTATGCTTTGACATTTCATCATGAATCGTCTTACAAACGAACAACGCTTGCAAATTATTGAATTTTATTATCAAAATGCGTGCTCTGTTAAGAAAGTTCATCGTGCGCTTCATTTTATGGTCAGCTTAATCGACCCACTGAAGCGGCTATTCGGGCTATTGTGACTAAATTTCGCACCAAATTTACATTGTTGGACATTAAACCACCAACACGCTTACGTAGAGTGCGAACTGAAGAAAATATCGCAGCTGTATCGGCCAGTGTTAATGATGACCACCAATTTTCGATTCGTCGCCGTTCGCACCAATTGGGTCTCTGTTACTCAAAAACGTGGAAATGGCAAAATTGGACTAAGCGGATGGACCACCTAAGACGCAGCCGTGGTCAACATTTAAATGAAATTATCTTCAAAAAGTAAATGTCATGGACCAATCTAACGTTTCAAATAAAGAACCGATGAGATTTTCCAAATTTTATGCGTTTTTTTTTAAAAAAAAGTTATCAAGCTCTTAAAAAATCACCCTTTATAAACAACCAAAGAAATTAATGCGAAATTTGTATAGCCGCAGTTGCTTTTAATGAGTGAAACCGGTAAGTTCTCTAAAAAGATTCCAACTCTTAACAAATATTTTGTAAGATTGTATTGTTTTAAATTATTTTTTATCAAGTTTGTGAATATTTGGTAAGCCGATGAAAAATGGCGCGCAATAAAAAAAAATTTTAAAGGGAAATGGCCTTTCAAATAGTGAAATTGTGAGACAGATCAGTAGATCGGAGAAGGTGATAAGAAATTACTGACGATTAAATGACAAATACGGTGTTCCTACCACAAAATGTATGCGAAATACCAAAGTCACCAAACGTCAAATCAACATATATAGAAGGAGGAGGCCACTAAAAATCGACTATCCTCATCCCAAATATTGGCTAAATTTCAGCTTCCAATTGGAAAGCGGAGAATCCAATAGATTTTAAACGCTGACAAAAAACATAAAGTGGAAAAAACATAAAGTGGCTAGATTAGCTTTTGCGAAAAAGCACATGGCGTGGACAGAAAATTGGCAAAGGTTATTTTTTCCGACGAAAAAAAGTTTAATCTGGATGGACCGGATGGTTTCAGTTATTATTGGCACGATATTCTCGGAAATAACCCTCCACGACTAAGTCGTAACTTCGGAGGAGGTTCCGTCATGATATGAGAGCTTTTTCTTACCATGGAAAACTAAAGTTATGCTTTGTTCCAACAAAGATGGACTCTGCAAAATACATTGAAATGTTAGACGATGTTTTAATTGAATATTTGGAAGAGAAGGACCAAATAGAATTCACATTTCAACGGGACAATGCCAGCATTCACGTGTCTAAGCTATCTATCATCCCGTTCACTACCCTTACTTGACTGGCCAGCTTTAAGCTCTGACTTGAACCCAATCGAAAATCGTTGGGGAATTATTGCAAGAGCTGTATACACCAATGGGTGACAATATTCAACGGTTCAGGGACTAAAAACATCAATTTTACAAGCTTGGATAGACTTGGACATTGATTTGCTTCGAAATCTTATTGATACACTCCCTGCTCGGATTTTTCAAACAATCAACAAATATGGAGGGCCAACCAAATATTAAAAATTTAATTTTCATATTTAAGTTAAGTTAAACGTATTTCGCATAAAAAACTGAATTAATTGTGATTACTCTAATTTACCGTTATAGCTTTAACTTGAAACCCTATATTTTCTGTTGTTTTATAATAAAAAAGAAATACAAAACAACTTATGTCCATATTTAATATTAAAATGATTGTTTTTATCAAATTAAAAAAAACTATACGCGGCTAAGCAAATTTCGCTCACTGTACCACAAAGTTAAATCATTTCAAAAACTCCGAGCTACATGAATTTCTTATTTTTTTGTTGCTTAGTGTAATTGCGGATTCGTAAATATACTAAGAAGAGCAATGCTGTCGCGTGTCCTTCTATGCATTCCCCAGTAAAATCTTGCCTTTGAAGCCAAGGAAAGAGGATTGCCGTCTATATTTTGTGGACACAATTTCCTACCGGGGGTCTTGTTCATAAAACTTTTGCGAAAAAACATGAACAAACTGTGTGTGAAAAAGACCGTGTGAAAGGATGGTTTGTGTCAAGCATAAATTTTATGTTTTTTTTTTTTTTTTGTTTTGTGAAACCCTACAAAAAGGATAGATGCGCTACACTTTTCACAAACAAAAAAATAAAAAAACGTCAGCGACGTCAGTTGTAAAGAGTGATTTTTTTGAGGTTAGGATTTTCATGCATTAGTATTTGACAGATCACGTGGGATTTCAGACATGGTGTCAAAGAGAAAGATGCTCAGTATGCTTTGACATTTCATCATGAATCGTCTTACAAACGAACAACGCTTGCAAATTATTGAATTTTATTATCAAAATGCGTGCTCTGTTAAGAATGTTCATTGCGCGCTTCCATTTTAGGTCAGTTTAATCGACCCACTGAAGCGGCTATTCGGGCTATTGTGACTAAATTTCGCACCAAATTTACATTGTTGGACATTAAACCACCAACACGCTTACGTAGAGTGCGAACTGAAGAAAATATCGCAGCTGTATCGGCCAGTGTTAATGATGACCACCAATTTTCGATTCGTCGCCGTTCGCACCAATTGGGTCTCTGTTACTCAAAAACGTGGAAATGCCAAAATTGGACTAAGCGGATGGACCACCTAAGACGCAGCCGCGGTCAACATTTAAATGAAATTATCTTCAAAAAGTAAATGTCATGGACCAATCTAACGTTTCAAATAAAGAACCGATGAGATTTTGCAAATTTTATGCGTTTTTTAAAAAAAAAAGTTATCAAGCTCTTAAAAAATCACCCTTTACTATGCGCACTCCCTGAAAAAACACAGGAAAACCAAAATAACGAACACCAGGAACAACAAAACAAAAACTAACGCCCACAACACAACAAACACACTCATGTTTAGCTTGGTTTAGCTTAGCTTGCTTGCTCCGTTGTCAATTATTTTAAGTAACAAAAAGGATAACTGCTGCTGTCATATATCCTTGTTATGTGTGTGTGTGTCTGCATTGCAAAATGAAATAATGAAACAAAAGACAAGGAAAATACAGAAAAAACAAGAGACAATGGAGCGACAACTCAAATCCCCTGGGAGGATGGTATCAAATGGGTGGCATTATGTAGTCGGTGTCCGTCGGTGTCTGGATGATGTCGTGCTCAAATGCATAAAGTTGCATTCAGTGCGAGCATCCCCCACCCAAATCTATTCTAAAAAGGACAATGGACACTTTTTGCTGAAAAGTTTGCAACTTTTTTTTTGTTGGTGTGTGGGGGTATGTGTTTTTATTGGCGTCAAATTTTTCACGTCATGGCCAACTATAGTTTGTGATTGTATCTGGTTTATTTTCAGTTTTATTATTATCTCATTTCCTTATTTTTCTATTTTCGCTTTTCTGTCTGTCGTCATAACGAACGAACGAACGCCACCAACGAAAACTAAGGTGCGTCTGGAGGCTTGAGTAGTTCTTTAATTGCTAATGGTCTGTGGCTGGAATGTTTAACGGAAATTAACCGAAATGGCCAATTAAGACAAGCTAAAATCCAAAACACCATATTCGTTCGTGTTAAAATAAATAACAAAAATAAATTTTGTTTTATTTTGGAACTGACATGAACTTGACGAGTCAGTTCAGAGTCATCCTGGGTGAGTCATTTCCACGTGGATATAATTAAGACACTTCAGAGAGGTCTTTGACCTCTAAAGTATGTGGAAGTTGGGTGGTTGTCGAGATCACCGACGAAATTTCTATTGAGGCAGTTACAGTGTGACTGAGAAGGCAGCTGACAAGATTTCAAAATTATTAGTTTTTTTATTTTTTGAATTTATAATTATAATGCATTTTGCTTGGTAATGGAAAGGTGAAAAAACACACTAAACTATACACAATTTGCACAAATACGCATTTCGTATCATGTGAGGGGATAAGTCACTACTCTATCTATCAAATTTTTTCCTCTTATGAACGAATTTTTTGTGTAATGGAAAGGGGGAGAACCTCACTCAACTATATACCGTCTGAAATACATATCATGTTGTGTGTGGGGATAACTCATCAGTGGAACTTGTGCATCGATCAAGTTTTTTCCTCTTACGAAGGAATTTTTGTGGTTCGATAATGGCAAGGGGGAGAACCTCGCTCAACTATACACACTTTGGCCATATACGTTTTTCATATTCTGTGTGGGGATAAGTCATCAGTGGAACTTCGCTATATAAAGTGCTAGTGTTACATTTTTTTCACACTATTTTACCAAAATCTTGCCAAAGGGCAAAGTCTTATAATTTCTGATGAATTTGGATTTCTCAAACTCGAAAACAATATTAATTTTTTATGGGTATATTTTTTTATTTTTTTAACAAAAATTACAATTTTTCGTACCTTTAATATTTGTATTATAATTTGGGAAATATGAAACCTATAATATTCTCTTATATATCAACTTAAAGGTAATTATGTAGGCCACAAATGGTGCCAATGTCACATAGAAAAAGTGGTTTAAGAGCAGAATCCAAAAAAGTAAAAAAACATATTGTTTTTTTTTCGAAAAAAAAAACTTTTTTGCTGCCACGAAAAAAGCCAAAAAAAATGGAAAAAATGGGGAAGAATATATTGTTTTATTTTCTAATAGCTAACTCTCTAACGAAGAATGCAATAAATTGATTTTGATCCATGGACAAATGTAGAAGTTATGGCATTCTTTGTAGAAGCAAATTTTTTTTTTAAAAAATCATGATTTTTTAAATCTGTGGATAAATAGCGCGAAAAACAGCTTTGCAATATAGATAAATAGAACATGTATTTCATTTCATAACAGCTGGGACTTTAAAGAAGAAAATAAGGACTAGTTGAAGAATATCTATAGACAAATGAAGAAGTTACATGTAGAAGTACATGTCATCTTTATAAAATTGGAAAAAAATATTTTTTTTTGGAAAACAAAATTCTGCTGAAACGAAAAAAATCGCTAAAATTATGTTGTTCTATTTTTGAATAGCTAACATTCTAACGAAGAAAACAGTATATATGATGTAAAGGATCTGTGCATAAATGTAGAAGTTATGACCCTCTTTCTAAAAGCAAGTGAATTAAAAAAGTATATGACTTTTCATTTTTTTTTTGTTAAATAGCGCTAAATTCCAGTTGTAAATTATTAAAAGATAGAATATTAATTTTTATGTATTGTAGATGGTATCTTAAGGAAGAAAACGAGGACATGCTAAAGCAAATCGATAAATAAATGTAGAAGTTATGGCTATTCAAGTAGAAGAACATGCCATCTTCAAAAAATTGGGGGAAAAATATATTTTCGGAAAAAAAATTTTTTGCAACGCAAAAAATCGGAAATATTATGTAGTTCTGTTCTTTAATAGCTAACATTACAAGGAAGAAAACAATGTCTACATGTAAGAGATCTATGTATAAATATAGAAGTTATGACCCTCTTCACAGACACAAAAGAATTTACAAAAAATTCTGATTTTTTAAATAAATAATTAAATAAAAAATTTAGCCTTTTTTACATCAAATAACAGAATATTTTGTAATAATATTATAATAGTAGGGATATTAACGAAGAAAACAAGGCTTAATTGAAGAAAATCTATAGATAAATGTAGAAGATATGGATCTTCTCATAGAAGTACTTGCCGTCTTAAAAAAATTGATAAAAAAATATTTTTCAAAAAAACTTTTTTCTGCAACGAAAAAAAAATCGGAAAAATATGTTGTTCTATTTTTTAATAGCCTATACTACAACGTAGAAAACAGTGACTACATGTAAGAGATCTATGGATAAATCTAGAAGTTATGGTCCACTTTGTAGGCGCAAACGAATTTACAAAAAAATCATAAATTTCTAAATTTGAACTATTTAAAGACTATTTTACAAATTAAATAAAGGGATATTATCCATATCCATTAATAGATGTCTAAACAATGTATTGTGTCGTAACATTTGGTACATTTGACTTCCGTAGAGTGGTGGGAGCAATTTTTACACAAATTTTGCTTCTGTATGGGAGGCCCCCCCCCCCCCTTAAGCATTATAGGAAGTCTATAAACATTTCCCTTACGGAGTGGTGATAGGGGTAGTTATTTTTGGGGAAAATGTTGAGAAGGGAAAACTAATGAGGGTCCGTCTTACACTTCTCCCCCCTAGGGTCTACTGCGGGGCCGTTTTGGTCCTTTCTTTCATAAGAAAATACAAAAAATATGCAAATGTATGGGGGCCACCTTAAGGGTTGCAGTTGGAGGGTAGTTAGGGAGCAAATTTTATAAAAATGTTGTTTTTGTATGGGGTTATGTTTGGGGAGATAAAATTAATTGGGAGATAAAATACATGTCGTCCCTCTAAGGGTGACTAGGTGATAGCTTCGGGCCTTTCCTTCATAAAAAAGTATAAAAAAATGTATGGGGCCACCTTAAGGGTTGGAAGCTGAAAGGTAGGTGTGTTCTGAGAAAAAATTGAAGCTGAAAAAATATTGAGGGTTAGTCATACATTTCACTCCGCTAGGGGTCTCCTTGGGCCTTTCCTTTATAAAAAAATGTGTGGGGGCCACCTTAAGGTTTTAAGATAAGGGTTTGTTTGGTACGTTCTGAGAAGATATTGAGACTGAAAAAATATTGTGGGTTGGTCATATATTTTACTCCCTTTGGGGCCTCATAGAGGCAGTCAGAGTCGTGGGAGCAAATTCTATACAAATTAGTTTTTGTATGGGAGCCTCATTAAGGATTGGGAATAGGGGGTAAGTTTGTTCGGAAAAAATGTTGGGGAGGGAAAATTAGTGGAGGTCGGCTTACATTTAACATAGCTAAGGGCGACTCCAGGACAGCTTTGGTTGGGCCTTACTGTCATAACAAAAATTATAAAAAATAAAAAAAAATCGGGTTGAAGATAGGAGGTAAGTATGTACGGGGAAAATGCGGAGGTGGAAAAAATTATTGGGGGTCGAGCATACATTTGACTCAACTAAGGGCGTCCTTGGGTCAGTAAGAGTGGTGGGAAAAAATTTATAAAAAAAATTATCTTTGTATGGCAGCCTCTCTAACGAGTTGGGCTAGGGGTATGTTGGGGAGGAAAAATTAACGGTTTTTTTTTTTCAAAATTATAGCATAAATTTTAAAGAAGGCACCTTCGCCGAAAATAAAAAATAGTAAAAAATTAAAAAAATAGTAAAAAATTAAAAAAAATAATAAAAAATATATCCTTAAATTTTTTTAAGGTCATCCTCGAGTTTAGAAATGTCAAAGAAGGCATCTTCCACAAAAATAAGAAAAAAAATTAAAAAAAGTTAAAAATAAAAATAAAAAATTAAGAAAATAAAAAATTAAAAAATAATAATAATAAATAAAAATTAAAAAATAATAATAATAAATAAAAATTAAAAAATAATAAAAAAATAAAAATACCAATAAATTCGTTTACTATCATCCTCCAGCTTAGTAAGCCAAAACAAATCAGAAAATTTTTTAAATGTTAAAGAAGGCACCTTCCACGAAAATAAGAAAAAATTAAAAAAAAATAAAAATAAAATAAAAAAAGTTAAAAAAATTAAGAAAATAAAAAAAAAATAAAAAATACCAATAAATTAGTTTATTTAACTTAATAAGTTAAACAAATCAGAAAATTTTTAAATGTTAATGAAGGCACCTTCGACAAAAGAAGGAAAAAAATAGTAAAAAAAATTAAAAAAAAAATAGTAAAAAAATTAAAAAAAAAATAAAAAAGTAAAAAAATAAGAAAACAAAAAAAAAATAAAAATTAAAAAATATATATCAATAAAAAAATTTCAATATCATCCTCGAGCTTAGTAAGAAAAAAAAAATAAAAAATAAAAAATAATAAAAAAAATAAAAATTAAAAAATATAAAATACCAATAAATTAGTTTACTATCATCCTCGAGCTTAGTAAGCCAAAACAAATCAGAAAAATTTTAAATGTTAAAGAAGGCACCTTCCACGAAAATAAGAAAAAATTAAAAAAAATAAGAAAATAAAAAAATTAAAAAATAGTAATAAAAAAAATAAAAAAATACCAATAAATTAGTTTATTTAACTTAATAAGTTAAACAAATCAGAAAATTTTTAAATGTTAATGAAGGAACCTACGACAAAAGTAAGAAAAAAATAGTAAAAAAATTAAAAAAAAAATAAAAAGTTAAAAAAAAATAAGTAAATAAAAAATAAAAATTAAAAAAAAAATATCAATAAAAATTTTCAATATCATCCTCGAGCTTAGTAAGCCAAAACAAATCAGAAAATTTTACACATGGCCATTCGGAATATTGTTTATTGTCTAGTTCATATCCTGTATGGGGATAACTCATCAATGGTGCTTCTGTAATGGCTATGTTATTTGTTGAAATTGGGGCATTTGGGACTCAGAAAATCCCTATCGGAAAAGATATGTCACAGCTCATGACATGTGGTTAATGTTCATCTGACTGGCTTCGTTAATCGCCAAAATTGTCACATTTGGGGTACGGAAATATGGACCGAGAAAAAATACAACTACTTTACAATTCGCAACCCGATTTCTCCATACAAAACATGCCTGAAAAGCCTGAGCAGGTGACTCTGCCCCCCATGCATGGCAAGATAAGTGAATTCCGAGGAAAATTGTGATTTCCTTAGTTCTCTTCGTTGTTTGTACTGTCTCTACTGATGGATGAAGTCATTCTTTCATCAATAATCTATTGTAATAAAAGCAGTAGATAAATAACTAAATAACAACATTACCAGCAAGCTAGTTGACATTGTTATCATGCGAAGCAAAATAAAAATAAAAAAATAAATAAAAACATAAAAAAAACACGATAATAATGAGGCTGATAAACAGTAAGTGAAACATTTGCAAAAAAAGAAAAACCCAAAGCAAGCGGCAACGAAACGAAAGAAGAAACTCTTAAAACAGTGCAATTAACGCCAATTGTGGACGACACGACGACGCACAGTAGCGCCCGTAGAGCAAACGAGGTTGCAAAAATCAAAATTTTCATGAGCGCCGACGAAGTTTTGAATAAACCCATGTTATAGGAAACTTTTCAACGATTTCAAATCTGCCACTCTTAATAATATCACATTTTTAGTTTAGAAGATATAGCCGTTCAAAGTTGACCGACTTTCGGTTTTCAAAAAAACACACAATTTTTAGTGAATTTGTTGCGATTTCAGGTGTAATATCACGAAAAATAGGTAACGAATCGCCTTATTTTTTGTTTGTATTGATTGATGTATTTATTAAATGTATAATGATAAAAAAATTAACTGTTTGCTTTGTGTTTCTCCTGGTAAATCACTATTTAAAAACTATCCGTTTTTTCACTATTTTTCAACTTTGACGGAAAATAAAAAAAATCTATATTTTTCTATATTTGCCATATTTGCAAAACCTGTTCATTGATTATTTCTTACATAATTAAAAAATTTTAGCTGCCCGTACGTGCCCGTTTGGCTTCTAGAGGTAAAAAACGTTAAAAAGACATAGTTGCAGAAATTGTATGGCGTCCATCCCTTATATGTTTTGACTGACAGTAGTTTGATCTAATAGTTTGAAAAAACTACTCATTGAAATTAGCAGGTACGTACCTCACTTAAGCAATACTTTGGCGTACAAATGGTCAAGAACAATATTGACTTATGGTCCCTACAGGTAGGCACAAATCTTATTTGGACACGTGCATAATATCAAAATTGCATTATTCAGCCTAAATCCATATGTAGGCAGGGAACAGGTAAATTTTTCGGCATGGTAGCATAAGCCTATATATTGCAAATGGTCAAGAACAATATTGACTTATGGTCCCTATTTTTATTTTTTATTTTTAGGCATGGTAGCATAAGCCTATATATTGCAAAATAAGGATAATGCCTGGATTACTCTACGACTGAAAGTTGGCGCAACAATTACTGAAACCATTAAACAATTTAAGTACTGAAAACATGGCGTTGAACAATTTTAAATTATTTGAACTGTTTAGAAAGTCAACCACACCAAATTTTTTCACGGAAGCTGCTTTAGAAGAACTTGATAGCTTATACGCTTATACTATAAATATTGAGAGAAGCGAAATTATAAAAAATAAATTTTATCTGATATATGCAAATATTAAGGCAAAATGGGTGAAATCTAATCGAACCATTCAGAACTTCAACTCCAAATACGAGGACTGGCTTAATGAAGACACCATCCTGGATATATTGGCAGTAGATAAACCCACCACATCAACCAGAGGAGCAAAAGGAAGGCCAAAAAAAGTATTGAGGAGTGTTCAATTTTCACAAGGAAGAGGAAACTTGCCGATGCCACCAATGACTTGACCACGAAGCAATTATCGGACGCGCTGTCTATTAAATTTACAAAGGATAGTGAAAGAGTTAGGTCGCAGATAACCAAATCTGTTGCTGATGCAAGCCCACTGCGACTAAAAAGGATTAAGGAAAGCATTCCCACGCCCGCAAACGCACACATTAAAAAGTATGGATCCGAAGAAGCCTTGGCCTTGTTTATGGACTTAGAACTTTCCAAAGAGAAATATGAGAAACTACGGACATCTTTAACGCGACACGGCGCTGACGTTTTACCCGGATACAAGCATATTACGCAAGCCAAAATAAATTCACGACCACTGCATACGGAGTTTACGGAAGTCTCTGCGAAAGCCAATCTGCAGGATCTCATGGGCCATACAGCAAAACGGTTGTTGGAGAGTCTTCCTGAAAATGAGGTGAAAATTCTTCCTGAGAAGTTGACATTGATCAGCAAATGGGGCTGCGATGGATCATCCGGACAAAAAAAATAAAAAAATAAAATAAATAAAAAAATAAATAATAATAAATAAATAAATTTAAAAATTTTTTTTTTTAATTTGTTGGGTAATAATTTAAAACATAAAACCCTAAAGAAAAAATAAAAACAATCTAAAAATGTAAAAATAATTTTTTTTAGTTACCATAAAATTGATTTTTCTACTAATTTTAACTTTAATAACCCATAATTAGGCCCCTACAGAGCGTAGCACCCTTTCCAAACGCTCATTTCATAGGCTGAACAGTTATCTATCATATGCTGTTTAAACTGTTCAATTATCTTATTCGGTTCAAAAGATATGATTTTTGCAACGAAAAAACTCAAATGGCGCCACTGTGCGACGGCGGAGGAGCTTGACGACGACATGTCGCGGCTGAGGTAAAAGTGCGTTGAGTCTGTCGCATGGCATAGCTGCTCTGGAATTGAGATAGTGGGGAAATGGTGGCATGACGTGGAAAAATTTCCACGAAACAAACAAAAATGTTTAATAGAAACTTTCGAAGACCGTCAAATGAAGAAAAGTTAATTGAAAGGTAAACATTGTAGAAATGGACATTAGTACTTGTGCAAATGTATGTAGTACTTGTGTATGTAGAATGTACATAAGAAATAATGAAATCAAAATAATGTCGATGATGATGATGAGATGATGGGATGAGAATGATGAAATGAAGTTGAAGATGCTACTTAAGCTGCTCTGAAGTAAAGTACGTGCTGAAGATGGCGGCAATGAAGAGTAAATACACTCTGGCTAAAAAATTATTCGAATACTTTACAAAAGCAAAAACCTCATTCCAAAAATGCCAATTTGTTGTGGCGTGGTTCTCGGGTATATAAATGGCCGATGTTGAATGTGAACCATACCTAAACGTCCAGTTTTTTCTGCATTTCATTTGACATTTCTCAATTTCAGACTAACTCAATTGGAACCATAGAAATATACACAATCGAGCAACGCGTTAAAGTTATTCAGGCTTATTATGAAAATAGGCAAGAAATGGCAACAGTGGATGATCAATTTTCGAAGAAAATCATCTTCAGTGATGAGGCACATTTTCACCTCTGTGGATTCGTCAATAAGCAGAATTGCTGCATTTGGACGAATGATAATCCAAGAGTGATTGTCGAAAAACCAATGCACCCACAAAGAGTGACTGTTTGGTGCGGTTTATGGGCTGGCGGCATCCAAAATGAGCCCGGTCAGGCAGTTACTGCGAATGGTCTTTGCTATCGTGAGATGATAACGAATTTGGACCATCGGGTGGAGGTGTGCCGCCGAGGTCGCGTACCATACATAATTGCACCATACCAATATTATCATAATAAAAAGAAACGACAATAATTTCCTAAATAATTTGTGTTTTATTCAAAATCGACATCGGCCCTTAAAACTTAACATCAATTTATAAAGGGTGATTTTTTAGCTATTATCTTTTTGGCAACACTGGTTTAAACAGCTGGCGCACGTTTCGCATGTTGTTTCACTGTCAAACATCTTCAGTTTGGTCTATAATTTAACCATGAATCGTCTTACAAAGGAACAACGCTTGCAAATTATTGAATTTTATTATCAAAATGCGTGCTCTGTTAAGAAAGTTCATCGAGCGCTTCAATTTTATGGTCAGTTTAATCGACCCACTGAAGCGGCTATTCGGGCTATTGGGACTAAATTTCGCACCAAATTTACATTGTTGGACATTAAACCGCCAACACGCTTACGTAGAGTGCGAACTGAAGAAAATATCGCAGCTGCATCGGCCAGTGTTAATGATGACCATCAATTATTGATTCGTCGCCGTTCGCAGCAATTGGGCCTCTGTTAGTCAAAAACGTGGAAATGCCAAAATAGGACTAAGCGGATGGACCATTTGAGGCGCAGTCAAGGTCAACATTTGCATGAAATAATCTTCAAACATTAAATAATATGGACCGTACTATCGATTCAAATAAAGATTTCATTAATTATACCGACCGACTTAGATTCACTTTTTGAATCGATTTAACAATGTCCGCCTGTCCGTCCATCTATTCTTGTAATCACGATACAGATCACAATTGTAGACAGAACCAAATGAAACTTTGCACAACGTTGTTCGGGATAAGAACGAACGCTATTTAATTTGAAGAAAATCAGTTCAGATTTAGATATAGCCCTCATACGAATTTCACTCCCGATTTGACCCTTTTCACTCTAGATACCACATATTTTAACAGATTTTCTTCAAAATTGGCAAAACATCTTATATATAAACTAGGAACACCCATGGTGAAAATGGGTCAAATCGGTTCAGATTTACATATAGCTCCAATACAAATTTCGCTCCCAGATAGACTTTTTCCGCCCCGGAAACCACGAATTTTCACCAAATTTCTTTGAAGTGAGCATAACAAGTTATATTTGAACTGGAAGAACTTATTTTGAAAGTTAGTCACTTTAATCCATGTTTGGATATAATCCCGATACAAATATTCTTTTTGATTTGACAAATTGGGTCAGGCCATATTAGCCTATGATTAGGAAACATACAAAAATTTTCCCGTTTTCAATTTTTACCGAGTTGAATTGTATTCGGATAGAAAGTGGAGTGTATCATATAGTCGGCCTTGACCTACTTTAGCATTTCCTTACTTGTTTTTTTTTTGAAAAACTTTCCTATAGTTTTTAAAAAATCACCCTTTATATAATGCAAAAAATTCAAATTTGAGGACAACATGATATCACAAGCACTCTATAAGAATATTTACTGATGACTTATACCCACACAGTATACGAAATACATATATGAACGAAGTGTGTTTAGTTGAGTGTGGTCACCCCCTCCATTTTCTTCTTAAAAAGCCTTATCGAAATGAATTACATGAAAAAAATATATATATAAATAAAATATTATAAAAGAAAATAATTGTTCAAAAAGAAACGTATAAAACTAAAACAAGTAAAATAGGCGTTAAGTTTGGCCTGCGAACTTTATATACCCACCACCGTGGATTGCATTTCACAGAGGCAGTTGCTTTTTGTAGAAGTGCAGCAACATTGCAGGAAAATTTCAATTTTTTCTTGCAAAAATAATTTTATAAATAAATATAAGATCCTTTTTATTTTGAGTGGCTATGCAGTCAGAGGAATATATACACCGAATTTCATGATTCTAACTGCGGCCATTTGGTTGGTACCATTTTTATCCCTTTTGTCCCATTTTACCCCCTTAAGAGAACGACTTTCTAAAATCTCTTAATTTTACGTGTCTACGCAATTAGATCGATGTCCTCACCGAATTTCGTCATTATAGCTGTAGCCGTTTAGTTGGTACTATTTTTATCCCTCTGTACCCATTGTATCCCTTGAAAGTACGAATTTGGAAAAACCTTTATTATACTCTGAATTTCATGACTCTAGCTGTGGTCATATGGTTGGTACTATTTTTATCCCTTTTTTTCATTTTACCCGCTTAAGAGTACGACTTTCTAAAATATCTTTATTTTACGTGTCTACGCAAGTAGAGCGATGTCCACACCGACTTTCGTCATTCTAGCTGTAGCCGTTTAGTTTGTACTATTTTTATCCCTCTGTACCCATTGTATACCTTGAAAGTTCGAATTTGGATAAACCTTTTTATTTTTCATGTCTACGCTGTCAGAGGAATGTATACTCCGAATTTCATAACTCTAGCTGCGGTTATTTTGTTGGTACCATTTTTATCCCTTTTTCCCATTTTACCCCCCTTAAGACTACGACTTTCTAAAATCTCTTAATTTTACGTGTCTACGCAATTTGAGCGATGTCCTCACCGACTTTCGTCATTCGAGCTGTAGCCGTTTAGTTGGTACAATTTTTATCCCTCTGTACCCATTGTATCCCTTGAAAGTACGAATTTGGAAAAACCTTTTTATTTTTCATGTCTACGCTGTCAGAGGAATGTATACTCCGAATTTCTCGAGTCTAGCTGCGGTTATTTGGTTGGTACTATTTTTATCCCTTTTTTCCATTTTACCCCCTTAAGACTATGACTTTCTAAAATCTCTTAATTTCACGTGTCTACGCAATTAGAGCGATGTCCTCACCGAATTTCGTCATTCTAGCTGTAGCCGTTTAGTTGGTACTATTTTTATCCCTCTGTACCCATTGTATCCCTTGAAAGTACGAATTTGGAAAAACCTTTTAATTTTTCATGTCTACGCTGTCAGAGGCATGCATACTCTGAATTTCACGACTCTAGCTGTGGTCATTTGGATGGTACTATTTTTATCCCCTTTTCCATTTCAATCCCTAACATGTATGATTTTCAAAAAATTCCTTTATTTTACGTGTCTACGCAATCAGAGGAATGTATACACCGAATTTCATTATTCTAGATGCAGCCGTTTGGTTGGTACCATTTTTATCCCTCTATTCCCATTTTACCCCTTAAAAGTATGAATTTGGAAAAAATACTTTTATATTATGTATCTACTCAATTAGAATGATGGTAGAATGTACACACCGAATTTCGTGTTTCTAGCTGTTGTCGTTTGATAGGCACCATTTTTATCCCTTTTTGTCCCATTTCACCCCCTACGAATAAGAATCACTTTATGGTGCACTTTTTTGTTATAGGGGGAATGCGCACACCCAATATCAAGTAGTACAAGCAGACATATTGAAAAGGCATGCTTAAATACTCGAAATTATTGTGGGTTATCAGGGGTATTTTCAGTCCTTGTGAGGAAAAAACTTTTCCCTTTGGGCCTATTTCGCCCAAATGCAAAACTAACCGATCTATAATACTATACTATAATATACGACTATAAGACGCATTTATGAAAAATTTGGACGTCCTAGCTCCTTTTGTTTAGATGATAGCGTGCTTTCAAAAGACGGACGGACAGACAGACGGACGGGCGGTAATGGCTAGATCGTCTTAGAATTTTATGGCGATCAAGAATATATACTTCATAGGGTCTCAGGTCGATATTTCAAGGTGTTACAAACGGAATGACAAAGTTAGTATACCCCCATCCTGGAGGTGGAGGGTATACAAATTAGCTAGAAAGGTTTTAAAATATTGATATGAAAAATATTTCTTTCTTTCTTTGAGTGTAAAAAGTAAAAAAAAAGTATTTGCAAGAAAATAAACAACAACAAATTAACCGATGATATGGGAAAAATGCGCGCGAGTGTAGTTTTGAAAAACAATTTCGTTACAGGCAGAACAACTACTTTCTTTTTTTTCGTCTGCTTTGTGGCAACAATAGCAAGTAGTTGTCGAACGCGGTGGCGGTGGTTTGAGGAGAGGGCTTTTGTTGTTGTATCCACATGTTTCCCTCTTCGTTCTCCCCGTCTTAGGAGGAGGATGAGGATGGAGGCAATTCTCATTCGAATTCTTGAGGCGGTGATGATGTTGCCTGTTTTGACGATGGTGGCAGTTGTTTTGTCTTGGCCAGTTGCTACAACATTATGTGTTACTCTTTTCATATTGGTAATATTTTTCTTTTTTGGTTTTTGCAAATTGTAGGCTCAGCAATGAGCAAACTCATAAGCGCTGACGATAATGTTATTGTTGTGGTAATTTATATATTTATATTTATATACATACATATAAATATATATTGTAATGGATACTAAGGCAGCAGCCATCTCACTGCGAGACGGCCTTTCATTCTTAGTGTCTACTCTTCGGCTTGTATTTCTTATAAATAATTATTTCATGCCATATATTGGCATGCTGTCGAATGGCCGTCGATAGCGAACAGTGTTTGGCTATCAAAATCGTTTGACAGTCATGGAAAAAAAAAGCTTCGACATATATCTATAGATTTTTTTTAACTAAGCCTTGTTTTATTCCCTAAAATACTAGCTTTTCCAAAATAAAATAAAATATTATGTTATCTAATTTGTAAAGCGACTTTTCTTGTTATTTATAAAACAAATAAAAATCATAATTAACGCTTATACAGTGGGTTTCTTGTAAGGCTTATAATTTAAAATATGTATGTACGCAGCCAAAAAAATTAAGTACCTTAAATCAATAAAAACTAATCAAACTAACATTTTGTATTATTTTTTGTAGAAATAAACAATATTTAGTTCTGCATAATTTTATGGATTTGAACAATTTTACGTAACAATTTTATAAATTTATTTTCTTATTAATTACACTATGCAAGAATAATTTTCGCGAAGAGCTATGTGCAATATTTGCTGATGTATTTTGCATATTTATAAATATGAATACTTTTTTACTAAAAGTTAAATTTTCGCCAGAGGTACCTTTCAAATGTGTAAGTTCGATAAGCTTATATGTTCGATCAAAGGTAATTGTGATGGCTACAAATGTTGTAAATTTCAATAGAAACAGTAGCCAGAAAAAAATTATTTAAGGAAAAATAGATATTTGCGGAAAAATGTTTTGATTGCTTTTTACGGATTTTTTAAGTTTTTTGAAAAAAATATTTTTTTTACCGAAAAAAGATTTTCCGAAAAAAAGTTTTTTTCTTGCGAAAAAAAAAAATTTGACAAAAATTGGAATTTTGTGGAAAAAAATATTATAGCGGAAAAATTAATTTTTCGGAAAATAAAATAATTTTAAAAAAATTTTAATTTTTTTATTGAATTTTGCGGATTTTTTTTTTAGTTTTTTGAAAAAAATATTTTTTTGCCGAAAAAAGATTTTCCGAAAAAATTGATTTCTGCTAAAAAAAACAGTTTTTTTCTTGAGAAAAAAAATTGAATTTTGTGGAAAAAATATTATAGCGGAAAAATTAATTTTTCGGAAAATAAAATAATTTAAAATAAATTTTAATTTTTTTTTTATTGAATTTTGCGGGTTTTTTTAAGCTTTTTGAAAAAAAAATATTTTTATTTCCGAAAAAATTGATTTCCGCTCAAAAAAAGTTTTTTTCTGCGAGAAAAATGATTCCAAAAAATTAATTTGACAAAAAATATTCTTGCGAAAAAATTTTTTTTATAGCGGAAAAATTAATTTTTCGGAAAATAATATAATTAAAAAAATATTTTTGCAAAAATTGTGTTCTTTCGTAAACATAATTTTTTTTTCAAAAATGTTTACACGCAAAAACAATTTGTTTTTGCTATAATATTCATTTGGAACCAAAATTATTTTTGGAAAATAAATTATATTTGAAAAAAAAAATATGTTTGAAAAAAAAATATATTTGAAAAAAAATGATTCTTGCAGAAAAATATTTTTTAGAAAAAAGTTGTGTTGTACAAAAAAAATGATTTTTGGAAAAAAATGATTTTTGGATTTTTTTTAAATATGATTTTTGCAAAATAAACATATTTTTAATATGTACCATTCTAACGCAGAAAACAATGTCTCTATATAAAAGATCTATGGATAAAGTTATAAAGGCAAACCAATTTTTATGTTTTTTTAAATTTAAATAGCGCGAAAAATTCTTTTGTAAATTTTGTAAATTTTATAATAGCTGGATTTTAGCAAAGAAGTTATGACTATTTTTATTATAAAAATTATTTTGTGCCTGAAAATGGACCATAACTTCTTCATTTATCCGTAGATTTTTTACATACATAGACATTGTTCTCTGCGTTAGAATGGTATATATTTAAAATATTTTTATTTTGCAAAAATCATTTTTAAAAAATCATATTAAAAAAAATCATATTTAAAAAAATAGTATTTAAAAAAAATAATATTTAAAAAAAATCATATTTTTTAAAAAATAATTTTTTAAAAAAATCATATTTTTAAAAAAATCATATTTAAAAAAAACACATTTTTTTAGAAAATCATATTTTTTTTTTTAAAAATCATATTTAAAAAAAAAATCATATTTTTAAAAAAATCATATTTTTAAAAAATCATATTTTTAAAAAAATCATATTTTTAAAAAAATCATATTTTTTGAAAAAATCATACTTTAAAAAAATTATATATTAAAAAAAAAGCATATTTTTAAAAAATCATATTTTTTAAAAAAGTCATATTTTTAAAAAAATTATATTTTTAAAAAAATTATATTTTTTAAACAAATTATACTTTTAAAAAAATCAAATTTAAAAAAAATCATATTTAAAAAAAATCATATTTAAAAAAAATCATATTTAAAAAAAAAAATCATTTTTTACTTCCAAAAATCATTTTTTTTTCTTCCAAGAATATTTTTTTCTTTTTATTTCACTTTTTATGATTTTTTCGTGACAGCAAACAAAATCAATTTTTTTATTTTATTTTTTTAGATTGTTCTTAAAACAATGCTTCTATGTGAACGTTAAATTCACTTTTGTAGCCTTCATAATTACCTTTAATTGAAAATATAAGCGAACCTATATTTTCAAATATATTTTCGGCGAAAATTTGAATTTTAGTAAAAAAAATATTCATAAAAAATTTCGCTGATTTATTTTGAATCAGTTTACATAAAATAAATTTTAAGGTCTTGGCCATATTATTTTTTTACATAGTGTTATTTTTGGAAGACCTTAATTTTGTGTGCTCCCGAAGCACTGTGCTATGGTCACTATAAGTACTTAACAACATGTGAATCGTCGTGTACGTACATATGTTAATTGTGTCAGAAAATGCAGAAACCTCTCATACGAAACACACAAGATTTATTTTCATTTGACCAAGTTATTTATAATAATTTATTCCTACTTTGCCGTCTTCTGACTGCCTTTTTGTTCATGTACAAGCGAGGAGACTCTGTACTGCTGCAGCATGCCGAAAACAAATTAAGGTTAATTGCGGCCATAAATGCCAAAAAAAAACGAGGAAAAACTCCCTCCAAGTGGCGCTTCTTGATTTACGGGGAACAAAAGAAAGAGGACGACAATAAAACCAAGGCCTAGCTAAGCCCAGCCTAAAACCACCACCACCACCACCTCCGAAAGGCAAGAAGACACGATGATCTACAATCAATTTACATGACTAGGCGAGAGGTGCCGCCGCGTGTATGTGCGAAAAAGGAAAACATTACTTTCAATTAGTCCTTTGAAAGGATTGAGAAGGTGAGGCAGCAATTAGGAACTTTCTTTTTCGAAGTGAAGTAGTGCATGTTTGCTTCCTTGCAGGTAGTGCATTCTAATTTTGGCCTAGCTTCTCAAGGGAGGCCCGTCCTTAATCTTGTTTGATTTGTGGTCTAATTGCGATTGGCAGGCAGCCCTGACATTTTCCAACATTTGGCAACGAACATTGTACGTCGCATTCGAAGCCCTTTTCGTTTATCGCCATTCACATAAAACTAATTAAATTCCATTATCTATGCATTGAATGACTTGGAAAACTAATCACTGAACTAATTAAAATGCACACGAAAATGTTTGGAGGTGAACATTTTAGCACTAACCCTCCACAACAGACAATGCTATAAAGTCAAGGTTGTTGTAACCTTCTGCTTAAATATTCTTAATCATTTTAAAAATAAACACAACATTCACAGAGTTTGTGCAACAATAAAAGAAAGCTTTTTGATGACTTCAGCCAACACACGAGGCTTCAACGTGATATACGTACATTAGCATGTTTTGTATTGGGCTTTTTTTCTCCATTAGCCCTCCAACTTTGCAGATGATTGGTCATGGGAAAAAAGAACTCAAATAGCATTTTATGTTAACCACCCCAGTGTGTTTTGCACAAAGTGCTATTGGAGGACGCCATTTTAGAGTGTGGTCACTATTAACCACTTTTTGCACATTCTTATGATGAACCGACATAGGACACCTTGTGATCCTTACATTTTAAGCATAGGATAAGTTCAGCACTTTTGTAAAACATTTTAACTCTCTAGCTCGTCAATATAGGAGTCCTTTAGGTCCCTTTTGTGCAAAAGGGTAAAAAACACACATAAAACAGGGTTTTAAGGGATCGAAATTTTCTACAAAAATGTTTGCCATAAAATTCTATTTGAAGTCTCTGAATAAACCAATACTCTAAACTCAACTTAAATGCCAGAAAAGAGTCAAAACTAAAAATTCAATTTGAGGGTTAATTTCGTACTTTTTCCGAATTGGTGCTAAAATGACCCAGAAAACTTAATTTTAGGGCGATGGTGTAAATGGAAAAAATATTCTACGTCAAATTTCACTAAAAGTCACCCAACAAAAGAATGCTGTAGATACAATATATATAACTGAATTAACAGTACCAAGTTGGGTATTGAAACCAGAAATTATTTATTAAAATTGTCTTTTAGCTCTTCTTGATAATTCTTTACGTTTTTAGTATAGGATGCGTTCAGCAATATTACTTAAAACACTACGAGGAACATATTTGTAAAACATTTTAACCACCTAGCTCCCCGATATAGGGGTCTTGTCGGTCCCTTTTTGTGCAAAAGCCTAAAAACGCCCCTTAAATAAGGGTTTAATAGTTCAAAATGTACTACAAAATATTTGCCATAAATATCTACTAAAAGTCTCTGAATACGCCTAACATCTAAACTCAACTTAAATGCCAGAAATTAGTCAAAACTTAAAATCCAGTTTGAGGGTTAATTTCGTACTTTTTGCGAATTTGTGTTAAAATGTCCCAAAAATCTTAATTTTAGGGCGGTGGTGTGAATGGAAAAAATATTCTACGTCAAATTTCACTATAAGTCATCGAACAAAAGAAAGCAGTAGCTGTAATATATACCGATAAAATGTCATTACCAATTTGGGTATATAACAAGAAATTATTTATTAAATTTCTCTTTTAGCTCTTCTGGATAATCCCCTACATTTTAAGTATAGACTATGTTCATCAATATTATTTACAACGTTAAGAGGAACAACGTTTGTGGAACATTTTAACATTCTAGCTCCTCAATATAGGGGCCTTTTCGGTCCCTTTTTGTGATAAAATGTAAAAACGCACCTTAAACAAGGATTTAGATTTAACGGGTCGAAATTGTCTACAAAAATATTTGCCATAAAATTCTACTAAAAGTCTCTGAATACACCTAACATCTAAACTCAACTTAAATGCCAGAAATAAGTCAAACCATAAAATCCAATTTAAGGGCTAATTTCGTACTTTTTCCGAATTGTTGCAAAAATGACCCAGAAAACATAATTTTAGGGCGTTGGTGTGAATGGAAAAAATATTCTACGTCAAATTTTACTATAAGTCACCGAACAAAAGAAAATTGTAGATATAATATATATAAATAAAATATCAGTACGAAGTTGGTATTTAAACAAGAAATTATTTGTTAAATTTTTCTTTTAGCTCTTCTGGAAAATTTCTTACATTTTAAGTATAGGATGTGTTGAGCAATATTACTTAGAACACTACGGAGATCATTTTTGTAGAACATTTTACCCCTCTCACTCCTCAATACAGGGGTCTTTTTGGTCCCTTTTGTGAAAAAGGGTGAAAAACATCCCTTAAACAAGGGTTTAACGGGTCGAAATTTTCTACAAAAATGTTTGCCATAAAATTCTACTAAAAGTCTCTGAATATACCAATACTCTAAATTAAACTTATATGCCACAAATAAGTCAAAACTTAAAATCCAACTTAAGGGTTAATTTCGTACTTTTTGCGAAGTTGTTCTAAAATGTCCCAGAAATCTTAATTTTAGGACTACGGTAGGAATGTAAAAAATATTCTACGTCAAATTTTACTATAAGTCACCGAACAAAAGAAAACTGTAGCTATAATATATATAAATAAAATATCAGTACGAAGTTGGGTATTTAAACAAGAAATTATTTGTTAAATTTTTCTTTTAGCTCTTCTGGAAAATTACTTACATTTTAAGTATAGCATGTGTTCAGCAACATTACTTAGAACACTACGGAGAGCATTTTTGTGGAACATGTTAACCCTCTCACTCCTCAATATAGGGTCTTTTTGGTCCCTTTTGTACAAAAGGGTAATAAACACCCCTAAAATAGAGGTATAACGGGTTAAAATGTTCCACAAAAATATTTGCCATAAAATACTTCAAGCCTCTGTATACTCCTAAACTCAAAGCTCAACATAAATGAGAGAAATAAGGCAAAACTTAAAATTTCTTTTAGGGTTAATTTCGTACTTTTTCCGAATTGGTGCTAAAATGTCCCAGAAAACTTAATTTTAGGGCGATGGTGTGAACGACAAAAATATTCTACATCAAATTTCACTATAAGTCACCGAACAAAAGAAAGCTGTAGATATGATATATGTCGATAAGATATCAGCACCATCATTGGGCATTGAAACCAAAAATTATTTAGTAATTTTTTCATTTAGTTCTTCTTGACAATTCCTTACATTTTAAAAACTAATTATTATATTTCTCTTGGTAATTTTATAGCGTCCATCAGATATCAGCTATAAGTGAATGAATAAAGCACTCTATACCGTAGCGCCACCGATGAGTTATCCTCATACAGAACATGAAATACGAAAGATATCATGAAGCCATATTGCTTCGATCGCATATTTCTATACAAACAATAAAAAAAATGATGAATCTGTATGTTTTCCACAAATTTTTGACAAACATACCCTTATTGGGCTGATAAATCCACCCCAAAATTAAACTGCAGCACCGTTTTTTAACCTAGATACCTGATATTTGATATTTTGTTAAGACATACCCAATAGAATCAAATTGAATCCATTCATTCAATTGAATGCACAAATAATGTTGAACCGTTGGCGGATATTTACCTGCAATAAAAAAAGAGAGAGAAGCCAAATTAATGTGGAATTCAATAAATTAATTAATACCGAAAAAACCTATATCTCTACATATGGACATAACATTGTTCATATTTATATACAAAAAAATTGACTTATTAAAACGGTACAATGTGTTGATGATGATTGGAAAAAAGTGTGTGTAATACGATATCGAAGATATTATTCATTCAGTCATTCATCGATTCATTGATTCAGCTACCACCACCGCTCACTCATTCAACGGAATTGAATCCGAATTGAAGTCAAGCCAAACCAACGCTTTTTTGGCTTTAGGGCAACAAAATCCCACATCTCGCTAAACAATCGACAATTGACTGGCTGGTTGGCCATCAATCATCGAATTATACAACTAAAGCAACCACCAAGTAAGCAACCAACCGACCAATCGACCAAAATGAAATACAACCGAGTTTAATAAGATTTGTGTCTATATTTGCATTTGGTTTAGCTTATTTCTTTTCTTTTTGTATGTAGTTGTACTTTGAAACAATAGCCAAATGGCAATTCCAATGGCAATGGGATCTGTTAAGATATCCATTCAGCCATCCATCCATCGAACCATTCACTGAAGGTGGCAAGTAAGAATATTGAAACTCAGTTGAGTGCAAATATTTAATGGAAGCCCTCAACGAACACCAACAACAAGAGTACAGTGAGGCAATTTGAACAGATTTTGAAATTAATTCAGTCATTTACTAGGTGCAGGTCGCAACAATATATTTATGGTCAAATTAATGATAACACCATGCAACAAAAAAAAAAAGAAAAAAAAAAAAAAAAAAAAAGAAAAAAAAGAAAAAAAAAGAAAAAAAGAAAAAAAAAACAAAAAAGAAAAAAAAGAAAAAAAAAGAAAAAAAGAAAAAAAAAGAAAAAATAAAATAAAATAAAAATAAATAAAATAAAAAAATAAATAAAATAAAAAAATAATTAAAATAAAAAAAAAATAAAAAAAAATAAAAAAAATAAATACAAAAAAAATAAAAATAAATACAAAAAAAAATAAAAATAAATACAAAAAAAATAAAATAATAAAAAAGATGTAAATAATAATAATAAAAAAAAAGATATAAAAAATAATTTGAAGGAGACTTAAAAAACTACTTTTTTGCATATGCAAAATGTTGCAAATTTTACGGAAAGTTTAAGAATATTCTTGAATTGAAATAAAATATTTACAAATTTGGGAAAAGAGAAGGAAAATTTTGTATTGGTTTTAATATTTTTTAATTTTTTTGGCAAGTAATTCAATATTCGTTAATATTAGCCAATGTCCCCATAATGTTCATATTACTATCCTATACAATTAGGAGTAGGAATCCATTCCCAAAATGTATAATATGGATGAATTTAATAAATATTTTTGCAATTACAGCTTTTCAAGTGACGAATATTTTACCAGACATCTTGAATATTAAAATCCTTCCAAAGAATAATAAACCTCTACCTAGTTTGACAAGTAAAGAAGCAAAATAGAGCTAGCTGCTGTTGTTTAATGTTTCTATAGGAACACATGGCCACGCATACTGGAGTTGACTTATATAAATGAGACTTTCACATCAAAATACAATTATTCAACTTTCTATAGACGTCATCATATAGTGGGATACCAAATTCAAAGAAAGATCCATATATTTCACAGTAGTAGGTTGTCGACAGTTATATTTTTGTCTTTTGTAATTTTAAGTGGGTTATCTATTTTTGTAGTAAGATTTGACGCAGTTAGAACTTTGTCAAATGTCGACGGCGTGGTTGAAGTCGACGTGAGCCGATGAAATCGGCGTCGCGGCTCGTGCAGAAACATGCGGCGGCGGCAGCTTGTCGGCTAAAAATCGGTCGGCTTGTATCTCTGACCTTTCGAATATCGGCCAAAACCAAGCGCATCGAGTAACAAATAACACATTGCCAAGTTGCAAGCATCTCTTAGAGTTGCATATGTAAGTGTGTGTGTATTCTATATATATAAGATCTTCTTTATATATAACGAATGATACAATGCTAGATCCATTTTTTATCGAAACATTTTGTTGATAAAAAACATGAACAATATTAATTAGCGAATTTATATTTATTAACGAAGAGTATCATTTGTAACACATTGAAGGAGTGACTTAAGACCCTAAGTAGACCCTAAGTGATTTTTTAAGAGCTTGATAACTTTTTTTTTAAAAAAAAACGCATAAAATTTGCAAAATCTCATCGGTTCTTTATTTGAAACGTTAGATTGGTCCATGACATTTACTTTTTGAAGATAATTTCATTTAAATGTTGACCGCGGCTGCGTCTTAGGTGGTCCATTCGGAAAGTCCAATTTTGGGCAACTTTTTCGAGCATTTCGGCCGGAATAGCCCGAATTTCTTCGGAAATGTTGTCTTCCAAAGCTGGAATAGTTGCTGGCTTATTTCTGTAGACTTTAGACTTGACGTAGCCCCACAAAAAATAGTCTAAAGGCGTCAAATCGCATGATCTTGGTGGCCAACTTACCGGTCCATTTCTTGAGATGAATTGTTCTCCGAAGTTTTCCCTCAAAATGGCCATAGAATCGCGAGCTGTGTGGCATGTAGCGCCATCTTGTTGAAACCACATGTCAACCAAGTTCAGTTCTTCCATTTTTGGCAACAAAAAGTTTGTTAGCATCGAACGATAGCGATCGCCATTCACCGTAACGTTGCGTCCAACAGCATCTTTGAAAAAATACGGTCCAATGATTCCACCAGCGTACAAACCACACCAAACAGTGAATTTTTCGGGATGCATGGGCAGTTCTTGAACGGCTTCTGGTTGCTCTTCACTCCAAATGCGGCAATTTTGTTTATTTACGTAGCCATTCAACCAGAAATGAGCCTCATCGCTGAACAAAATTTGTCGATAAAAAAGCGGATTTTCTGCCAACTTTTCTAGGGCCCATTCACTGAAAATTCGACGTTGTGGCAGATCGTTTGGCTTCAGTTCTTGCACGAGCTGTATTTTATACGGTTTTACACCAAGATCTTTGCATAAAATCTTCCATGTGGTCGAATAACACAAACCCAATTGCTGCGAACGGCGACGAATCGACATTTCACGGTCTTCAGCAACACTCTCAGAAACAGACGCAATATTCTCTTCTGTACGCACTGTACGCATTCGTGTGGTTGGTTTAATGTCCAATAAAGTAAACTGAGTGCGAAACTTGGTCACAATCGCATTAATTGTTTGCTCACTTGGTCGATTATGTAGACCATAAATCGGACGTAAAGCGCGAAACACATTTCGAACCGAACACTGATTTTGGTAATAAAATTCAATGATTTGCAAGCGTTGCTCGTTAGTAAGTCTATTCATGATGAAATGTCAAAGCATACTGAGCATCTTTCTCTTTGACACCATGTCTGAAATCCCACGTGATCTGTCAAATACTAATGCATGAAAATCCTAACCTCAAAAAAATCACTCTTTATATGTGGCCCAAATCCGTTTAACAATTCCATATGAGTTTTAACAATTATTTTTCGAATTGACATTTATACTGGTACGGATTTTTTAAGCTGATTCCTCTCGAAGTTCTCGTAATACTAATGTTTTCAAAATATCAAAGGTGTGTTTTACTCTTGCTTCAACTATTGGCATTAGTTCTACTACCTCTTCCATTCATATTCCACTCAATTATATCTTTCAATCTAAAGAGTAAAAGAGACTTGATTTTAAGAAAATATATTACAAACAATTTAAAATTAGGAACATATATACAATTTCATCGTGTTGAATTAATCTGGATAGTGAAATGTTTCCATTGAAGTCGTCTGCATAAACAGTTTGTTCCAACTTTTTGCTAACATTTCCAGGTTAGAGACCTCTTATTGCATTTTGTTATTAGTATTATGTCCTATATTAAGGTCCATATTGATACAGATAAAGACTCTTAACAATTCTACAATATTCTCTGATTTATTTGACACAATTTTAAATACAAGGCTACTTAATGTAATACATTTTTAACAGTCGAATTGGATTTAGGATCGATATTTGGTGACAAATAAATTGGTCATATATTCCCACCTTACCAGCTCCTTTGTTGCCAAGTGGCAAGGAGCATTGGCAAAAATCAACAATGCCTCCATTGGTTTTTCGATAACAAAAACGATTCCATTCCCGAGGAATCAATAAAATAATATAAAAATAATCTTGACTATCCATGGCCAAAAAACGTCGTTTTCTTTCTAAAACCCTTTGTCCAAGGACATTTTTCTCCGCAATCTTAGGGAAACTTAGCTTCTTTTAAAGAAATTTTAACTAAACCGTAGTACACTTTTGATCAAAATTGGAGTATGGAATTTACACAAATTTAGGAAGATGTCTGATCCTTATAGGATCGAAAGGAAATAATAATAAATTTTCTGAAAGTGATCGACCTCGTTCACCAGAACTAGCTCCTCTCTTGTGACTACTTGCTGTTCCCAAATAGAAAAAATGTCATCACGATTCAATTGATAAATTTGACATTAGAATTAATGATTGATAAATCGCACAAGGAAGCAATATTTATACTAAGTAAACGCTAGGCTAAGTCTGGCGAGCTAGAAGCAGACTATAAGCGTATTTTAACACTAGCGCATTTCCCACCATAACTATAAAAGCGCATTTTGTTAAGAAATGAAATTTTGTAAAAATTGTGTTCATGTTTCATGTATGACCAGCTTTTCACACACTGTACCTCGTCGACGGCCATGACGATGACGACGACGATGAGATGATGATATTTTTGCGCAAAGTTAACAAAACTGCGAAACTATGACAATTTTATAATTAAATATTGACTTAAATAATTGCTCGGGAGAGTGGAGTAGCAGCCAAGAACAAAATTCATAATAGAGCCTTACCAATATCACCACATCTAACTCACGCACACACACACCCAGAGGCAGGCGGCTTTGTTCGCCAAACATGGAACAAGTTCATAACTATTCCGTTGTTCTATGAAAATGCGTTGAACGTGCTGTGCCTAAAGTTTAGAAAATTTCCTTCATATTTCATTGGAAACAAATGAAAAACATTGGCAAATCTTGAAAAAAAAAAAAACAACATTTTTGTAGTCGGAACGGAAATATATACTAAGATTACGTTAAGGCACAGTGGTTCAAAACTGATTTTTTGTGGAATTAATTTTTGGAACAACATTTCAAATGTTTAAAAATGGCTGGTATGAGGGCTACTGGGCGACCCTGCACAATGGGTCGATTCGGAAAATTTTTAATAATTATCAAATTGAAAATTTTAAATAATTTTATCAAATTGAAAATTTTAAATAATTCTCAAATTGAAAATTTTAAATAATTCTCAAATTGAAAAATTTAAATAATTCTTAAATTGAAAAATTTAAATAATTGTCAAAAATACAATTAGGAATTTGAACGTGACCGAAATGAAGAACTACTGTTTTTTTCGTTCTAAAAAAAAATATTCATATTTTTGGGATTTATTTTCCACATTTTAGGAATCATATTGAAAATTTTAAATAATTGTCAAATTGAAAATCTTAAATAATTGTCAAAAATACAATTAGGAATTTGAGCGTGACCGAAATGAAGAACTCGTGTTTTTTTTTTCGTTCTAAAAAAATATTCATATTTTTGGGATTTATTTTCCCCATTTTAGGAATTGTGAAATTTTTATCTGATATTTTAAAAAGTTTTTCAATAGAAAAATTCTTGAATTGTTTAAAAACAAATTGGGTACATCTTATATACAAGTCCCACAATTCCTAAAACGGGGAAAATAAATCCCAAAAAATATGAGTATTTTTAGAAAAAAAAGAAAAAGATATCGTGACGAAATTGCAGATGCTTAAAAGGGTATGTGGTCCACATGAACATTTTAAAAAATATCAAAAGCACAATTAGGAATTTATTTGCCTCATTTTAGGAATTGTGGAATTTTTATCTGAGTTTCATAAAAAATGTTTTTTGAAAGTACAACGATTACAAATTCTTGAATTGTTTAAAATAATGGGGACACCCTATATATACAAATCCCACAATTCCTAAAACGGGGTAAATAAATCCCAAAAATATGAATTTTTCAGAAAAAAAAAAAAGAAAAAGATATCGTGACGAAATCTCAAATGCTTAAAAGGGTATGTGGTCCACATGAGCATTTTAAAAAATATCAAAAGCACAATTAGGAATTTATTTGCCCCATTTTAGGAATTGTGGGATTTTTATCAGAGTTTATCAAAAATGTTTTTTGAAAGTACAACGATTACAAATTCTTGAATTGTTTAAAATAATAGGTACAACACTTTATATACAAATACCACAATTCCTAAAACGGGGAAAATAAATCCCAAAAATATGAATTTTTCAGAAAAAAAAAGAAAAAGATATCGTGACGAAATCTCAAATGCTTAAAAGGGTATGTGGTCCACATGAACACTTTAAAAAAATATCAAAAGTACAATTAGGAATTTATTTTCCCCATTTTAGGAATTGTGGGATTTTTATCTGAGTTTTATCAAAAATGTTTTTTGAAAGTACAACGATTACAAATTCTTGAATTGTTTAAAATAATGGGGACACTCTATATATACAAATCCCACAATTCCTAAAACGGGGAAAATAAATCCCAAAAATATGAATTTTGCAGAAAAAAAGAAAAAGATATCGTGACGAAATTTCAAATGCTGAAAATGGTATGTGGTCCACATGAAAATTTTAGAAAATATCAAAAGTGCAATTAGGAACTTATTTTCCCCATTTTAGGAATTGTGGGATTTTTATCTGAGTATTATCAAAGATGTTTTTTGAAAGTACAACGATTACAAATTCTTGAATTGTTTAAAATAATGGGAACACCCTATATATACAAATCCCACAATTCCTAAAACGGGGAAAATAAATCCCAAAAAATATGAATATTTTTTAGAAAAAGATATCGTGACGAAATTTAACATGGTATGTGGTCTAGATGAAAATTTTAAAAAATATCAAACGTACAATTAGGATTTTATTTTCCCCATTTTAGGAATTCTGGGATTTTTATCTGAGTTTTGTCAAAAATGTTTTTCAAAAGTAAAACGATTACAAACAAATTATTGAATTGTTTAAAATAATGGGGACAACACCTTATATACAAATCCCACAATTCCTAAAACGGGAAAAATAAATCCCAAAAATATGAATATTTTTTAGAAAAAAAGAAAAAGATATCGTTACGAAATTTCATATGCTGAAAATGGTATGTGGTCCCCATGAAAATTTTAAAAAATACCAAAAATACAATTAGGAATTTATTTTTCCCATTTTAGGAATTGTGGGATTTTTATCTGAGTTTTATCAAAAATGTTTTTTGAAAGTACAACGATTACAAATTTTTGAATTGTTTAAAATAATGGGAACACCATATATCTACAAATCCCACAATTCCTAAAACGGGGAAAATAAATCCCAAAATTATGAAGTTTTTTTAGCAAAAAAGATATCGCGACGAAATTTCAAATGCTTAAAATTGTATGTGGTCCACATGAAAAATTTAAAAAATATCAAAAGTACAATTAGGAATTTATTTTCCCATTTTAGGAATTGTGGGATTTTTATCTGATCAAAATGTTTTTTGAAAGTGAATGATTACAAATTCTTGTATTGTTTAAAATAATGGGGACACCCTATATATACAAATCCCACAATTCCTAAAACGGGGAAAATAAATCCCAAAAATATGAATATTTTTTAGAAAAAATTAACGCGAGTTCTTTATTTGGGTCACACTCAACAAAACACACTTTATCCATATAATTGTCAAAAGTACATTTAGGTATTCAATTTTAGGAATTCTGGGATTTTTATATTTTTGTTTTCTCAAAAATGTTTTTGAAAAATAAAAAGACTACAAATACCTGATTTTTTTAAAAACAAATTGGTTACATCTTATATAAAAATCCCACAATTCATAAAACGGGGAAATTAAATCCCAAAAATATGATTTTTTTTTAGAAAAAAAAAAAATACCTCGAGTTCTTCAGTTTGGTCATACTCAACTATACACACTTTATCCATATTTCATATCCTGTGTGGGGATAACTAATCAGTGGCGCTTATGTATTTTTTCTATAAAAATTACTCAGTGACTTGGCTGAGCAAAATAAAGGGTGATTTTTTAAGAGCTTGATAACTTTTTTTTTAAAAAAAACGCATAAAATTTGCAAAATCTCATCGGTTATTTATTTGAAACGTTAGATTGGTCCATGACATTTACTTTTTGAAGATAATTTCATTTAAATGTTGACCGCGGCTGCGTCGTAGGTGGTCCATCCGCTTAGTCCAATTTTGGCATTTCCACGTTTTTGAGTAACAGGGACCCAATTGGTGCGAACGACGACGAATCGAAAATTGGTGGTCATCATTAACACTGGCCGATACAGCTGCGATATTTTCTTCAGTTCGCACTCTACGTAAGCGTGTTGGTGGTTTAATGTCCAACAATGTAAATTTGGTGCGAAATTTAGTCACAATAGCCCGAATAGCCGCTTCAGTGGGTCGATTAAACTGACCATAAAATGGAAGCGCGCAATGAACTTTCTTAACAGAGCACGCATTTTGATAATAAAATTCAATAATTTGCAAGCGTTGTTCGTTTGTAAGACGATTCATGATGAAATGTCAAAGCATACTGAGCATCTTTCTCTTTGACACCATGTCTGAAATCCCACGTGATCTGTCAAATACTAATGCATGAAAATCCTAACCTCAAAAAAATCACTCTTTATTACATTCGTATCCCCATACCCACATGACATCCTAAATGTTGGAAATCATCTGTTCTAAGCTTATGTTCAAAAATTATCGAAATAATTCCAAAATCCCCTCGATTTTTAAACACTGTCTGCCGTTGCGTGTTGTTGTAATTAAGTTTAGTTGAAGTATTTAGAAGCTTGTTGTTGTTATTGTTTGTTTTTTTTTTCAGAGAACAATAGTTACTGACGACGAGGACACAGTTAAGCAGCAATTATGAAACATACGATGATTTTGTTTCGGCGTTTTATTTTTCGCAATTTTTTCCCGTTTTGAGAACAAAACATTCTCATGATTCAGTAATTTACTTTTTATGGCTAAGACCAGTGTGTAGACAAGAGGCTGTTTGGTGTGGTGGTGGAGTCGTGGCTTTTTCGTCGTCGTTTGCCATCCATTCCATTGAAGTACACAAGACCGTCGTCCGTAGTTCGCTCCATGTGTTGTTAATGAGATTTTGCCAAAAGCAGAAAACACAAAACATAGGCCCAAGAAAAACGAACAGAATATAATTTAGTTTAAGCCCAGAACATAATGATTCGGATTAAGCTGTAAGATTATGGTGTAAACATTAAGTCATTCGCACACACACACACACTCACACTGTGCGAGGGGTATTTCTATAGGCAACCGGCAAGAGTGTTGATTAAAATCTAGTACTGTGCGCTGCTGATACTCATGAGAAAATACAGAAAAATAAAGGAAAATATTCTCATAGCACAAGCAGGCTACAAAAAAGTGAGCATCCCAGCAAACATTTTCTTTACGCTCGAACAAAATTGGGAAATATTAAAAACTTACTTCCAAAGTAGTGAGTCTTTAACGCAAACCGTAAGAAATTTACGTGGAAAATATTCGAGAAGAGATCGGCCTTCAGTTCAGGCTTCATGAAACTCATTTTCATCTTGGTGGCTATGTCAATAAGCCAAATTGTCGCATATGGGGTTCAGAAAACCCACACGTGATTATCGAGAAGCCAATACATCCACAACTAGTTACTGTTTGGTGTGGATTTTGGGCTGGCGGCATCATTGGGCCAATTGGGTTGATCGAATAAGGTACCAGTCGAGCCAGTCGTGGTAGTCATATAAATGATATTGTGTTCCACTATTAAATGACAAAGTTCAAACTTTCCAATAAAATCAGAATTTTTAAAAAATAATTTACTAATTTAAAACTTTAAATAGCCCACCATATATAAAGGAATTTCATATCCTGTGTGGGGATAACTCATCAGTGGCGCTTCACAAAATAGTGGCGCGAATATACTCTCTGCAAAAACAAATTTATCAAAAGACCATTTTCTAATGTGTTTGGGCTTTCTTAAATCGATAACGATAAACAATTTATATTTTGTTTTTACTAAAATTCCAATTTTCGCAGGAGATACCTTAAGTCAGATAACTTCCGTTTATATGTGCAGTTAAAGGTAACTTTGTTGGCTAAAAATGTTGCGAATTAACGAAAAAATCATTTTTTGAATATTAAATAAAATATTTATTGCTAGCACAAAAAAAATCATAAAAAATAGAAGAAAATTGAAATAGCTAATATTCTAACGCAGAAAGCAATGTCTATATGTAGAAGATCTATGAATAAATTTAGAAGTTATTACTCGCTTTGTAGTCGCAAATAATTTTGTTTTTAAATATTAATTAAAAAGTATATATTATTTAAAAAATATTATTTAAAAAAAATTATTTAAAAACAAATATTATTAAAAAAATATTATTTAAAAAAACATTTTTTAAAAAAATATCATTAAAAAAAAATATTTTTTAAAAAAATATCATTTAAAAAAATATTATTTTTTAAAAAATATTAAAAAAAAAATATTATTAAAAAAATATTTAATAAAAATATTATTTTTTAAAAAATATTAGTTAAAAATAATATATATTTTTTTAATATCATTTAAAAAATATTATTTGTTGTTTGTATGTATTGTTGGTCTGTTATGTTGTATGTGTTGTCATTTATTTTGGTTTAAAACCAAAGGTTGTGCTGAAGTCTTCAGCAGAACCCAAAATTAGCAAAAAGGCAAAGTGAGACCTTTATTGTTGCAGCTAAAAGTTGACTGCGCAGTTTCGATGGGTGCTACCCCATCTCGTCAGAACTTTCGCAACGAATGTATGTCTTTGACTTAAATCAGGGTTCATATTAGTACCAGCGGTTACATACGACAAAAGACATAACAGACCAACAATACACACGAGGTACAGTGAAGACGGGACATACCGTACAACAACAACCTTTGCATTTGCAACATTATTTTTTAAATTTTTATAAGAGAATATATTTTTAATTTTTTAATAAAGTCAACAAGATATTGAACATATAAGCAAGTGTGATCGGGCCAATATTTGCAACATGAGCGTAGAAATATTGAAGTTTCCTTTGGCGAAAATTGCAATTTTAGTATTTTTTTAATTTATTCATAAAAAATATTTTTGTTGAATTTAGATCTGACAACGGATATTGATACAGGGGGTGAAAAATGAATATAAGTTTATTGGCGCATTTTAGCCAATATGTGTCCCCCATTTAAACATCGGCGTTGGAATCTTTGTCCTTACGTTTTAAGTATAAGTTGTGTTCAGCAATATCACTTTAAAAACTACGAGGCATCTTTTTGTGGAACATTTTAATACTCTAGCTCCTCAATATAGGGTCTTTTTAGACCCTAAAAAAGGGTTTGAACGGGTTAAAATGTTCTACAAAAATATTTACCATTAAATTCTATGTCAAGTCTCTGAATACGCCAAAGCAAAAACTCAACTAAAATATCGGAAATAAGCCAAAACTTTGAACTCATTTTAGGGTTAATTTCATATTTTTTCATGAATTGGTGCTAAAATGTCTCAGAAAACTGAATTTTAAGGAGGGGGTGTGAATGGCAAAACTATTCTACGTCAAATTTCACTATAAGTCACCGAACAAAAAAAGTTGTAGCTGTAATAAAGGGTGGTTAGATTGTAAGGGCCGATGTTGAATGTGAACCACACCTAAACATCAAGTTTTTTCCTGCTTTTCATTTGACATTTCTCAATTTCAGACTAACTCAATTTGAACCATGGAAAGAAACACAAGCGAGCAACGCGTTAAAGTTTTTCAGGCTTATTATGAAAATGGGCGTTCAAATCAAAATGCATATCGTGCACTTCGTGATTTTTTCGGTCAATTGAATCGTCCAAATGTGCGTACAATCGGAAAAATCGTGCGAAAAATTATAGTCTGTAGGAGATGTGAATGCTCGTACAGCTCGTACTGCTGAAAATATTGCTGCTGTTCGGAATAGTGTGGCTGAAGAGCCGTCCACCTCAACTCGTCGTCCTGCCCAACAATTGCACCTCTCACGGTCGTCGTTGATGACACGCTTACAAGGTGCAATTGACTCAAGAACTAAAGCCTCTTGACCATTCCAAAACGTCGTCAATGGTAGGAGTGGTGGCAAGAAATGGCAACTGTGGATGATCAATTTTCGCAGAAAATCAGTGATGAGGCACATTTTCACCTCAGAGGATTCGTCAATAAGCAGAATTGTCGCATTTGGGCGAATGATAATCCAAGAGTGATTGTCGATGCAATGACCTGCAAAGAGTGACTGTTTGGTGCGGTTAATGGCTGGCGGCATCATCGGGCCGTATTTTTTCCAAAATGAGGCCGGTCAGACAGTTACTGTGAATGATATTCGCTATCGTGAGGTGATAATGAACTTTTTATGGCCCGAATTGCAAGATATGGATGTGGACGATATGTACTTTCAACAGGATGGTGCCATTTGCCACACAGCCAACGAAACAATGGCTCTTTTGCGCGACAAATTCAATGGCAGTGTTATCTCACGTGGTGGCGATGTCAATTGGCCGCCAAGATCATGTGATTTGACACCGTTGGACTTCTTTCTTTGGGTTTATTTGAAAGAAAAGTTGTCTGTTCATAAGCCAGCACCAATTCAAGAGCTAAAGGATGAGATAATTCGGCACATTAACGGCATATAACCTCAATTATGCTTCAGCGTCATCGAAATGGTGATGGAGGTGTGCCGCCGAGGTCGCGGCGGCCATGTGGCCGATATTTTGTTCCCTACATTATTGAACCATACCAATGCTATCGTAATAAAAAGAAATGACAATAATTTCCTAAATAAATGAATCATCGGCCCTTAAAATTTAACCTCCCTTTATGTATATAGCGTGAAAAAGTTTCTCTAAAGTTTTTACAATTTTATTTCTTTTGTTTTGATTTTCTACATGATTACATTCATTATTTTCCATTAATTTTATATTTTACAGGATTTTTTTTTTGCAAAATCAACCAAAATTTCAGTGAAAAATCATCTGAAAATTATGAAAAATCCAAGAAAAATAGGAAATGGAAAAATTTTATTTTTTTTGTAGTGTGCGATTGCATAATAAAAAATATATAAATTTTACCATTACCTATTGAAAAAAATCATTCTAATTAATTTTTACTGATATTAACTATTTCCAAACTCACACAACTGCTAAAAACACTACACATAAGAACACTACTTTAAAATTAAAAAAAAAATATTTCGGAAATGAAAATAAAATAAATAAAATTGTAAAACCATTAGAAAATCTAATAGACCACATCTTTATTTTAAAAGTAATTGAAGACACCATCAAAACAAGCTAAAAACATTAAAATCGGTAATGCATAAGGTGGTTCGTGTCACATGGTCCCACCCAGCAAAAACTTGGTAATGACACCTCATTATTATTGGCATTACCTAGTAATGAGAGCTCATTACGTCCTGCATTATTTTAAAGTATGAAATAATGACCTCCTTATAATGGTTTAAAAAAGTACTTGAGTTGTGTGTAGCTTTGTCTTCCAGTCATTTCGATGCTGCCGCGACCGTCGCTCGAAGATTGAACGGATTTGATATTTTCTATTGGTGAAGCAAATTTAGTTGCTTCATGTCGATCGAAGCGTACACATGTTACGCGGAATGTTGATTGCTTCTTTGAAGAATCATAAAGTTAATTTGATGAACTATATTGGAATTAAAAAAAAAAATATTTTATTTTTAAAAACTATCTTTTCAACACAACAACAAGAAGAATGGAAAATACATTTCCCATTCTTCTTATTATTCTGTTCGTTTTGTTACTTTTTACTTTTTTGTGTATACGTTCGCTTGCCGAGATGTGGTTGTTCATCATACTAATTTTGAAATATATTGAAGTTGCAATAACTTGAAGTTGCGAGAAATGTTTTGGTATGTTTGTTCAAACCATCAACCACAACACTCAACAACGTCAACCAACATACTTACCAACCAGTACTTATATATTAAATTTTTGTAAGCGTACGTGGAAGTACTTATTTCTCAACTTTTTATAAGCATGCGTGGAAGTACTTATTTTTTTACAATCCCTTTATAAAAATAATTAGAAACGGATCCGAAAAATAAGTAGTGAAGGTTTTTGGTTTTGCCTTATTCCCCACATTACTTGGTAGTGAGAGTTTTTGCTGGGCAGCTTCCACATTTATAAAACAATTGATCATGTTTTTGATCAAGTATCAGGCCATAGTGGACCAGTATAGAAGTCATGAAGGATAGAGAATTGTGTGGGAGGTACAAGGCGTGGCGTAAATATTTTTTAGGTTTAAGTGATTATAAAAACATTTTCAAATATCAAATTGCAAATGATTTGTACTGCCCGTATGGATGTTATGTCGGTTTTATTGTAACCAAAGTTTATGCCATTTTGTGTGGGTGTGGCAATATCGCCCATATTCCATGGGAGTGTAACCTCAATAAAAGCATTGCCAAATATCAAATTTCACAGTATTCCGATCGTCTCTATAGAATTTATAACAACTTTAATTTTACGTAGTTTTGCGTGATTTGTGTGGAAGGTACTGGAAGGGGCGTGGCGAAACTCGTCATATTTAGTACACTTAAAGTGATTGTAAAAACATTAGCAAATACCAAAATTTAGCTCATTCCGAATATCCGTGTGGAAGTTATATGGGTTTTAATTTTTTAACATAGGAATATGTGTCATTTGTGTAGGAGGTACCAGAAGGGGCGTGGAAATTTCGCTCATCTACGAATTTAAACTAAGTTTGGGAAAAATATTACCATGTGTAATGTTTGAATTGATTCCTTAGATCCTTTCAAGGGTTATCGTGTACACCAGCCAGACAGACGGACGGACTGCCATGACTCAAACATCTTAAAAAGTTGTGCAACGGATTTGGTCCAAACATACTTGGGGTCTTAAGTCACACCTTCAATGATATATACACTCTTACTCTGTAGAGTGAGGTTATACAAATCTTATTTTTTTAATGTTAAATTAAATAACCCGTGAAAAACAATTTTCTAATTCTTTTCCAAGAATACCAATAAAATATTTTTATGAGAAGAATACGTACACAAACTTTCAAAACAATCGCAGCTATCGAGATCAAAAATCGTACCGCTTGACATGGAATGACTCTCATGCTCTTTGTTTCATTAATTTAATTATGAATTAAATTAAAAATTGAATTACTTAATTAATAAAAAATTAATAGTGTATATTTACAGACAAATAAGTCAATTAATTTTTAATTGAGGTAGTTAATTATTTAATTGATTTCATTAATTCGTCAGAAACTCTAAAATATCAGATATTTTATAAATTATATAAATAAAAGTATATAAAGTCATTACCCATCTAAAGGGTGATTTTTTTAAAAGCTATAGCAAAGTTTTTCAAAAAAAAAAAACACATAAAATTCAGAAAAATTCATTAAATCTATTTAAATCTATAGTACGGTCCATATAATTTAATGTTTGAAGGTTATTTCATGCAAATGTTGACCTTGACTGCGCCGCCTCAAATGGTCCATCCGCTTAGTCTAATTTTAGCATGTCCACGTTTTTGAGTAACAGAGGTGAAAGTTCACGAATTGTTAGTCAGCACAATTGTACCAAAAATGGGCGGTAATTGAAAAGTGGGCGTGACACCTCCCATACGAAGTTAAAATATATTATTGAATATTGTCAGTTATATGACACCTACAGTGCTGACATTTTATGTAAGTGCATCTAGCATCAATGTGAGTAGTTGTGTCAAAAATGGGTATTGAAAAAGTGGGCGTGGCACCTCCCATACGAAGTTAAACCCCATTTACGAATATATTCCGTTCTATGACAGATACAATACTGAAATTGTGTCAATTGTGTGAGTACATCTAGCATCAATGTGTGTAGTTGTGCCAAAAATGGACGGTAAAGGAAAAGTGGGCGTGGCACCTCCAATACGAAGTTAAAACCTATTATTGAATAATGTCAATTCTATGACACATAGAGTGCTGAAATTTTGTGTGAGTAGATCCAGTGTAAATAGTTGTGCAAAGATGGGCGGAAAGTGGGCGTGGCACCTCCCATATGAAATTAAAACCTGGTTTAGAGTATATTCGACACCGAGATTCCTATATTGGTTGTATGAGTTAATTTATTTGTAACCTTCTTAGACAATATACAAATGGGCTGGATTTGAAAGATGGGGAATTTTTGATTTGAATTTCGTACAGTTACACGTTTTTTTGGAATATGAAGCCCGTAAATTTTTTTATTATTGGGTGTATACATAAAAGACTTTCAAGGACTGCTTTTGATTATTCCCTGTGGGGAGGGGGAATGGTGAATTGATTGTATGGCTACAAATAAACACCAGATGACTCGATGTTATTTATACATATGATATGAACACGATTTATTGCCAAAGACTCTACTCTGCTAGAGTCTGCTTTTAACAATATGCATAACGTGTGTAGCGGCCATAAAAATGGCTAATGGCTCGCTTTCACAGTCCCTGTGGGATTAAGACCACAACTGTCTGCATTTTGCATACCATATGACACTCTCTTCTCCATTGTCGTCGTCGCCGTCACTTTCTCCTGCAACATAGCCCTATGGTTACCAGAAAGTTACATGATATTTATCGGACATTTTATGCCACCTTAAAAAGGCCACACTTTTGACACTTTTAATTGCTGGTGCTACGACCATTTCCGCTTTGGCGTTTTTTTTCTCCTCTTCTCTTCTTTTCTGCAGGCCGATGTAAACTTGGCCAATTGCCCACCATGTTGCCGGCTTTCCGTGTTGTCAGCAGGCAGTCAGGCCAGCAAGCAAGCTTGGCTGGGCAGACGCCGACAGACAGTTATATTTTATGTTGTTGATATTCTTACATAATTGCAATGTGTTTTTTTCTAGCGGCTAACAAGCGTGTGCAGTATGTGTGCACAGTATGTGCCTACAAAACACGTGAGTGACTGACTGAGTGAGCGGTTTGGCACGCCAGTCACCAACCGGCTGACTTATGGATGGATGGATGGACGGACGCCTACCCTTACCAACTTAACTCAGCTATCTCCCTCCCTCGTGCCAGTGAAGAATTTGTTTACAAAAAATAAATAAAAAAAAAAACAACAACGGCCACAACAAATTGTTTACAGAAAAAAGTCAGCCTAAAGCGTGTTAAGCTAACATTAAAGCAAAAACCAAACACACCTACACGTACGTACGTAGAGGGATGTAGTGTGCTGACGAACGAACATATGTCGCTCACAAACTTCCCCCCTCTTGGGGGACTACAGGACACAGTGTTACCACCACCCTCGACAACAAACAAATTTAGAAACAACAAACAACAATAAATGAAGTTTTAATAACATTATGTTTAAACAACATAATGTCCATGTTTACAGAGTAATAATAACTCACTCGCTCGCTCAACATGCCTGCATTTCGTCTGTCCGCCGTTGAGTGGTGGGCGCACCTCCGTAAATAATGCAACGGACTAGGCAGTGTGCGGCCGACTGCATGTAGTGCGGATCACATTATTCCCTAATAAAAGTATTAGTGTCGGCAATTAAGTGGTAAAGTAGCCGACATAGAAAGAGATGAATTTTGAGGGATCTCAACGACTGCCATGTAAGCTTTTGGGAATGTTTGGTCCATTCATTGAAGAGAAAATCGCAAAGAGGAGGAATTTTACAGCTTTGAAATTTTCTTGTCAGAGATAAAAGTTTCTTCTCAGAAATACTTGCAAAGGGAGAGTAACTTAAAGCTTCAAGCTAAGCTTTTTCTGGAACAAAGTTTTAATGCAGAAATAACTGCCAAAAAGGGGAAAAGCTTAAAAAGCTAGATTGTAGTATGTGGGATTAGAGAAATATCTTTAACATAAACAAAATTTTGCTACAGATAGTCAAAGTGACTGACATACTCTTTCTGGGTGTCCAGACGACTGCTATATGAGCTTCAAGAAAAGCTTGATCTTAAACAAAGTTTCTTTGCAGAGATAACAACAAAGGATGCCATATTTTTCAAAGCTTGATCTTAAACAATCTTTATCTGCACATACCAAAGCAAATATAGGCAATAGCTTAAGCAATGTGAGCTTAGTCAAAAAGCTTTTAAATATATAATTTATTTTATTTTTTTTTTGTAATTTTAGACCCACCTACTAAGTGATCATTTAAAGCTTCGAAAAGCTTTATCTTAAACAAAGTTTCGATGCAGAGATAACAACAAAGGACAGAATAATTAAGAGCTTGATATTAAACGAAGTTTCTGAGCAGAGATAAATGCAAAGACAACAACTTAAAAAGCTATATTGTAGGTGAACTTAGCCAAAAAAAACTGTATCTTAAATAAAACTTTTAAATATAAAATTTAAATTCCTTTAAATAATTTAAAGCTTCGAGAAAGGCTTGATCTTAAACAAAGTTTCTGAGCAGAGATAAATGCAAAGACAACAACTTAAAAAGCTATATTGTAGGTGAGCTTAGCCAAAAAACTGCATCTTAAATAAAGCTTTTAAATATAAAATTTAAATTACTTTAACTTATTTAAAGCTTCGAGAAAGGCTTGATCTTAAACAAAGTTTCACTGCAGAGATAAACGCAAAGGCATTTACTTGAAAAGCTATATTGTAGATGAGCTTACACAAAAAGCTATTTAAACTAAGATTTTAATATTTACGCATTAATTATAGAATTATTTTTTTTTTCTTTTAATTTTAGACTCACCTAATAAGTGATAATGCAAAGCTTGAACAAAGTTTTCCTACAGATATAAAGGCAAGGCAATACTTAAAAAGCTATAGTGTAGGTGAGCTAAGATAAAAAACTTTATCTCAAACAAAGCTTTTAAATATAAAATTAAATTAATTTTCTTTTCTTTTAGTTTTAGACTCACCTACAAAGTGATATTTTAAAGATTGGAAAAAAGCTTGATCTTAAAAAAAGTTTCGATGCAGATATAAACGAAAAGAAGGGGATAACTTAAAAACCTATATTGCAGGCTATCTTAGCAAAAAAAAAGCTTTTTCTTAAACGAAGCTTTTTTAAGTTAATTTTAAGTTATAAAAAATATTTCTTTTTTTAATTTTAGGCTCTTACTTACTAAGTGATGTTCACTAATTTGTTCATAATCAAAATCTATCTTAAAATGTTGATTTAAAAATAGAAAGCGGGAATTTTCTATTCCCATGCAGACATAATAAGGAACATGAATATAAGCGGCAATAGGTTTCATTTATTTCCGTTGTAATAGAAATAAAGTGTTTAAATCAAAGCAAGAAAAAAGAGGAAACTGGGAAAAAATTCTATAAATTACGATTGGAAATTTATGGGAACAATTCATTCCCAGGAATATTGTATTCGCTATCTCTAAGAAGGTCTCATCGAAGGTCTAATCATCAGCATTTAGAAATCCAATACTATATTTCAGAACTAGACCAATTCTTTCATATCTGAAAGCTAGATTGAAAAATATTTAGAAATAAAGTTGTGCAGCCTCGAGCCAAAAGCCAAATGAATGGAACGTAATATAAGTCTGCCTCTTAAAATTTTAAAATTAAAGCTCTCTGTAGATAGATGCTGCCGCATAACGACTGAGAATTTACATCGGTCCCCATCTTTGGCCTACTTAAGGCGTTCTAAGCTAGATTTGATACCAAAAACTGATTAAATTTAAGTTACCAAAGAAATCTACCACCACTTTTTGGGAAATTCCAAAATGTAGTGCACTTTCGAAGTAAACACTACCGACCGGTGATGTTGTACCTCGTTATTGTAACACATTAACCGCAAAAACAATCAACGGCTGTTATACGAGTACACAGACCCACAACCCACATTTCAGGTGGTGGTGGTGGCTGCCGTCCGTTGTTTACCTATGCCAAACTCTGCAGTTTTGGCCAAGTTTAAAAGTGCACTGGAGTACATGGGTTTTTATCGAACGGCGACATAGCGAGAATGAATTCCGAAATTTGTTAAGCACCATCGACGAAATATTTGCTTTGGAGGGGGGATGTTGCGGAAGTCTATCAGGAACTAAGCACAGGAAACAGATGTACATACATATGTATGTGCTTCAAAGTGTTTTATTAAGTTTCCGTTTTACTCGGACAGAATTACAAATACATATTGGCGATATGATAGATTGTCTGTTTTGGTTTGAGGAGTAACATTTTTTATTTGAAGAAGAAAATGGGAATTATTTGAATGGGAGAATCAGTGGGTTCTGTGTATGGAGCCTAAAGCTAACTTCGTTGAAAAACCAAGGGATGATCTTTAGTTCTAGCAGTCTTCAAAAAAAATTCCATAAAAAATTGGATAAAATTGTTTTCCATATGAAACCGAACACCTTTTATAGATTCATTCGATTTCTTTGAAACTCAAAAAAGTATTGGATTGTATAAATTAGAAACGTCTATAAAAAAGTACTGATTTTTCTGGTCTTATTATTTTATATCATTCATATGACTACCACGACTGGCTCGGCAGTAACTCATCCGATCAACCCAATTTTTTAGTACAGCCCAAAATTCACACCAGACAGTGACTTGTTGTGGATGCATTGGCTTCTCAATAGTCACGTGTGGGTTCTCTGAACCCTATATGCGACAAATTTGCTTATTGACATAGCCACCGAGATGAAAATGAGCTTCATCTGAAAACACGAACATATTCCACGTAAATTTCTTACAATTTGTATTAAAGACTCACTACTTTGGAAGTAAGTTTTAAATATTTATCAATTTTGTTCGAACGTTAGCGTCCCAATTAGCAAATGTCAAACTTAAACCTGAAAAAAAATGAATGTTATTCTACCATTCTAAGTCAATGCAATCGGTAGTTCAAATTTAAAATGTAATATGACACACCCTATTATATATGATATTTCCCGATATATAATATGACATTTTAAATATTACAGTGGATCGAAAGGAAATATTTTTTCTCATAAAATAATTTCAAAAATATGTAGCTTTTTTGTGGTATGAGATACATATATAAATCTTTTTCTAAGTTCAAGAATTTTTTTTTGAAGCCAGCTTAAAGTTAGTTAATTTAATTATTTATACTAAATATTTTTATTTTCTTTAGCAACCACGGTTATAATTGCTTTAAAGTAACTATTTGATTTACCAAAATTCAACATATATTTTTTTGTTTATAAAATAAATTAAAAAATATTTTTTTAAAGTTTGACAATTTTCTGTAGAACTAGAAAAATTTCTTGAAATTAGAGAAAATGTGTATTTGATACTCTTACAGATTAATACAAAAAAAGAAGCTGTATTTTTCTGTTTATCAAATAAATGAAAAATAAATAGGAAAAAATACAAACAAAAATATATCTTTGTCAATTTTCTATAGAATTAGAAGAAATTTACTTGAAATTATAAAAATATAAAAACTTTTGTTTCTCATACCCAAAAAAGTTAAAATTTTTTTAAAATTGCCTTATGACAAAAATACTTTATTTTCAATCCACCTTCGTGTCTACAATTTCTTTTTTTAGATAATCGGGAAATGCAGCATTTGCCATAAAGAAAAACAACATATTTAAAAAATGTAATCAAAATCTAATTATTTTACAAAAATCGAAGCTGTATTATTTGTTTACAAAATAAATAATAAAAAATATTTTTTTAAGATTTAACAATTTTCTATAAAACTAGAAAAAATTTGCTTGAATAATAAATAACGTTTTTTTGTGTTTCATTAAAGTTAAAAAATTGTAAATTAAATTATGACAAAAATAAATTATTTTTCATCCACCACAATTTCCACAACATTAACAATTTCTTATTATTTTTATTTATTTTATTATTATTCTTATTTTTTTGAAATTCGAGAAATGCAGCTATATTCGCCATAAAGATAAACTATATATTTGGAAAATTTTATCACAATCGAAGAAAAGAAACAAAGTTTTTATTATCGCTTCAGCTGAAAAGACTATTTTGAATAATAAAAATCGAATCGAATAATCAAGTAATTTTTCTAAAATATACCCGATGCCAGATTTGTATTTTTAGTATCACAAAATATTCTTTGGATCCTCGTCTAATTTCAATTTTTTCGAAAATGCAAACATGTTTACTAGATCAAAAGTTATTGAATTGTGGGCGATGGAACTTCTTTTAAAAAATTTTAACACCGAACTGCAATTACACTGTGGAACAAAATGATACTTTTTCGAAAATATTTTTTTTTACAACGGATTCTGATAGAGGGCATGAAAATAGAATATACATACGTCTATGGGCGTTTAGAAAGTTTATGTAAGGGTGTCATTTTTTTCGAGCAGGGTCAATATTTCCCCCTTTTAAACATTTTTATGATGAATCGGCGGCATAGGACCTGTGATCCTTACATTTTAAGTATAGGATGTGTTCAGCAAAATTACTTAGAACGTTAAGAGAAAAATTTCTGTGGGACATTTTAACCCCCCATCTCTTCAATATAGGGGTCTTTTTGGTACCTTTTGTGCAAACGGGTAAAATCACCCCTAAAACCGGAGTTTAACGGGTCACAATGTTCTACAAAAATATTTGCCATAAAATTCTACTTCAAGTCTCTGAATGACCCAAAACTCAAAATTCAACTTGAGTGCCAAAATTATGTAAGAACTTAAAATTCATTTAAGGGTTAATTTCGTACTTTTTTCGACTTAGTGCTAAAATATCCCCAAAAACTGAGTTTTAGAGAGGTGGTGTAAATGGAAAAAATATTCTTCATCAAATTTCACGATAAGTAATCGAACAAATGAAAGCTGTAGATATATTATATATCGATAAAATATCAGTTGCAATTTTAGATCTTCAGCAATATTACTCAAAACGCGACGAGGAAAATTTATGTTAAACATCTTAACCCTCTAGCTTGTCAATGTAGGGGTCTTTTTAGTGCCTTTGGTGCAATCGGGTAAAATACACCCCTAAAACCGGAGTTTAACGGGTCAAAATGTACTACAAAAATATTTGCCATAAAATTCTAGTTCAAGTCAGAAATGAGTGTCAGAAATATGTAAAAACTTAAAATTCTTTTAGGGTTAATTTCGTACTTTTTCCGAATTTGGTCCTAAAATCTCCCAAAAACTGAATTTTAGGGGGGTGTTGTGAATGGAAAAATATTCTACGTCAAATTCCACTATAAGTCACCGAACAAAGGAAAACTGTAGATATAATAAATATTTACAAAATATCAGTAACAATTTCAATAATTAAACAAGAAATTAGTCATTAGATTTTTATTTTAGCTCTTCTTGATAATTGCTTACATCTTAAGTATAGGATGTGTTGAGCCAAATTACTCAAAATACTACGAGGAACATTTTTGAAGAACGTGTTAACCCTCTAGCTCCTCAAATTTGGGGTCTTTTTTGTCCCTTTTGTGAAAAAGAGTAAAAAAACACCACTAAAACAGGGTTTTAACGGTTCAAAATGTCCCAGAAAACTCAATTTTAGGGGAGTGGTGTGAATGGAAAAAATATTCTACGTCAAATTTCACTATAAGTCACCGAACAAAAGAAAGTTGTAGATATAATATATATCGATAAAATATCAGTTCCAATTTGGGTATTTAAACATGAAATTATTTTTAATTTTTTTATTATAGCTCTTCATGACAATTACTTGCATTTTAAGTGTAGGATGGGTTCAGCAATACTACTTAAAGCACTATGAGGAACATTTTTGTGGAACACAATAACCCTCTTGTTCCTTAATATAGGGGTCTTTTTGGTCTCTTTTGTACAAAAGGTTAAAAACAACCCTAAAACAGAGTTTTAACGGCTCAAAATATTCTACAAAAATATTGGCCATAAAATTCTACTTAAAATCTCTGAATATACCAAAACCGAGAACTCAACTTGAGTTCCAGAAATAAGTAAAAACCTAAAATTCAATTTAGGGTTAATTTCGTACTTATTCCCAATTTGTGCTAAAATGTCCCACAAAACTGAATTTTAGGGGGGTAGTGTGTATAGAAAAAATATTCTTCATCAAATTTCACTAGAAGTCACCAAAGAAAAGAAAGCTGTAAATAAAGGGTGATTTTTTAAGAGCTTGATAACTTTTTTTTTAAAAAAAACGCATAAAATTTGCAAAATCTCATCGGTTCTTTATTTGAAACGTTAGATTGGTCCATGACATTTACTTTTTGAAGATAATTTCATTTAAATGTTGACCGCGGCTGCGTCTTAGGTGGTCCATCCGCTTAGTCCAATTTTGGCATTTCCACGTTTTTGAGTAACAGAGACCCAATTGGTGCGAACGGCGACGAATCGAAAATTGGTGGTCATCATTAACACTGGCCGATACAGCTGCGATATTTTCTTCAGTTCGCACTCTACGTAAGCGTGTTGGTGGTTTAATGTCCAACAATGTAAATTTGGTGCGAAATTTAGTCACAATAGCCCGAATAGTCGCTTCAGTGGGTCGATTAAACTGACCATAAAATGGAAGCGCGCAATGAACTTTCTTAACAGAGCACGCATTTTGATAATAAAATTCAATAATTTGCAAGCGTTGTTCGTTTGTAAGACGATTCATGATGAAATGTCAAAGCATACTGAGCATCTTTCTCTTTGACACCATGTCTGAAATCCCACGTGATCTGTCAAATACTAATGCATGAAAATCCTAACCTCAAAAAAATCACTCTTTATAATATATATCGATAAAATATCAGTCGCAATTTTGGGTATTTAAACATTTTTTTGAATTTTAAGTAAAGATTCCTTAGGTCAGGTTTCCGCTGAGGTATTTTGCTATCGAATAATAGTTTTGCTTGAAAAATTCAGCCAGCGAGTTCATTGCGTTTTGTTGATATTAGCGGGAAAACCACAAAAAAAACTTCTCAAGATTTGTTGTTAGTATTTGACCTGTTTTTGGTTGTTTTTTTCCTTCTTCTGTTATTTCGTGTGGCTACAAGACACGAGCGTTAGTGATTAGAAAACGTTTGCTCCCCTTTACGGGCCCCCCCTCCACACCCTTCACCTAGCACACCACATTCCCTCTTTACCACTCAATTTCATTTCTTTTATTTGTTTATAAATAAACAATGAGTAATTGTTGTTTTGGCATCGAATCTGGTCGAACGAAAAAAAAAAAATAGCAAAACAACGTGTAAAGAATGTGTTTTGTTGTTCGACAAAGAAGTTGTCGTAATTTTCGTATTGAACCGCAAAATAGAATTGAACAGCAAAAACCAAATCCAATCAACCCCAAGTGGCAGGCGGAGAAGCAGGCAGGGAGGCAGCGAGCAGCAGCAGACAACAGAAAAAGAAGCCAAAAAGCAAAAACCAGAATCAGAACTAATACCAAAACAATCGGAAATCGTTTTTGAATACTGGCCGCCGTCATCGTCGTAAATTTATGCACTCGCAAAGAATGAGTCCGCCGCGAACGCACAACAAAGTATGTGAAGCGTTTAGGCGAAATGGAACAGCCACAGCCGTAGTTGCGACAGCCACTAAACACTGTGCCAGGCCGCCAGCATACAACTTCCAGCTGGAAAGGTGCGGTGTTGGCGGCCAACGTGCCGGAAAATGTATTGCTGTTGTTGTTGTATGGCATCGATGCCATCTATCGATTGTCTATAAATAATCGTGTTAATAACATTTTCTTCTTTTTGCCATTTTTGCCATTCTCATTTCTGAAGTGATTTCCCAGTCCGTCCCTTAAGTTTGTCACGCTCCATTACGAGCAGTACAGGGTGTGTGCTGTGCTACACACATATGGCAACAATGTCTGCGCCAAAGTCCATCGTCATAAGAAGTTTTGTAATATCTGCAGAGAACTAGAACTTCTTGCATAGCAAATAAAAAATCAAAAAGTTTTTTATTTTTAAAGCAAATATTCCAAAGAAGAAAATAGTGTCGTCTATATGTAAATGATCTATGGATAAATGTGGAAGCAATGGCGCTCTTTGTAAACGCAAGATAATTAAAAAATTAAGATTTTTTAAATTTTTGGTTAAATAGCGCGAAAATCCCATTTATAAATTAGGCAGCATAATATTTTATTTTATAATAGCAGGGATCTTAACGAAGGAAACAAGACCATTTTGAATAAAATTGTATGGATAAATGTAGAAGTTATTGTCCAGTTTGTACGTATATCATCCTGTATTTTGTAATAAAAGTTTTTTAGCAAGAAAACAATGCCTAGTTGGAAGAAGAAAATTCATGTAGAAGTAATGGAATTTCAAAAAATCGTTTAAATTTGTAACCGAGGGAATAAAATTCTTAAAGGTATAGGGAGGGCCATTTAAAATTTTAAATTTGAACTACCGATTGCTTTAACTTTGAAAGGTAGAATAACATTCATTTTTATTTTTATTTTTTTTTTTTTAATTTTTATTTTTATTTTTATTTTTATTTTTATTTTTATTTTTATTTTTATTTTTATTTTTATTTTTATTTCTAGTTTTATTTTTATTTTTATTTTTATTTTTATTTTTATTTTTATTTTTATTTTTATTTTTATTTTTATTTTTATTTTTATTTTTATTTTTATTTTTATTTTTATTTTTATTTTTATTTTTATTTTTATTTTTATTTTTATTTTTATTTTTATTTTTATTTTTATTTTTATTTTTATTTTTATTTTTATTTTTATTTTTATTTTTATTTTTATTTTTATTTTTATTTTTATTTTTATTTTTATTTTTATTTTTATTTTTATTTTTATTTTTATTTTTATTTTTATTTTTATTTTTATTTTTATTTTTATTTTTATTTTTATTTTTATTTTTATTTTTATTTTTATTTTTATTTTTATTTTTATTTTTATTTTTATTTTTATTTTTATTTTTATTTTTATTTTTATTTTTATTTTTATTTTTATTTTTATTTTTATTTTTATTTTTATTTTTATTTTTATTTTTATTTTTATTTTTATTTTTATTTTTATTTTTATTTTTATTTTTATTTTTATTTTTATTTTTATTTTTATTTTTATTTTTATTTTTATTTTTATTTTTATTTTTATTTTTATTTTTATTTTTATTTTTATTTTTATTTTTATTTTTATTTTTATTTTTATTTTTATTTTTATTTTTATTTTTATTTTTATTTTTATTTTTATTTTTATTTTTATTTTTATTTTTATTTTTATTTTTATTTTTATTTTTATTTTTATTTTTATTTTTATTTTTATTTTTATTTTTATTTTTATTTTTATTTTTATTTTTATTTTTATTTTTATTTTTATTTTTATTTTTATTTTTATTTTTATTTTTATTTTTATTTTTATTTTTATTTTTATTTTTATTTTTATTTTTATTTTTATTTTTATTTTTATTTTTATTTTTATTTTTATTTTTATTTTTATTTTCGTGTTTCTGTTTGACATTTGCAAAATAGGATGCCTTACACTCGAAAAAATTGAGAAATATTAAAAACTCACTTCCAAAGTAGTAAGTCTCCTCGTCATCTCGTCATGTATGTCAATAAGCAAAATTGGGCTATAGAGACCTCACACGTGACTATTGAGAAGGCAATGCATCCACAATGGCATATGCTTTGTTGGCATAATGTTTGATAACTGTAAGAATTGCTAAAAAAACAATTAATAACTAATTTCTTGTTTAAATATCCAAATTGGTACTGATATATTTTATTTATATATATTATTATATATATTATTATTTATATATTTCTTTTGTTCGGTGACTTATAGTGAAATTTGACGTGGAGAAATGTTTCCCGTTCACACCACCGCCCTAAAATTAGGTTTTCTGGGACATTTTGGCACCAATTCGGAAAAAGTACGAAATTAACCCTAAAATGAATTAAAAGTTTCGACTTTTTTCTAGCATTTAAGTTATGTTTTGAGTTTATATGTATTTAGAGCCTTATAGTAGAATTTTGCGGCAAACGTTTTGTATAGAACATTTTCACCCGTTAAACCGCTGTTTTAGGGGCGTTTTTTACCCTTATGTACAAAAGGGACAAAAAGACCTCTATATTGAGGAGCCACAGGGTTAAAATGTCCCACAAAAAAATTCCTCCATATACACTCACAAAATATTTGTATTCCACTAAACATACTGGGACGCTATACGGTCGAACAAAATTGAGAAATATTAAAAACTTACTTCCAAAGTAGTAAAAGAAACTGTGAGAAATTTACGTGACTCTTGATAAGCCAAAGCATCCACAACGAGTCATTGCTTGGTGTGGATTTTGGACTGGTGGCATCATTGGGCTATGTACTTAAAACTTGGGTTCATTGGATGAGATACTGCCGAGCTAGTCGTGGTAGTAATATGAATGCTATTGTATTTCATTTTTTAATGACATAGTTCAACCATTCAGTACTTTTTTATAGCCGATTCTAATTTAGAAATGTAAATGGTTGGTGGCCTATAGATTATAGATTAATAGCACTATGCAACAAAAAATTTGTTTTTCCAAGCCGAAAAAAATATTTTTGTGTACATTGAGGCATGTTGATTCATAAAATCACCACAGAACATTTTTTATGGAAATATATTTTTCCCAATTTTTTACTAAAATTATTTGTTTTTTGTTTTCTTCGTTAAGATGACAAAAAACACAAATTAAAACACATTTGTATATAGATATTTTATATATAAACATTGCTTTTACCCTCCACCTAAGAATGGGGGTATATTCACTTTGTCATTCCGTGTGTAACACCTTAAAATATTCATCGGAGACTCCATAAAGTATAAATATTTTTGGTAAAATTCTAAGACGATTTATACATGGCCGTTTGTCTGTTGAAAACACGCTAGCCGCCGAACGAAATGAGCTAGGAGGTTCAAATTTTCTCTAAATGTGTCTTATGGTTACAGGTAGGTTGGGATTGAAAGTGGCGAAATCGACCCAGAGGGAAAATGTTTCCCTACCAAGGATTGGAATTACCCCTAATTACCACTATTTAAGCATTTTTTTTAATTTCTGCTTATATACACTTGAAATTTGTTGCGTTCATTACTCTTGTAGCGTGAAGGCACCAAAAAGTAAATAAAAGTTTTAGCTGGAGAAATGGGACAAAAAGGGATAAAAATAGTACCAATGATACAGCAACAGCTAGAAGCATGAACTTTGGAATGTACATCTCTCTAATTGCGTAGATACGTAAAGTAAAAACAATGATTACTTTTTGATATGATATGATATTTTTCGATTTTAAAGAAAAGTAATATGTTCTTATATTTTTAACATTTGTACGGAAAAATTTAATTAGATTTTCACAATTTTCAGATTTTGAAAATTGAAAAAAAAAACATAATTTCTTTATCCAATTGTTTCTCACTCATTTTAAGACATTTTTGCACTCAAATTACACTAGTCAACAGTCAAAATGTACTCGGGATGCGATAATTTTTTCTGTGTAGATAACCTTGACATGAGCTCGAAAAACGCAATAAAATTTTTTTTTTCGTTTGGTTTTTGTTTTATTTTTTTTTTTTTAAATTTAAAAAATTTTTTTTTGGTTAATTTGTTTCGTCCGGCATAACTCGGGAACCACTAGCCCGATTTAATTGAATTAAATTTTAAAAAATTTTAAATTACAATTCCCTTAATCTGTTCATATATTGTTTTCCTATACAAGCAACAGTTTCCAAGTTAAAAATGAATATATAAAGGAAAAAACTTATTTTTTGCCTAAAGATTAAAATTTTTTTTTTTTTTAAAATCCATAAAAAATCCAAAATGAAAAAAATGTCAAATCTTATTACTTTTACGTAAAGTCACATAACCTATGAGCAAAATGAGACAAAGATCATGAAAATCGATGCACGCGTTTCGCTTTTATTCGCAATTGAGTAAAGGTATGAATTTCAAAAATTTGCTCGACATATGCACAACTTTGTCTATGGTAAGGTTTTTTCTTTTTTTTTGATTCTCAGAATTAACAAAACGGAATAAACAAAGGGTTATTTAATTTTTATGATTGCGTAAGCAAAGTAATAAACGCTAATAAATGTGCGTGAACAATTAAAAGGAAAAAAGGAAAGGGGACTTTTTTAATTATTTGGGTTTTCCGTTGGCTACCTGTATGATTTTTTTACAGAAATGCAACCCACATTTAAGGGTGGTCATTATTCGGAAAATTTAAGACTCACACATGGTGAAACAGGTATGTAGCCACCGTAAAAAAATATACACCCATTTATAAGTACCTGTCAGTAAAATACTAAACAATACACAGTATAAATAGGTCTTCATTGATCGATTTTACTCATTCAACAAGTGTCGACGAACGCGATAGTTAAAATGAGCAAACGTTCGCGAGGATTTGAATGCAATACCAATCCAAGTAATTTTTGTTACATGTGCGGAGAATACGTTTCTGAAAAAAACAAGCGTTGTTTTTCACCTAAATTGAGAGATTCATTTGAAGAGAGCTTCAATTTAAAGGTCTCAAACATAGATGAGCGGTGGACACCAAGTGCTCTATGTCCAAGGTGCTACGTACAGCTAGCTGACTCAAGGTAAGTGTAGATTACGAAATTCAAGAACATATATAACTTATTATTGAAATTCTTTCAGACGACAGCCGAGAATCATCATGCCAATGCTTTGGAGAGCTCCGCTTTGCCATGTAACAGATTGCTACTTCTGTCTTAGCAAAAAAACAGGCATGGGAAAAAATATACGATGGACTTACGCTGCTGTTTCAACAGTGAATTTTCCAGTGCCATTTTGCGAAGAACCAGTGGACCCGCAACCGTCCGTTTCAAGATGGGCATCTAATAATGAGGCGATACATCCAACATCAGATCCGGAGACAGTAGAAACCACATCAGAATGCGAGTCAACATATACATTGCATGGAGGTCAACGCTTATGTTCCCAAGCAGAACTGAACGATTGGGTTGGAGAATTGAAACTCTCCAAGGAAGATGCAGAGTTGCATGCATCGCGCATGCAACAGTTCGGTTTCTTGGCTCCTGGTGTGGTGACAACAATCTACAGGAAGCGTCATGAACCATACGCAAGGTACTACACAAAAAAAGACAACATCTGTTTTTGTAAGGACATTCCCGGATTATTTGGTGAACTCGGGTACTCTTACGATCCAGGAGAGTGGCGTCTTTTCATCGACAGCAACAAGCAGAGCCTTAAAGCAATTTTACTGCACAACGGCAACGAGAAACCTTCGATTCCAATTGCTCATGCCGTTGACACCAAGGAAACATACGAAGTCATGGACAATCTACTAAAGTGCCTTAACTATGAGAGGCACGATTGGAAAGTTTGTGCCGACCTTAAGGTTATCGGTATCCTTTGTGGATTACAAGGTGGATTCACAAAGTACTGTTGTTTTCTCTGCCTTTGGGACAGCCGCGATCGTCAACATCATTACACCAGGAGGAGTTGGACAGAAAGAGTTAACTTCATCCCCGGCAGCGACAACGTGAAATATACACCACTCATAAAAAAGGAAAATGTTTTTCTCCCACCTCTTCACATAAAGCTCGGACTCATAAAAAACTTCGTGAAAGCTATCAACAAAGAATGCGAAGCGTTCGCCTATTTAAAAACCATTTTTCCTCACCTTTCATCGGCAAAGATTAAGGAAGGCGTTTTCGACGGTCCGCAAATTAAAAAGTTGTTGCAAGACCAACAGTTTGAGCACATTGTATCACCAAATGAAGCTGCAGCTTGGAACTCATTTCGGCAAATTGTTTCCGGATTTCTTGGAAACAACAAAAGCTCAAATTACAGAGAGATCGTCGAACAACTACTCCAAAATTATAAAAAAATTAGAGCAAATATGTCGCTTAAGATACATTTTCTACACTCGCACTTGGACTTCTTTCCGGACAACCTGGGCGATGTGAGTGACGAGCATGGTGAGCGTTTTCATCAGCAAATGAAAGAAATTGAGCACCGATACCAAGGATTTTGGAACGAAGCTATGATGGGGGACTATATCTGGTTCCTGATAAGAGAAACAGACCCACAACAATATAAAAGAAAGACAAAAGCACATAATTATTTTTAATTTGAAGGTTTTTATTTTTGTGTTTAGATATTTTTTTTAAAACTTTTTTATAATTAATTAATGTTGATATCCTTAGGATAATTTCTTGTACATATATCGAATTGTTTTTTAATTTAAAGTCATATATTTTTGTCACCCAACAAATTTTAATTTTTTTTGTAATAAAAAAGAAAAAACCTTACCATAGACAAAGTTGTGCATATGTCGAGCAAATTTTTGAAATTCATACCTTTACTCAATTGCGAATAAAAGCGAAACGCGTACATCGATTTTCATGATCTTTGTCTCATTTTGCTCATAGGTTATGTGACTTTACGTAAAAGTAATAAGATTTGACATTTTTTTTCATTTTGGATTTTTTATGGATTTTTAAAAAAAAAAATTTAAATCTTTAGGCAAAAAATAAGTTTTTTCCTTTATATATTCATTTTTAACTTGGAAACTGTTGCTTATATAGGAAAACAATATATGAACAGATTAAGGGAATTGTAATTTTAAATTTTTTAAAATTTAATTCAATTAAATCGGGCTAGTGGTTCCCGAGTTATGCCGGACGAAACAAATTAACCAAAAAAAATTTTTTAAATTTTTGAAATTCATACCTTTACTCAATTGCGAATAAAAGCGAAACGCGTGCATCGATTTTCATGATCTTTGTCTCATTTTGCTCATAGGTTATGTGACTTTACGTAAAAGTAATAAGATTTGACATTTTTTTTCATTTTGGATTTTTTATGGATTTAAAAAAAAAAAAAATAAATCTTTAGGCAAAAAATAAGTTTTTTCCTTTATATATTCATTTTTAACTTGGAAACTGTTGCTTGTATAGGAAAACAATATATGAACAGATTAAGGGAATTGTAATTTTAAATTTTTTAAAATTTAATTCAATTAAATCGGGCTAGTGGTTCCCGAGTTATGCCGGACGAAACAAATTAACCAAAAAAAAATTTTTAAAATTAAAAAAAAAATAATAAAAAAAAACCGTTTTTCGAGCTCATGTCAAGGTTATCTACACAGAAAAAATTATCGCATCCGGAGTACATGAAATTTTTTTCAATTTGTTGAGTAGTGTTATTATTAAAAATTATGGTTTCTTGGGTTTATCATGGCACCAAAACAGTGTTTGTGCCAAATAAAGTTTGTTTGTAATAAATATTTAAAAAAATGTCATCTTTTGAAGAAATGACATTTTCCGTTTAAAAGCCTTTGTAGAATAAAAAAACATATTTGACACGCTTGAAAGGTTCTCCGTTTTTACAGGGTAATTATTGCCTGCCTTTGAAAAATACAATACACATTTAGAACGGTTGACAAGTTCAGGGTGACTTTTGCCTGCACGAAATTGCACCCTTAGAAGATAGGTTACATTTAGGGCAAAAAATCTGATTTTTTAGTTCCAAGATTCGTACTTTTTGGGTTTTTGTGCATTCAAAATATCACGATTTTCTCAATAAAGACGTCTTCATAAGGCCTACAGTATCTAACTTGCTGGCAATTATGTGCAATGCACTACATGGTGGTGGAGGGTATATACGATTCGGCCCGGCGCCCTTTTTACACTTGTTTGTTTTTTCTTGGCACTGACTGCTGCTACAACCAGCCAATTGCTAATGTTAATTTCTCTGTTTTATTTTATATATTATTTTTTATTACTCTTTACAGTTTATGTATGATTTATTTGGGGTGGCGAGGGGAGGGGAGGGAGGTTGCTGTGGTGCTACAAAATATGTATGTGAAGTATTTTTTATACTCTCTGTGTTTTATGGATTTATTCATCAGTGTTGTTAGTTTTTTGCTTTTAATGAAGTTGTCCGCCTCGCCCGTCTGCCTGACTGGCTGGCTTTGTGGAGTGATTTTTAAAATAAATCTCTGGGTTGAGGTCGTTACTTTGATTTAGTACGAATATCAGACCAAGTTTTCCTAAAGCATTTGGAGGTTCGATGAACTTTTCCTGCTCTTGCCTTTGATTTGTTCCCCTCTCTCACTCACTCTTTATGTGCATTACAATGCGCTTGATTTTCCTCCCCATATTTTTCAAATAGAGATGAAGTTGAAGATTATTTTACAGCAATGAAATGAAGTGAAGTAAAAAAACGCAAAATATTTGTGTTATTGTTATGATATGTTCAATTATATATGATAATCCGCATTTAACAAACTTAATCCATTTGCTGCTCTGCTGATGCTCACTCGCATACATACTCATACATACATACATTAATGGATTAGCGTTGCTCGCACAAAATAATCATAATTTATAAATGCGGTGATTACATTAATTAGATTGACTGGCTGGTGTGCAACAACTCTGGCGGTCTCTACATAAAGTGTAATCTGCTGACTGGCTAATGAGAAGATGCGATGAGTGAGATGAGATATGCAATCGGATATGCGATCCATAAGATGGGGAGGAGGAGCAAGAGGAGGGGACTTATCAAATTTCAACCAATCCAAGATTTGTAATTTCCTTTAACGACTGCCAGACACTGGAAATGGGGTCATGATTTAGTGTGGGGGGGGGGTTAATTTCGTCTAAAAACGGCACTTTGAAAACTGAAATTACTCAATAAGTGATATTGAATGAAAAAATAACCGCATATTAATTACCAGCCACCACCAACCAGGTTATATCATCATGAGGCTGGCCGTGTAGGTGTTAACCTTATTCACGGTCGATCTACATTTATAGCTTGGTCATGGATGGATGCTAGGAAATATTGCATAGATCGCGATCGTATAACAGCAATAAAAGACAGACTGGAGGTTCAAGTATTTTCTTAAATGTTTTTGCCAGATATCTAAACACAAAAATTATAGTTATTTTTAATTTAAAAAAATATCTGATTCAAATGTTATCTTAAATTCTGTAAAGACAACAAAATGACTAAGAAATGAGATTATCATTAGTTTGCAGGCGGATAGTAGTAATATAAATGAAATAAGCAAAATTATTGCAAACGAAAATTCGCATTTTATTTTAAAGGGCAAAGGAAGGTTTCAAGAAAAAATTAATAAATAATTTATTTTATTAAATATTGATATTTTATCGATATATATTATATTTACAGCTTACTTTTGTTCGGTGACTTATAGTGAAATTTGACGTAGAATATTTTTTCCATTCACACCACTCCCCTAATATTAAGTTTTCTGGGACATTTTAGCCCCTATTCGGAAAAAGTACGAAATTAACCCTAAAATGAAGTTTAAGTTTTGACTTATTTCTGGCATTTAAGTTGAGTCATAAGTATTGGTTTATTCACAGACTTGAACTAGAATTTTATGGCAAATATTTTTGTAGAACATTTTGACCCTTCAAACCCCCGGGTTAGGGGCATTATTTACCCTTTTTCAAGAAAGGGACCAAAAAGACCCCTATATTGAGGAGCTAGAGTGTTAAAATGTTCTACAAAAAAATTCCTCGTAGTGTTTAAAGTAATATTGTTGAAATCATCTTATCCAAAAATGTAAAGAATTATCAAGAAGATATAAATTAAAAAATTTAATATGTAATTTATTCATTAAATACCCAACTTCGTACTGATATTTTATCGATATACATTATATCTACAGCTTTATTTTGTTCGTTGACTTATAGTGAAATTTGATGTAGAATATTTTTTTCATTTACACCAACCCCATAAAATTCAGTTTTCTGGGAGATTTTAGGACCAATTTGGAAAAAGTACGAAAATTAACCCTAAAATGGATTTTAAGTTTTGATTTATTTCTGGAATTTAAGTTGTGTTTTGGGTATTGGTGTACTCGGAGACTTGAAGTAGAATTTAATGGCATATAATTTTGTAGAACATTTTCTCCCGTTAAAATCCCGCTTTAGGGGTCTCTTTTACACTTTTGCAAAAAAAAGGGACAAGAGAGGGACCAAAAAGACCCTATATTGAGGCGCTAGAGGGTTAAAATGTTCTACAAAAATATCCTCGTAGTGTTTTAAGTAATATTTTTGAACACATCTTATCCTAAAAATGTAAAGAATTATCAAGAAGAGATAAATGAAAAATTTAATACGTAATTTATTCATTAAATACCCAACTTCGTACTGATATTTTATCGATATGCATTATATCTACAGCTTTATTTTGTTCGTTGACTTATAGTGAAATTTGATGTAGAATATTTTTTCCATTAACACCAACCCCCTAAAATTAAGTTTTGTGGGTCGGTTTAGCACCAATTCGGAAAAACTTCGAAAATTAACCCTTAAATGGATTTTAAGTTTTAACATATTTCTGGAATTTAAGTTGTGCTTTGGGTATTGGTGTACTCGGAGACTTGAAGTAGAATTTAATGACAAATACTTTTGCAGAACATTTTCTCCCGTTAAACCCGCGGTTTAGGGGTGTTCTTTACCCTTTTGCCCAAAAGGGACCAAAAAGACCCCTATATCGAGGAGCTAGAGGGTTAACATGTTCCACAAAAATGTTCCCCGTAGTGGTTTAAGTAATATTACTGAACACATCCCATGCTTAAAATGTAAGAAATAACCAAGAGCTAAAAGAAAATTAAAAAAAAATAATTTCTTATTTAAATACCCAAATTTGTACCGATATTTTAACGATATATATTATATATATGGTCTATTCTTTTGTTCGGTGACTTTTAGTGAAATTTGACGTAAAATATTTTTTCAATTTACACCAACCCCATAAAATTCAGTTTTCTGGGAGATTTTAGGACCAATTCCAAAAAAGTTCGAAATTAACCGTAAAATGAATTTTAAGTTTTGATTTATTTTCGGCATTTAAGTTGAGTTGTGAATATTGGTGTATTCAGAGACTTAAATTAGAATTGCATGCATATATTTTTGTAGAACATTTTGACCCGTTAAAGCCCTGTTTTAGTGCTGTTTTTTACCCTTTTCACAAAAGGGTAGGAGCTGGAGGGTTAAATTTGATCACAAAAATGTTCCTCGTAGTGTTTTAAGTAAAATTGCTGAACACATCCCATACTTAAAATGTAAGGATCACAAGGTTTCCTATGTCGATTCATCATAAGAATGTGCAAAAAGGGGAAAAAGTTGACCTCCACCGCCTAAAATGACCATCATACGTAAACTTTCATGAATTTTCCTTCATCTTCAGTAATTTTGTCAATTGCTTCCATCGGTCATCTCCGAAATTGGCATTAGGTCAGCAAAGATCAGTACAATAATTACAGAAACCAAGCACCCCACATACATTAATATTTACCAACAGTTCACATGCATGAGTTTAATTTTATTTGCTCTGATTTCTAAATTAAATTACAAAAAGCGAAAATATTACATCAATAGCAAATATTTATAATAGTGGCGCTTATGTAAAACAAAACAAAAAACAACTACAACTACACCACCATCGTCATTAGAAAACAGGCAATACTGGCTTGTATCATTGCCACCAATGTAATGCTCTCGACGCTGTGTTTATTTTCCTTTTTGGGGGGCAACACACTTGAGAATCAAACAAAACAACAGAAAAACTAGAAATTTCACATAATTGCCCCCAACCCCAGGCAATCGTAGCCTTAGCAATACTGACTGTGTAATCGCAAATAATTTATCTTATCGCAGGCTAACGCAGACAAAACAACAACAACAACAATTGAGACTATCCCCCTTTGCTTCCAACAATAACAACGGCCAACAGCTATAGAGACAAAACTGGCGTACATGAATTTCATAAAAGTACCAATTTTGCTTAGTCGCCGAATAAAAGCCGCAAAGGCGTTCAAGAGGAATAAACAGCGATGGACGTCGCTGATGTGCGTCCGCTTTGGGCTCATGGTCATTTTAGCGTAAAAGTGACCCTCATCCACCAACACCACCAACATCGCCATCACATTGGAGTGAGTGGTGAGTGAGTGCGTGGAATAATCGCACAACACTCACTTCACACAGTGGCTCGAAAATCTTTAATCACCAAATAAAAAGTAACAAAAAAATATAAAAATATAAAAATATAAAAATATAAAAATATAAAAAATATAAAAATATAAAAATATAAAAATATAAAAATATAAAAATATAAAAATATAAAAATATAAAAATATAAAAATATAAAAATATAAAAATATAAAAATATAAAAATATAAAAATATAAAAATATAAAAATATAAAAATATAAAAATATAAAAATATAAAAATATAAAAATATAAAAATATAAAAATATAAAAATATAAAAATATAAAAATATAAAAATATAAAAATATAAAAATATAAAAATATAAAAATATAAAAATATAAAAATATAAAAATATAAAAATATAAAAATATAAAAATATAAAAATATAAAAATATAAAAATATAAAAATATAAAAATATAAAAATATAAAAATATAAAAATATAAAAATATAAAAATATAAAAATATAAAAATATAAAAATATAAAAATATAAAAATATAAAAATATAAAAATATAAAAATATAAAAATATAAAAATATAAAAATATAAAAATATAAAAATATAAAAATATAAAAATATAAAAATATAAAAATATAAAAATATAAAAATATAAAAATATAAAAATATAAAAATATAAAAATATAAAAATATAAAAATATAAAAATATAAAAATATAAAAATATAAAAATATAAAAATATAAAAATATAAAAATATAAAAATATAAAAATATAAAAATATAAAAATATAAAAATATAAAAATATAAAAATATAAAAATATAAAAATATAAAAATATAAAAATATAAAAATATAAAAATATAAAAATATAAAAATATAAAAATATAAAAATATAAAAATATAAAAATATAAAAATATAAAAATATAAAAATATAAAAATATAAAAATATAAAAATATAAAAATATAAAAATATAAAAATATAAAAATATAAAAATATAAAAATATAAAAATATAATAATATAAAAATATAAAAATAATAAAAATATAAAAATATTAAAATATAATATTATATTTTTATATTTTATATAAATATATATAAGCATTTCCAATTGAACTTTGGTTGATTCATAATTATGAAATCGTGCGTGTTTTCGTTTCGAAGCACTGTGCTTCAATTCATATGGTTGGCTGGATGTAGGGAGGCCTATGTTGCGGCCAGCCGCCGCCACCGCATGTGTAACAAATATTAAATGCTGCGTAATTTTATTTCATTTCGTTTCAGTTGCCTTTTATCAGACTACTTCTCATTTTGTTAATGTTGTTGTTGCTGCTGTTATTATAAAGTCAAAAGTAAACAGTTTTCAAAGCGTTTTGTAGATAAATAAATAAAGATTTCATAATAGACAATTTTGTTAGTTTTGACTTTTCATTTCAGCTATTTTCGTGCGCGCGTTTGTGTGTGTTTGCATTAATTTTGCTCACTATTGAACAATTAATTGCTGTTGAAAAACTTAGAAGAGATATTATTACAATTGCGAGGCGGCCGGCACAGAAGGGTAAAAAGGTCTGTGTGATCGATCCATGGAGTTATATAGCGCGAATTGTGTCACCACTTAAGGCAGGGTAGGGTAACAGACTGATGACAATGACCAGAGGGCTTGTTGTGATTGCAATTCACTTTGAATTGTTTGTGATGTGATTGCGAAAAAATATAATATTTTTAATTATGTATTACCAAGAGCAAAAAGAAAAAAATAATAAATATTTTTTTGTTTGAATATCCAACTTTGCTCTGATATTTAATCGATATATATTACAGCTACAGCTTTCTTTTGTTCGGTGACTTATAGTGAAATTTGACGTAGAATATTTTTTTCTTTCACATCACCACCCTAAAATTAAGTTTTGTGGGACATTTTAGCACCAATTCGGAAATTGTTCGAAATTAACCCTAAAACGAATTTTAATTTTTGACTTATTTTTGATAGTAAAGATGAGTTTTGGTGTATTCAGAGACTTAGACTTATAGTAGAATATTATGGCAAATATTTTCGTAGTACATTTGGATCCTTTAAACACCTGTCATAGGGGTTTTTTTTACCCTTTTTCATAAAAGGTACCAAAAAGACCCCTACATTGAGAATCCAGAGGGTTAAAATGTTCCACAAAAATATGCCTCGTAGTGTTTTATGTAATACTGTTCAACACATCCTATATTTAAAATGGAAGGAATTATCAAAAAGAGCTAAAAGAAAAGTTAATAAATATTTTCTTGTTTCAATACCCAACTTTGCACTGATATTTAATCGATATATATTATAGCCACAGCTTTCCTTTGTTCGGTGACTTATAGTGAAATTTGACGTAGAATATTTTTCTCTTTAACTTCACCGCCCTAAAATTAAGTTTTGTGGGACATTTAGCACAATTTCAGAAAAAATACGAAATTAACCCTAAAATGAATTTTATGTTTTAAGTTTTGATTTATTTCTAGTAGTAAAGTTGAGTTTTAAGTTTTGGTGTATTCAGAGACTTATAGTAGAATTTTATGGCAATTTTTTTTGAAGAACATTTTGACCCGTTAAAATCATGTTTTAGTGGTGTTTTACCCTTTTTCATAAAAGGTACCAAAAAGACCCCTATATTGAAGAGCTAGAGAGTTAACATGTTCCACAAAAATATGTCTCGTAGTGTTTTAATTAATTTTGCTGAACGCATCGCATACTTAAAATGTAAGAAATTATTAAGATGAGCTAAACGAAATCTTTAATAAATATTATCTTGTTTAAACAATCAAATTGGTACTAATATTTTATCGATATATTATATCTACAGCTCTCTTTAGATCGATGACTTGTACTGAAATTTGACGCAGAATATTTTATCCTTTCACAATACTCCCCTAAAATTAAGTTATGTGGGTCATTTTACACCAATTCGAGAAAAGTCCGATATTAACCCTAAAATGAATTTTATGTTTTAAGTTTTGATTTATTTCTAGTAGTAAGTTGAGTTTTAAGTTTTGGTGTATTCAGACACTTATTGTAGAATTTTATGGCAAATATTTTTGTAGAATATTGTGACCCGTTAAAAACATGTTTTAGTGGTGTTTTTACCCTTTTGCATAAACGGTACCAAAAAGACCCCTATATTGAGAAGCTAGTGGGTTAAAATGTTCCACAAAAATATGCCTCGTAGTGTTTTAAGTAATACTGTTGAACACATCCTATATTTAAAATGGAGGGAATTATCAAGAAGAGTTAAAAGAAAAGTTAATAAATAATTTCTTGTTTCAATGGCCAAATTGGTACTGATATTTCATTGATATTACAGCTACAGCGTTATTTTGAACGGTGACTTATAGTGAAATTTGACGTAGAATATTTCTTTCTTTCACATCACCGCCCTAAAATTAAGTTATTTGGGTCATTTTACACCAATTCGAAAAAAGTATGAAATTAACCCTAAAACGAATTTTAAGTTTTGACTTATTTCTGCCATTGAATTTGAGTTTTCAGTTTTGGTGTATTCAGAGACTTATAGTAGAAGTTTATGGCAAATAGTTTTGTAGAACATTTTCACCCCCTATACCCCAGATTTAGGGGAGTTTTTACCCTTTTTCATAAAAGGTACCAAAAAGACCCCTATATTGAAGAGCTAGAGAGTTAACATGTTCCACAAAAATATGTCTCGTAGTGTTTTAATTAATTTTGCTGAACGCATCGCATACTTAAAATGTAAGAAATTATCAAGAAGAGCTAAAAGAAATCTTTAATAAATATTATCTTGTTTAAATACTCAAATTGTTACTGATATTTTATCGATATATTATATCTACAGCTCTCTTTAGATCGATGCCTTGTAATGAAATTTGACGCAGAATATTTTTTCCTTTCACAATACTCCCCTAAAGTTAAGTTATGTGGGTCATTTTACACCAATTCGTGAAAAGTCCGATATTAACCCTAAAATTAATTTTATGTTTTAAGTTTTGATTTATTTCTAGTAGTAAAGTTGAGTTTTAAGTTTTGATGTATTCAGAGGCTTATAGTAGAATTTTATGGCAAATATTTTTGTAGAACATTTTGACCCGCTAAAAACATGTTTTAGTGTTGTTTTTACCCTTTTGCCTAAAAGGTATCAAAAAGACCCCTATATTGAGGAACTAGAGGATTAAAATGTTCCACAAAAATATGTCTCGTAGTGTTTTAAGTAATATTGCTGAACACATCCTATACATAAAATATAAGGAATTATCAGGAAGAGCTAAAAGGAAAATTTAATAAATAATTTCTTGTTTAAATGCCCAACTTCTTACTGGTATTTTATTTATATATATTCCAGTTACAGCATTCTTTTGTTCGATGACTTTGAAATTAAATTTGACGTAGAATATTTTTTTATTTCACACCACTGCCTAAAAGTCAGTTTTCTGAAAAATTTTAGCACCCATTCGGAAAAAGTACAAAATTAACCCTAAAATGAATTTTAAGTTTTAACGTACTTCTGGCATTTAAGTCGGGGTTTCAGTTTTGGTCTATTCACAGACTTAAATTAAAATTGTATGGCAAATATTTTTGTGGAACATTATGACCCAATAAAGCCCTGCCTTACTTAAGTGTGTTTTCTACCCTTTTTCACAAAAGGGGCCAAAAAGACCCCTATGTTGAGGTGCTAGAGGGTTAAAATATTCCACAAAAATATGCCTCGTAGTGTTTTAAGTAATATTGCTGAACACATCCTATATTTAAAATCTAAGGATCACAAGTTTGCCTATGCTGATTCATTATAAGAATGAACAATAGGGAAACTATTGACCTTCCCCCGAAAATGACTCCAATATGTAAATTTTCAAAACGCCGATACACGTATATTACTGTTTGCCCCTCTATCTGAAGCCGTTGTCAGAACCTTGTTATTGTCGTTTCGTTTCATTATGTAAGTTATTCCAAGAAAATATCATCATTAAACAACTCAAACATGATTTTCGTGAGATAACTAGAAATTATTTTTCTATTTCTATGGACCGCGACCCAGCTTAATATATACAAATATACATAGATACCCGACATTATTTCCTCGAGTGTAACCAAAGGCCTGCTGCATTGATTGTTAGTTACTCTGTCATGGCGGCGTTGTTATCACAATTGTGTTCCTAATTTCGCACTTTTTTCTTTTTTCACTCCGATTCCGCCGAATGATTAATGATTAATTGTTCGATAATTCACGTGTGACATTGAGGGTGATTATTAATAGTTTCTTGTTGGTTTTTTTTGCGCGCACTATTTTTTCTTGCGCTGCAATCTCGAGAAACCCACAACGCTATTTTTTATCGGTGTATGAATGTAATTGTTTTTTAAGGAAATTGTATAATTGCAAAAAAGCGAGAAAAAAGCAAAACTGAAATAGCACCCGACATTAATTTAACTCCATTTCAATGTCGTTGCAAACAAAAACAGCAAAGCAGGCAGTAGTAGCGCTTTGTGTTCGCCATTTGAAAAGGAGAGAAAAAAAACTAAACTAAAGTCTATTAAATGCCTGACTTACATGAAAAACAAAATTCATTCGTACTTGATCTTGGCATATGGAGCGACGGACGTACGGACTGACTGGGTGAGTGAGTGAATGAGTGAGCCAGCCAGTTGGCGAGTGAGTGTTTCAAATCGCCAGTCACACATTCGGATTTTACACATGACATTGCCGTCATAAAAAAACAACTAGTATATCTATCATCGATGTGGATAATTTCAAATTGGCTACAATGAAATGATTCGATATAATTGCTTTTGCAATTTTAGCCATTTAAATACGGCATCACTTGTTTTTAAATGGAAATGCAACAAACAACATTTGAAATTCATTGATTTCCCATTTCAAATTCCAAAAACATTAATTTAAAATCATCAAAACATCACTTTAATATCAGACGAACCTGTACTTTGATCATTTTAGAGGGGATCAATATTCCCCCCGTTTTGCAGATTCTTATTATGAATCGGCATAGGAAAACCTTGTGATCCTTACATTTTAGGTATAGGATGTGTTCAGCAATATTACTTAAAACACTACGAGGAACATCTTTGTGGAACATTTTAACCCTGTAGCTCCTCTATATAGGGGTCTTATTGGTCCTTTTTGTACAAAAGCGCAAACAAAAAAAAAAAACACCACTAAAACAGAGGTTTAACGTGTCAAAATGTTGTACAAAAATATTTGCTATAAAATTCTACTTAAAGTCTCTGAATATACCAAAATTGAAAATTCAACTTGAGTGCCAGAAATAAGTCAAAACTTAAAATTCATTTTAGGGTTAATTTCGTACTTTTTCGACTTAGTGCTAAAATGTCCCCGAAAACTGAATTTTAGAGAGGTGGTGTAATTGGAAAAAATATTCTACATCAAATTTCACTATAAGACAACGAATAAAAGAAAGCTGTAGATATAATATATATTGATAAAATATCAGTTGCAATTTTGGGTATTTAAACAAGATTTTTTTTTTATTTTTTATTTTAGATCTTCATGATAATTCCTTACATTTTAAGTAAAGGATGTGTTCAGCAATATTTCTTAAAACGCGACGAGGAAAATTTTTGTGGAACATCTTAACCCTCTAGCATGTCAATGTAGGGGTCTTTTTGGTACCTTTGTGCAAACGGGTAAAAAACACCCCTAAAACCGGAGTTTAACGGGTCAAAATGTTCTACAAAAATATTTGCCATAAAATTCTAGTTCAAGTCTCTAAATAAACCAAAACTCAAAATTCAACTTGAGTGTCAGAAATATGTAAAAACTTAAAATTCTTTTTAGGGTTAATTTCGTACTTTTTCCGAATTCGTGCTAAAATGACTTAGAAAACTTAATTTTAGGGGGGCGTTGTGAATGGAAAAACATTCTACGTCAAATTCCACTATAAGTCACCGAACAAAAGTTTAAGTCTCTAAATAAACCAAAACTCAAAATTCAACTTGAGTGCCAGAAATAAGCCAAAACTTAAAATTCATTTTAGGGTTAATTTCGTATTTTTTTAATTGGTTCCCAACTGTGCCACAAAACTGAATCTTAGGGGGGTGGTGTGACCAAAAAAAATATTCTACGTCAAATTTCACTATAAGTCATCGAAGAAAAGAAAGCTGTAAATATAATATGTAAATAAAATATAAGTACGAAAATGGGTATTTATACAAGTAATTATTTATTATATTTTTCTTTTTGCTCTTAGTACACTGAAAGAATTATCTTATACCATTTATGATTTTGTCTTAACATCAGTGGAAATCTTCATTAAAAAGTCGCCAAAGAAACACTTCATAAAATGTATGAAACATGTTTCATCAAGCACAAATAAATAAAATAAGCACAAATAAATAATAAATCAATAAGTGTCTTAGAATTTATGAAACATTTCTTAGGAACTATGAAAAAACCAAAAACTAACCAATCAAGACACCATCATTGCGAGAGTCTTTCCAATGACTATGTCTTTGGCCTAAATCAGGGTAATTACTTTATGTCAGAGTTAACAGAGGACAAATGAGAATTGCTAGCATTCAAACGAATAAAGTCGACACTCTAAAAATTTAGTCGTAAGTTATGAAACATTTCATAAAAACTATGAAATCCTTTATTATATTTATGAAGACATGGCATAACGCAAATATTTTATTGGTTAAATATTATGAAGGAAAATTCTTTCTATGTAATTCTATTTCGTTGCATGTTTGATGCATTTCGATGCAAAATGTGTGCTCCAACTCCAATAAGAACAAATCCACAAAGAAAGCCTACACTTTGTCACAGTTTATATGCAAATATCATTTTACAAAACAATTTTCCAAAGGAAATATTCTAGACATAAAGGTGGCAAAAGTGATTATAATATATTTTTTATACTTACAAACACGTATAGTTTAGATTTCTTAAACATACCTGAAATAAATAAAAAGAACATTATTGTTAGCAGTTTTATACATGTAAGACTAATATTAAAAAATCATTGTTTGGTAAAATAAAATCGTAAAACGTTTTTATATTGAAACAAAAGACGTTTATATATTGCATATTTCAATAGTTTGTCTTGTTGCAGTAGAATATTTTAATATGTAATCACTTACATAAATTTATAGGTAAGTGGTTACACTGTGGTCCAATGGAAATACCACATAGTCCACGAGACTACTATCAAATGATGCTGCTAGCCTCAAAATTTTGCCACGCAAACTCTTTCTCTTCACATTTTATTAATCTTTGGCTAAAAATCTATATATGGGCAATTCCATGATGTCGAACGTGACCATCGTACACATTTAAAGTGACAAAAAAGTCAAAATATAACGGTTTTTTATTTTGACCATATGCTTAATTTATAGCTCTTAATTAACTGTATAATTGGTGTTAATGTGGATTTTGGGTAATTTTTCGTTTTCCAGATAATCTAAAAAAACCAAGGCATTCGCACGTGACCAAAACAGAAGTCGTTTTCGCGACCAACAATTCAAACGCCAATTTCAGCGAAACCTATGGCAATATTTCAATGTGACCAATTTTAGAACGTTGTGTACCTACCGATGTCTCTTAAAAATGGCTTTGATTTTATCCGAAAATTATTAAAACTTTTTTTGTAATTTAATTTTATGCCCGGTCGAACGTGGCATGTCGCACGTGACATTTTTTTGCCATCATGGTATTTATGTTGTTTCAGTTGAAACTTTTACGAAATTATAGATAATATATATTTTTTGTAATCCACAGAAGTATTCAATGTATTCATTTTCAAATAATAACAGCAAAAAAAGAAAATTTTGTTTTTCAATTTATTATTTTGAAATTTTCTTTCAAGTTTCTCACCGCTGTTTTCAGCTCTCTTTACTTTTTTCGCCTCCGTTTTTGCTAATAAATAAATTACAAAAGTATTTTTTACAAAAATAAATTATTGAAGTAAGATTTTTTTTAATTTTTAATTTTCACACTTAAGATGTCGCACGTGACCAACTTTAATGAAGGACCAAGGTCACAATTTTTCTCATTTTCCAGTAATGTTTATTTTAATTTAAATTGTATAAAAATCTCTGTTTGTACTCAAAATTTTATGATCTTTCTGCATGTACTTTGGACACAGTAGCAACAAATGTTGTTTTTCCATGTCGAACGTGACATTGAAATATGTGATAATGCAAAGCCAAAAGATACAGTTAATAGCAGTCGTATAACTTCGTATCTTTCTTTTCTGACTCTTTGTACTCCCTGAAAGATTTTAGACAGCAAAAGTCAAAGTGTAATGTCTCTATTTAAGAACTTTTATCGAAACAAAATATGCAAGTGAAATATTCAGAGGAGTACAGTTGCACTCGCGCGACTTTACATTCAAATATCTCAAGATAGGATATGAATTAAAGTAAAATTTGTTTACATAAGTTAAATTTGATTATTTCTCTATGCAAATATAATAAAACAAAGCGTTTACAAGAACATTTAATTTTTTGATCTTGGTGGACCTTTCTGCGGAAATGCCCATATATTGAAGATTATTTCAGAATTTTGGCATTTGTATTAAAACAAGACGCTACTAGCTTTTATTGGGTTCCAAGGACTAACGGTTTTCCATGTGGCCCTAGTTAGGGTTTGCCACTGGAAATCCCGGGAACTTTCACATTTTTTGTTTCCCATATCCCGGAAAAATTGTGCGGGATTCCTGCGTGAATTCAGCAGAATATTTTTCACCACATTTTCGCTACAAAATTTAACATGGATCACTTTTAATTATATATGTATCAGCTAGGCGATAGAAATCTTCTACCTTGAATATGGTATATTGATATGAAGTGAATATAACAGAATAAACGGTTACAAATAATGTTAGGGATATTTTGGGATAATTCAATTTCATTTCAATGCTAAAATCACCCGGTATTTCGGTAGCTGCCACTTTTGAAGCTTTTATTCTTTGACATTACTAAAAATGGAACGATACTCGCTTCAACAACGCATTGAAAATGATCCGGAATACCATCGAAAAATCATCTTAACTGATGAGGCCCATTTCCACTTCGGTGGCTAAGTCAACAAGCTAAATTGTCGCATCTGGGGCTCGGAAAACCCAAGCGTTATTGTTGAGAAGCCTCTCCATTCTCATCGTGTGACTGTTTGGTGCGGTTTATGGTCCGGCGGGGTCATTGGACCTTACTTTTTCGAAAATGAGGTTGGGTCAACAGTTACGGTGAATGGATTGCGCTATCGAGAGATGATTAATGATTTTTTATGGTCGGAGTTGGATGGTATTAATCTGGACAACGTTTACTTTCAACAAGACGGCGCTACGTGCCACACAAGCAACGAAACCATTGCTCTTTTACGGGAAAAGTTTCCGGGCCGTGTTATCTCTCGAAGAGGTGATCACAATTGGCCACCGATATCTTGTGATTTGACACCTCGCGACTTCTTCCTTTGGGGCCACGTGATAGATAAGGCGTACGTCAACAGTCCCGCATCGATTCAAGACCTCAAAGATAGAATTCGTGAGGCTATCGAGAACATAGGGCATGCACTTTGCGATTTGGTTATGGAAATTTCCATGAAAAGCATGTGGTCCTGTAAGCTTGGTCGTGTTGGCCATTTGGCTAATGTTGTTTTTCATTATTAACGGTATACCGTCCTCTTTATTATGAAATAAACATTCGATCATTTATCTCAAAAAGTGGCATTTTTTCTTTGCTTACCAAAATAACCTCTTGTTGGAAAACCTTGTATATACACATGAACTAGAGATAATATCTAGAGATACTGTGTATTCAGTTTTCATTTGGTGATCTTTTCTCTTTTTTTTACAGGAATTTTTATTTTCAAAGGATATATTTGTCTTAATAATTTATTTTCATATTTTCGAAAGCCATATACAGGCGGTATGTATATCAAATGAAAGCGAAGAATGTCTGTTAAAAATACTAAAAATTTCACGCCTCTATCTGTATTAGTTTAGCATCAACAACGATTTCAAATTCCCCAAGTGCGATATAGTGGTAGAATATTCCAGAAAAAAATAATTATGTTTCGGTGGAAAAATAGTTTTCAATTGACTGATACGCAAACCATTGCATATCTCAAAACGTATAAAGTGTGACTTAGACCATTATCATACTACGTATTATATACAACCGAAAACCTCAGGGAGATCATCCCTATAACATGTAGCCAAATGGATTTTCATACAGCCTTCTATATATATTTGGAATTATAATGAGAAAGATTGTCAAAATCACTGCAATGGGATAAACCAAGCATGTAGAGACGAATATATTTTCAATCAAATCACTTTTGCTTTTTGCAAATCCATATTGCATATAATCCAAACCACATTTGCAAATATTCATAATTATATGGCGAAAATTCACCTTCCCCTCCTGCACAAAATTCCCGTGAATAAATTACTAGTATAGCCTTCTCTCGTCGAAAGCAAACAATCCACCTCAGCATCTTAGACAAATATAGTTTCCCCTGTTGTTGTGTTGATTTTTTTTGTTTAATTTTCATTAAAGACGTTTGGCGAGCTAATAAAGTTTCATATCCCCATTGTGGTGGTTATTGATGCCTTCAATAATAACAACAACTTTACACCTGAAGCCAAACGGGGTCATAAAACACAAGTGTTTCTCGGCTGCACTTGCTCCATTCAGCTCCACCACCGCTAGCGCTCCCGGTCCCGTCCACAAGCAGACAGAGCCCTCATTCACCGCCGCGGTGGTTTTACTCGAGATGCAGACAAAAACAAAACGCCAAAAGCCTTAAGGCTATGCTTACCAAAAGCTCTATTACTGCCTGCTATAAATATAAACACTTTTGCATCATTTGCTAGTAGCTTGGAATGGGGTCTGGGGAGTGAGGAGTGAGGAGCAGAGACAAGATAAATAGTAGCAGCAAGGAGAAAACGCTAAGAAACAAACAGATGAAAATGTGTGAACGTGCGGTTATAAAAAGTCAACAGCAGCAGCAGTGAAATATTCGTAAAAGCCTTACAGCTGTAAAACAAAAAACAAGAGCCAAATGAAACCTAGTCTGGCAGCCAAGCTAAACCAATGTGCACAGTAGACAGATTTGGGACAGATTTGGTCGAATTATGAAGGATAGCAGGACAAGCTTAAATTTTGACCATTTTAGTAAAAAAAAAAAACAAGGAACACATTTTCCTCACTTTAGGAATTGGTTCTTTTTTGACAAAATCTGAAATTTTTTGTTCATAATTTTTATTTGTGTTGATGAATTTTAGACAAATTTGTTGGTCCCCAGTTTTGTAACACATTTTCCCTACTTTGGGAATTCAGTTTTTTACCAAATCTGCAAATCTAGGAACTTTTCCATAATTTTTATCTGTTTTGATAAATTTTAGACATTTTTGTTGGACCCCACTTTTGGGACACATTATCCCCACTTTGGGAATTCAATGCTTTTGCAAAAATCTGCAAACCTAGTAATTCTTTCATCATTTTTTTTGTTTTGATGAGTTTTAGGCATTTTCGTTGAATCCCAATTTTGGAACACATTATACCCCCTTTGGGATTTTTTTTTGCAAAATCTCCAAACCTATTAATTCTTTCATCATTCTTTTTGTTTTGATGAGTTTTAGGCATTTTTGTTGAATGCCAATTTTGGAACACATTATCCCCACTTTGGGAATTCGTTTTTTTTTTGCAGAATCTCTAAACCTAGTAATTCTTTCATCATTTTTTTGTTTTGATGAGTTTTAGGCATTTTTGTTGAATCCCAATTTTGGAACACATTTTCCCCACTTTGGGAATTCGTTTTCTTTTTCAAAATCTACAAATCTAGTAATTTGTTCATAATTTTCATTTGTTTTGATGAATTTAGGAATTTTTGTTGGAACCCAATTTTGGGACACATTATCCCCACTTTGGGAATTCAATGTTTTTTGCAAAAAACTGCAAATCTATTAATTTGTCATAATTTTTATTTATTTAGACTGATGAATTTTAGGCATTTTTGTAGGGCCCCAATTTTGGAACACAATTTCCCCACTTTGGGAATTTAATTTGCATGTTTAGTAATTTGTTTACCATTTTATTTGCTTTGATGAATTTTAGGCATTTTTGTTGGACCCCAATTTTGGAACACATTTTCGCCACTTTGGAAATTCGTTTTTTTTTCTTGCAAAATCTCCAAACCTAGTAATGCTTTCATCATTTTTTGTTTTGATGAGTTTTAAGCATTTTTATTGGACTTCAATTTTGGAACACATTTTCCCCACTTTGGGAATTGGTGTTTTTTGTAAAATCTACAAATCTAGTAATTTTTTCATCATTTTCATTTGTTCTGATGAATTTTGGGCATTTTTGTTGAATCCCAATTTTGGAACACATTTTCCCCACTTTGGGAATTCGTTTTTTTTTTTGCAAAATCTCCAAACCTATTAATTCTTTCATTTTTTTTTTGTTTTGATGAATTTAGGCATTTTTGTTGGAACCCAATTTTGGCACACATTATCCCCACTTTGGGAATTCAATGTTTTTTGCAAAAATCTGCAAATCTATTAATTTGTCATAATTTTTATTTATTTAGACTGATGAATTTGAGGCATTTTTGTTGGACCCCAATTTTGGAACACAATTTCCCCACTTTGGGAATTGGTGTTTTTTTGTAAAATCTACAAATCTAGTAATTTTTTCATCATTTTCATTTGTTTTGATGAATTTTGGGCAATTTTGTTGGACCCCAATTTTGGAACACATTTTCCCACTTTGGAAATTCTGCTTTTTTTTGGCCAAATCTGCAAATCTTGTAATTTGTTCATCATTTTTATTTGCTTTGATGATTTGTAGGAATTTTTCTTGGACCCCAATACTGGAACATATTTCCCCACTTTGGGAATTCTGTTTTTTTTTTGCAAAAACTGCAAACCTAGTAATTTTGAATTTTTAAAGAATTTTAGGCATTTTTGCTGTTCCCCAATTTTGGAACACATTTTCCCCACTTTGGGAATTCGTTTTTTTTTTTGCAAAACCTGCAAATCTAGTATTTTTTCACCATTTTTATTTGCTTTGATGAATTTTAGACATTTCTGTTGGATCTCAATTTTGGAACATACTTTCCCCACTTTGGGAATTCTTATTTTTTTTTGAAAAGTCTAGCCTTTTTAAAATAAATCTTCTGTGTTTTAAATAAATTTACAAAATACAAAAAAAAATTTACAAAATTTTTACACAGCCCATCGGCCCACTGTGCAATGCTGGATAACTTATGAATTGTTGCAAGTTGTGATAATAATACTGCTGCTACTCTAGTCGCTGGCTGGACGAGGATGTTGTTGGGGATAATTGCCATTGTTATGTTGGTTGTTATTGCTGTGGGTATAGACAGCGGTGGCGTTGGTGTCGGTGTTGTTGGTGATGTCGATGCCGATGTTGTTAGTTTAAGTAGCATCTCGCTCTATATTTTTGTTCGCACAAGACTCTCCAAATTGCAGCAATTTTCGTTAGGGTTTTTCTTTTGTTGTTGCTGGTGTGTATTTTTGCAATTGAATGAATGTCTGACTGTCTGGCTGGCTGATGGCTGTCCGTCTCCATGTCGTTGTCTATCTCTGTAACTTCTTGTATTGCCTGAGAGATTTAGCTTTTCGGTGTACTTATGTTTGGTCGTGTGTTTGAGATGTGGAAATAGCAAATTGCCAAACCAAGTCGTTGAAGACAACAAGGATACTACTCGTTGCATGAAATGCAGCAGCAGCAACAGCAACAAATTCCTCACGTCTCAAAAAAAGTGGATTTCGTTCGCACCGAAAAGCCCCCAAGGAAACACATGTGGAACTGTTGGTGGCGGTGGTGCTGCTGCTGTTGAACTCAATTCAAAGATATCGGAATTCCTAGCTCTGGACATATTTTTAACCCCCCCTCACACCAAAACTGCATTCTTTTTGTTTGGTGGAAGTGGGAAGAGGGGGAGAGAAGTTGGCTTTGTATCTTGTTGGCCATAAAAACGTATGCAGCAATACATTTCAATCTGTCTGGAATATTTTCATTTTATCATTTTAGTTGGGTAAATAATTTATTGCTGTCTGTCTGTTTGCAATGCAATTTTTATGGGAATCAGTTGTTTAAAAAAAATATAAAAAAATTAAATTAAATTAAAAAAGTGAGAATATTTGAAATGGACAGGTCTTGACAACAGATATCTATGATTTCAGTAATCATCCCGTGCGGCAATACCAGAAACTTATTGTTTCGCTTTCTTTGGACTGTCTGAGACCCTGTTGAACCTGCCTAGGCTAGTATAAATCCAAAAGGCTAACATCCAATGACTTCCAAGGGTTATTCTTGTTCCTTGAAATATCCGCAACCGCAACTCCCCTTGTTTTATCTATTAACCCTTTCCGTGGATTTGTCGAATATATTCGACATTGCACGTACGCTTTACTTAAAGGCATTTAATTTACAGTTAGTTATTGTTTGTTTTGTTTTGTTTGTTTTATTCGTTGCATAGAGACTACAATTATTCATAATTGTGATCGTAGTAGGCGTTCGATATGATTTATCATTATTAAACGAGCTGTCAAGAAATAGGTACGGAGTAATTAAAAACAACAAAATTCAGCAGCAAAGCAAATATATTCCGAGTGATCAAGCGGCAGTGAAAAAAATTGTGAGTATTGATACAGGTGTAAATAAACGTTTTGTGAAAGAATAATTATAGAATCTTAGAGCGGCTACTGTTAGCGACCTTTTTTCGGGTGTCGAATATATTCGACATTTACCTTGAAAGGTCGTTTTTTTTGTAGTGCTATACAGTGTAAAATAAAGTTTTTGTTCGGAAATTATATCAATTTCCCCTTGATTTGCATAGATAATGGCAGGATTATTGGATGATGAAATAATGGCCATTCTAGAAGCTGATTCAGATGTGGACGAGCTTATTGAAGATGAAGATGAGGTTTTATTCGAAGTGCCGAAAGTACAAATCATGGATATTGTGCCTGGCGACCACGAAGCTGTCTCTACGGGAAATATTGACGATGTCGAATATCATATGGAGCATATCAATATGTCCACTGATAATCAAGCCGGGCCAAGCAGTGGAATAGCATCGGATACTTCACTCACTTGGACACATAAAAAAACATAAGCTGGCGAACAGTTCGACAATTCACAGCTCGAGAAGGCATAGCCTATAAACCAGCATCAGAAACAGCGGAATTATTTGAAGTTGGGACACCGTTCTCATATTTCAATAAATATTTAACGGATGAGTTCTTCAGGGAAACGGCACACTGCACAAATATGTATGCGCAAGGTAATGGAAAACAGTCATTCAAATTATGTACGGTGGACGAAGTACGTATTGTTTTCGCGCACCATATTATGATGGGCGTCCTGAAATTACCCCGAGTGGAGATGTTCTACGATTCAGCAATAAACATAACCTTCTTCACTGAGAATATGACGCGAAAAAGATTCTTTGCCATACGAAATAATTTGCACCTGGTTGACATAAATGTACGGGAACCTGGATGCAAAGATCGTCTTTATAAAGTGGCACCAATAATTGAACTGGTCCGAAGTCGTCTAATGCAGTTACCATTGGAAGAAAATCTTAGCATCGACGAGCAAATCATTCCGTTTAAAGGTAAGTTCGCTGCTAAGCAGTACATAAAAGGGAAACCTTGTCCATGGGGAATAAAAGTGTTCTTCATGTGCGGTAAAAGCGGAATGCCGTATGCGTTTATTGTCTACCAAGGCTCAACAACACCCTTGAACCAAGAATGGGTAAAAGCAGTTGGATTTGGTTCAGCTATTGTGCTTCATCTAACGCAACGCATACCGAATAATGAAATTGGCCATAATCTATTTTTCGACAATTACTTTCCATCCTATGCATTGTTTGAAATTTTAAAGAAAAACAACATCAATGCTGCTGGAACAATACGCATAAACAGATTTGCCAATCCTCGCCTGCCAAGCGAAAAAGAACTCAAACAAAGAGGACGAGGATCATCCACTGAATGCGAAAGTGCCGATGGCAATGTTATTATCACTTGCTTGCGACAATAAAGTTGTGAATCTTGGCTCCAATTTTGTTGGAATCGGCATAGAAGATAAAACTAAGCGTTGGGACAGCAAAAAAAATGAGTTTGTAGTCATTGATAGGCCTCAAGTTGTTCGAATGTATAACGAAAGCATGGGCGGTGTGGATTTGTTGGATCAAATGCTGCAATATTACCGCATAATATTCGCTCAGTCAAGTGGACACTGCGAGTTATAATGCATTTTGTTGATTTGGCATTAACTGCGGCATGGATGGAGTATCGTCGGGTCTGTATCGCAATGAAAATGCCGAAAAATAAAATCCTAGATTCCATGAACTTTCGGATTCAGGTTGCTCGAGCTCTGCTCGCCTCTCAACCAGAAGATGTTTCACAGCCGTATATGCCGCGACAACGAGGAAGACCATCAAAAGCAAGTTTCAGAGGGGACCAATCAGCACCATCAACATCTACATCCGCGAACATCAGCAACAGCTCAGATAGCGACGACTCGATGTCGCACCACCCCAAAAAAGAAAGAGAACTTTTAAAAAAATACCACCACAAGAGGTTCGTCACGACCAGAAGTTACATATGCCAATCTTTTTGCCAGCTAAGAGCGCCGGTCGGTGCAAGGCGAAGGGTTGCGATAAAAGTTCCTTTATTATTTGCAAGAAGTGCAAAGTTTTTCTCTGCGTAAAGCGCAATTTGAATTGTTTTGAAAACTTTCATAAGAAAAGTAATTAGTTTAAAAAATTAATTTTGCTCTTGATTTATTTTATGTATTTTGTTCCTAAACAAAATTAATAAATAAAGAAAAAAAACGATTCTTCTTTCATTATTCTTCATAATAGTAGGTGATGTTCATAAAAACAGTAGGTGTCTTAGGAGGTCAATGTCGTATATATTCGACATCCCCTAAAACCCATTGGAGGTCTATGTCGAATATATTCGACATCCACTAGGGGCCGGGAGGGGCACCCCAGATGAAAAATACTATTTTTCCTGGCTTCAGCGCCATCATATTACCCTAAATACAAATTTTCAGATTTTTAGCGCGACATAAAATATTTTTGCCACTGAGAGGGTTAAACAATATATTCCCCTCTTCCTGACATTCCCCAAATGTCGCCCTGCTTCCGCTTCCGTTCGCTATATTTTGTTTCTATATCAGATAAAGCCAAGTCATTCACAATTCAAGTGATATCAATGATTTTTGTTCACTAATGATTTCCTCCTCTACCTGAAGATGGAGATGGGGTGCCTTGGTCTGAACATGTCGCTCGTTTTGGAGTCATCGTCGCTTGTGAGTTGCCACCACTACAGCCTGAAGTGACTGTTTGGTGGCACCACTTCCTTTGTTTTGCCAGAAACGAAGAAATGCTTTGTCCCGTCGTTGTGTCCGTGAAGTTGCCGGGCAACTTTTTTTCTGGTGAGTTTTTTTGTTTTGGATTGGCAGCAGCAACTATCACAGGAATGCTGTTTGATGCTCATGGCTGGCTGGATGTCGTTCGTTGGTTTGCTTTCCTTCCTCCCTCGCCCCCTTGCATTTAGTCGAACATGTTGTGCTACTCTTCGGGATCATCAGACAGACAGACAGCACCAGCCAAGCCAGCTGCCCCGTATCTTTGCCTTGCCCGGTGGTAAGATACGACACATGCGACAACAGCAGCAGTGTCAGTATCAGCATCAGCATCATTTGCAGCTTCATCTGCGACAGACGAAGCAGTGCAAAAATACAGCAGCAGTTCCAGTTCCACTTCGTGGCGTGTTGTTTGGTTACGGGTGCACATGCATCATCGGCATTTCTTTTCATTTATTTCCTTTCCTTTCTTTTCATTTGTTTGTTGCGGCGCGTTTATTCTGCTGCACTTGCTACTTGCTGCATGAATTTGTTGCACATCTTTGCGCGCGCGCACACACACACACAGAAAAGCATTCATTCATTCAGGTTTTCGAGTGTACCTCATCGCAAAGGGTTATCACAGTAGAACAATACTTTTTCAGATATTTCGATCAAGTTTTTTTCTTGTCACGAAGGAAATTTGTTGTATATATATATATAATGAAAAGGAGGAGAATCACCACAATCAGCTATACACACTTTGGCCATCATATGCTGTGGGGGAACAAATCATGAGTGGCACTTCTGTCTAGAGTGTGAGTGAGTTTTTCGGGTGTACATAATACACATATTTAAATTTGCGAAAAAAATAAATATATATGTATATGTGACCCGGTCTACGAAAAGGGACCTTCGGTGTAAAAACAAGTTTTCGAGAAAACAGCTGTTAAAGATAAACAAGTCATGTGATCAGTTTCGCTTCAGTTGTTCCCTTCTCTCTGTATCCCTACTCATCCTACGAGTTGGAAACTTCTGCTTTGCGCCATTAGAAAGAGCACACATTAGTCTATCCGAATCGCCAAAAAAGTGAAAAATGATATTTTCACACCGAAGGTCCCTTTTCGTAGACCGGGTCACATATTCAGATAACAGCGTGATAACGCAAGATCTATGAGTCATTTCCATGTCAAGAGGTACGATTTTTACCTCAATATCAGTTGTTTTGAAAGTTTGTGTTGAAAATAAAATTTTTGGAAAAAAAAAGAACTTTAAAAAAAATAAATTTTTGAAAAAAAAAGAACTTTTGAAAAAAAAAAAGAATTTTTGAAAAAAAATTTAATTTTTGGAAAAAATAAATGAATTTTTGAAGGAAAAATGAATATCTGAAAAATGAATTTTTGGGGAAATATTAATTTTTGAAAAAAAAAAATTAAGAAAAGTGAATTAAAAAAGAATTTTTGAAGGAAATGAGTTAAAAAATAAATTTAAAAAATTATTTTAAAAAATTGAATTTTTGCAAAAAAAAAAAAATAATTATTATTATTTGCGAAAATAATACAATTTTTGAAAAAAAAATATATATAATTTTTGAAAAAAAATATATATAATTTTTGAAAAAAAATATATATAATTTTTGAAAAAAAATATATATAATTTTTGAAAAAAAAAGTGTGTAAAAAAATAGGATTGTTGAAAAAATAAAATTTTTGAAAGAAATAAAATTAAAAAGAAAAGAATTTTTGAAAAAAATATACATAGAATTTTTGAAACAAATAAAATTAAAAAAAATAGAATTTTAACCAATTTATCTTTGAAAAAACACAATTGTTTCAAAAAGGTCGCCTGTAACTCCTGGAATATTTTTCATGTAAGGCAATTACAATTTTTGAAAAAAAAAATAGAATTTAAAAAAATGAATTATTGAATAAAAAATATAATTTTTGAAAAAAAAAAATTTTTGAAAAAAAAATATAATTTTTGAAAAAAATATAATTTTTGAAAAAAAAATATAATTTTTGAAAAAAAATATAATTTTTGAAAAAAAAATAATTTTTGAAAAAAAAAATAGAATTTAAAAAAATGAAAAAAAGAAGTTTTGAAAAAAAAAAAATAGAATTTTAGCCAATGTAACTTTGAAAAACACAATTGTTTCAAAAAGGTGTGTTCATTCAATCGTCTGTGACTCCTGAAAAACTTGACCGATTTTCATGTAAGGCCATTTCAATTACTTTCAAAATATTGAAGGGGTTTGATATAGCTGCGTTATATTCTTTTACAATTTTATTTGCTTTATTTTCGAAAATATTACATTTAATATATTTTTTTAAACTTTAAAGTAGTGCTCTTAGATGTCTTTTTTAGTGAATGTGAGAGTTTGGAAGTGGTGAAATGATGGCTTCTATTTTTTACGATTTTTTTCCATTGTTTTGTAAAATCAGCTAGAATTTCATCGAAAAAACTTCAGAATGATACCTTTAGATTTAATTTTAGCTAGAATTTCATCGAAAAAACTTCAGAATGATAGCTTTAGATTCATTTATTAATATAAGGTATAAACAATAAAAATCTAAGAAAAAGTAAATAATGCAAAACTATTTTTTTCGTATGCTACAAAAAATGGAAAAAATTAAAATTTCTCAAGAACTGCATTTTCTTGCATTGATTTTATTGTGCAAACAAACTAATTAAATTTTTTATTAAGAAGATTCATCACTGAAATTTTGGGAATATTTAAAAAAAATAGAAGCCATCATCATTTCTGCACTTCTAAACTCACAGAGTCACTAAGACGACATCTAACACTAAATCAACTTTAAAATTAAAAAAAAATAATAATGTAATTATTTCAACCTTCAAAATAAAATAAATAAATTTGTAAAAACTTTAAAAAATATAACGCGGCTATAACATACCAATCCGATATTTTAAAAGTAATTGAAATTACCTTCAAAACAAGGAATATTACTTTTAAATCGGTCAAGTATTCCGGTCAGCTTTTTCAAAAAAATATTCATTTAAATTGGTCATAACTCGTAAAAATTTATTTTTTTCCAATGATACGTATACAAAATTTTTATGACAAGAATACATACACAAACTTTCGAAACAATCGCAGCTATCGAGGTCAAAAATCGTACCGTTTGACATAGAATGACGCATACGTACTTTTGGGGGAAAAATGAATTTTTGGAAGAAAAAAATATTTTTTGGAAAAATATAAATTTTTGAAAAAAAAAAATGAATTTTTGAAAAAAAACATGATTTTTTGAAAAAAAATGAATTTTTGAAAAAAAATTAATTTTTGAAAAAAATGAATTTTTGAAAAAAATGAATTTTGAAAAAAAATGAATTTTTGAAAAAAAAAATGAATTTTTGAAAAAAAAAATGAATTTTTGAAAAAAAAATGAATTTAAAAAAGTGATTTTTCTAAAAAAAAAATAATTTTTGGAAAAAGAAATAAGTTTTTGAAAAAAATTGAATTCTTGGGAAGAAATAAAAATTAAAAAAAAAGATGAGTTTAAAAAGCGAATTTTTGACAAAAAAAAAATAACTATACTAATTAATTTTTTCAAAAAAAATACGTATACAACATTATACAGAAACTTTCGAAACAATCGCAGCTATCGTACCGCTTAACATGACATTCATATACTAAAGAGCCACTGTTGAATTATTATTAGGAGTCGCCAATACAAGATGGCCACCGCAGACTGTCAATAACGACCCGTCCATTTAAAATTTTAAATTAGAATCGACTACAAAAAAGTACAATATTATTCATATGACTACCACGACTAGCTCGGAAGTACCTCCTCCGATCAACCCCATTTTTCAGTACAACCCACCATACAGTGACTCGTTGTGGATGCATTGGCTTCTCAGTAGTCGCGTGTGGGATCTCACCCCATATGCGGTAATTTTGCTTATTGACATAGACATCGAGACGAAAATGAGCTTCAAGAAGGCTGAACTGAAGGCCGATCTCTTCTCGACAATTTTCCACGTAAATGCTCTCTACATTGGAAGTAACTTTTTAATATTTCCCAATTTATAGCGTCCCATTTTGCAACTGTCAAATATAAACCTTAAAATAATTATTAATAATAATATTAAATATTCTACCATTCAAAGTCAAAGTAATCGGTAGTTCAAATTTAAAATTTTAAATGGCCAACCCTCCTATAGTATCGGAACCCCCATAATATATAGCTCATATTTGACAACCTTCCAAGTGTTTCTAAACTCTTTTTGCTGCCTCCTCAAGCATTTCATTTCTTTCTACTTGTTGTTGGTATTGTTACAACATGTTTAGACATGTTTTAGAAATATATACAAGGTATAGAGAGGGAGGCCTTTTCATCGTTCGTCTCGTGATGACTCTCAAATAATGCAGAGTACTGAAGTCACAAATAGTAATTGAATTGTATGAGATTCAGTCAGCATAATAAATACTACGTTGTACGAGGCCTATGTAAACTTTCAAAACATATGTTTCACCGGTTTTTTCCACCATCACCATCACCATTGTTCGTAGTTAAACATTTTGAAATAAAATTAAAAAATAAGAAATTCCTTACTTGTTGAGTGCTACACATTTACCATCTACATTGTCATTCCATCTACAGGAAATGACAACTCATTACCATCTGCAATACATTGTAAGGTCATGTCATTACCATCACGATTACAAGCAATGAATAATGGTGTCGATCCATTCACCATTTTGGTGAGAGTAAGATCGTTGTAAGTAGCTCTTTTTCAGCTCCTGGGTATGTCTGCGAGTAAGTACATGATAATTTTAAACAACATGTCTATGAAATAAGTAGCTATTTTTCAGCTCCTGGGTATGTCTGCGAGTAAGTACATGAAAATGTTAAACAACATGTCTTTTTTACACTTTTTCACGAACAGTCTCTGCAGATCTAGTACTTTTCTCAAGATTTCTCTTCTTTAAGTAAAATAAGTTCTTCAAATGATCATAAGAGATCCCAGCCATGATGAAGTGTTACAAAGATTCGTTCGGGCCGAACTTAAGGCTTGTTTTCCCTCAACCCACTTCACGCAAGAAAAATGTACGTTGGATGAGAAGGAAGAGTGAGGGTGGCATTTCTCCTCTTCACTCTGGGCTCCATTAACATGTAAATGCAGTCTGCCGGTGAGTTTGGACTCTAACAATGACAGCGTTTTTTCGCAGTACCATTACAGCAGCAACAATAATTACATATGGGAAATTTTAATAATAGAACATCGCGCAAATGCTCTTCATGCTGATGACGACGATGATGTTGTTGGTGTTTAATGAGTTGCAAAACAAAAACTTTCTAATGTGTTACACCCACCACCACCCACATCCACCCGTCACTCATTCATTCATACTCGCCATCATTATTTCAATAGAACATTGGTGTAAAATAATACTCACAACATTTATTATTCCAGCTATTGAATTATTCTCGAGGATGGATTACATTTTTCTTGGTTGGTTTCAGGTGGTTTCATTTGTCTGTAAATCGCCATTATGTTGGAATATGAAACAGCGGTCTTTCTCTAGCGCAGTTTAGTTGGGGTAGACATGGAGAATAATAATTTCAAAAAAAATAAATAAATAAAAAAATCTATATAAATATTTACAGGTCTAAAAACTTTATATTGAAATTATTATTTACATTTAAAATAATTTCATTTTAATCATTTGTATTATCTGAATTACCTAAACTGGACATTATAAATAAAAAAAATGTTTGTTTACATCCCCACACATCAATATCAGTGGATATTTTGGGATTTATTTATTTATTAATTTTTTTAATTAAAATTATTACATGAGTTTTGAATGTAATACATTCGAATTTCAGCTTATTCGATCAAGCAATTTCTTCTTAAGAAGGAAATCTTTGTTTTTTGGTAATGGAAAGGAGGAGAACCACACTCAACCATACACACATTTGACCATATACGTATTTCGTTGTCCTGTGTAGAGACAACTCATCAGTGATCATTCTGTATGGAGTGCTTGCGTTACCATGAAGTCATAAGTTGTATATATATCTACGTTATATGATAATCACACCTGCGTATTATATGTATACACCCGAAAACCTCACCGCAAAGCGTTTTGAAGAGCATTATTCTACCTAAAACCTTTTCTCATTACCATTTTGCTGTAGGCTGATATATTTTCAACACGATACAGCTTTTTCCCCACGAATTTGTTAGACAACACAAAAACTAATAATAAAATTATTGCAATTATCGTCCAAGTTATATTGAAGTATATGCCCGATCGAGCCGAGTGATACCTTAAATTTAAGCTAATTACCAGGGCTACAAATGTTGCGATCGTTAAAAAATAGAAAAAAAACTTTTTGTAGTCGTTTTTCTTTTGACGATTACCGAGCTAAACTAAATTTTATCATAAAAATAAAATTATATCTGAGAATGCAAAGCATTCCACCATTTCTTTAATTATATGATTTTTAAAATCAAAAATTGTCTAAAATCAACACACCCTATCGGCATAGGAAACCTTGTAATTTTACATTTTAAATATAGAATATGTTCCGCAATATTTCGTAAAAGACTACGAGTAACACTTTTGTGGAACACTTTAACCCTCTAGCATCTCAATGTAGGGGTCTTTTTGGTCCCTTTTGTGAAAAATGTGTAAAAAAACACCCTATAAATCAGCGGTTGAACGGGTCAAACTTTTCCACAAAAATATTTGCTTTAAAATTCAAATGCAAGTATCTGAATACGCCAAGACTAAAAAGTTGAATTAAATGCCAGAAATTAGGACAAAATTATTAGAACATCACAATTTATTTAACAAATATTGCAAGTAGCAAAATAATATCATCAAAATTGGAAGGTATAACGGTCTATATATTGTACATCGAGTATTTTTTATCGTTAAAATAGTTTTTATTTTTTTCCTAAAACACATATTAAATATTTAAAAAAAAACAGCAAAAACTCTCATTACCCAGTAATGTGGGGACTAAGGCAAAACCGAAGACCTTCACTACTTATTTTTCGGATCCGTTTCTAATTATTTTTATAAAGGGATTGTAAAAAAATAAGTACTTCCACGCACACTTACAAAAAGTTGAAATATAAGTACTTTCACGCACGCTTACGAAAGGTTAATATATAAGTACTTCTAAACTAGTTGTAAAATAAGTGGCCTCAGGAAGATACAAAATAAGCCATTATTGATAACTAGCCAAATAATTATCAATAAGGCTGTTTTTCTTTAAGACTGGATAACTAAGCTACGATAACAAAAATCTAAATAAAATGTTAAAATTTCACTCTAAAAAAATATTTTTTAAAATTGTCGCCAAAAGCAATATCAATGTGTGTGTGAAAACAAATTTTGAAAAAATAATTTTGTGTTAACAATTTTTGACTTAGCATGGATAATTATCCAGTGTAAGTCAAAATGATGGATATCGAGACTAAGTCCAATAAAGTCGACACAAAATATTTTTTTGGAAATTTGTTTTGACACATATTTATATTGTAGTTGGCGACAATGTAAAAAAGAATTTTTTATTTTGAGCAAAAAAAAAATTTTTTTATTAACGTTTTTGTTATCGCAGCTTGTTTTCCCGACTTAAAGAAAAACAGACCTAATAATGGCTTAATAAGTGATGAAAAATCATTTTTATTAAATTATGTATTTTGTATCGACTTGTTAACAATCTGTATACAGAATTTAGGGCTGTTATTTCATACTTCAAAATAATGCAGAGCGTATCGAGGTGTCATTAATAGGTAATGCTAAAAATAATGAAGAGTCATTACCAAGTTTTTGCTGGGAATGACTTAGAATGGAATTACTTATATTTATTATTATAAGAAGGACAAAACAAGTAAAGAAAGGCTAAAGACGGACGGTACCGACTATATGATACCCTGCACTTTCTACCCCATTGAAATTCAATACGGTAAAAAAATTGAAATCGGGCACGATTTTTGTATCGACCCTAATCATGGGCCATTGTGACACACTCTCATAATGTATGTTTCAAGGTAAAATATAATCAGATAAACATTTGGAGCAACTATCTATCCGATCTAACTCCCTTTCGCTATAGGTGTTTCTAGTTGGATTATAAGTGTTGCACCAAATTTGAAGAAAATTTGGTAAAATATGTGGAATCTAAAGCGGAAAAAGTCAAATCGGGTGCGACATTTGTATGGGGGCTATATCTAAATCTGAGCCTGTCTTACTCTACTCCACAATATGTTTTTCTAGTTGGATTATAAGGTGGTTTGCCACATTTAAAGAAAACCCTGAAAATATGTGGATTCTAGAGCTAAAAAAGTCAAATCGGAAGCAACATTTGTATGGGGGCTATATCTAAATCTGAATCTAAATTTGCTTCAATTTAAATACCGTTCGTCCTTGGTGCACAAAACATACTTGTGCCAATTTTTGTTAAGATCGGACAATAATTGCGACAGATAGACGAACATTGCTAAATCGACTCAGGTAGTGATTCTAAGCCGATCTGCATAATATAATGTAATAAACAATGAGTTTGTCTCGTTTCCCTAGTGGAGGGTATACAAATAATAGAATTCGATTCATAAAACAAGCCAAAATTTTAGATGTATGTGAAAATAAATTCGAATACAACTTGCAATAACAGAGCTGTTAACAGAGCAGCGCTGTTAACAGAGCTCTGTTAGGAGTTAATAGAGGAAACAAATTCTGATGGAGGGTAACTATGGGAGTTTATAGTATCCAAACCGAAAATATTGGGTGAATAAAATTTATAGCACAGATAGCCCTGGGCGTGCCCTATCCGAATTTGGCCCCCACATATTTCAGATGTCTCTACAACTCATACAATCTTGAATTTAGTAGATGGACATTTTTGAGTAAACCGATCTACAAATACTGAGCCCACCGAAACCAAACGGAAAATATTGGGTGAATAAAATTTATAGCACAGATAGCCCTGGGCGTGCCCTATCCGAATTTGGGCCCCACATAGTCCAGATATCTCTAAAATTCATACAATCTTGAATTTTGTAGATGCATATTTTTGGGCCCATCGATCTCAAAAAAATGAGCCCACCGAAACCAAACGGAAAATATTGGGTGAATAAAATTTATAGCACAGATAGTCCTGGGCGTGCCCAATCCGAATTTGGGCCCCACATAGTCCAGATGTCTCTAAAATTCATACAATCTTGAATTTAGTAGATGGACATTTTTGAGTCCACCGATCTAAAAATACTGAGCCCACCGAAACCAAACGGAAAATATTGGGTGAATAAAATTTATAGCACAGATAGCCCTGGGCGTGCCCTATCCGAATTTGGCCTCCACATAGCTCAGATGTCTCTACAATTCATACAATCTTTGATTTTATATCACAGATCGAACACTGTTAACAGGAGTTAACAGAGGAAACAAATTCTGATGGAGGGCAACTATGGGAGTTTATAGTATCCAAACGGAAAATATTGGGTGAATAAAATTTATAGCACAGATAGCCCTGGGCGTGCCCTATCCGAATTTGGGCCCCACATATTTCAGATGTCTCTAGAATTCATACAGTCTTGAATTTTGTAGATGCATATTTTTGGGCCCATCGAGCTCAAAAAAATGAGCCCACCGAAACCTAACGGAAAATATTGGGTGCATAAAATTTATAGCACAGATAGCCCTGGGCGTGCCCTATCCGGATTTGGCCCCCACATATTTCAGATGTCTCTACAACTCATACAATCTTGAATTTAGTAGATGGACATTTTTGAGTCCACCGAGCTAAAAATACTGAGCCCACCGAAACCAAACGGAAAATATTGGGTGAATAAAATTTATAGCAGAGATAGCCCTGGGCGTGCCCTATCCGAATTTGGCCCCCACATATTTCAGACGTCTCTAAAATTCATACAGTCTTGAATTTTGTAGATGCACATTTTTGGGCCCATCGAGCTCAAAAAAATGAGCCCACCGAAACCGAACGGAAAATATTGGGTGAATAAAATTTATAGCACAGATAGTCCTGGACGTGCCCTATCCGAATTTGGCCCCACATATTTCAGATGTCTCTAAAATTCATACAGTCTTGAATTTTGTAGATGCATATTTTTGGGCCCATCGAGCTCAAAAAAATGAGCCCACCGAAACCAAACGGAAAATATTGGGTGAATAAAATTTATAGCACAGATAGTCATGGGCGTGCCCTATCCGAATTTGGCCCCAGATAGTTCAGATGTCTCTAGAATTCATACAGTCTTGAATTTTGTAGATGCATATTTTTGGGCCCATCGAGCTAAAAATACTGAGCCCACCGAAAACAAACGGAAAATATTGGGTGAATAAAATTTATAGCACAGATAGCCCTGAGCGTGCCCTATCCGGATTTGGCCCCCACATATTTCAGATGTCTCTACAACTCATACAATCTTGAATTTAGTAGATGGACATTTTTGAGTCCACCGAGCTAAAAATACTGAGCCCACCGAAACCAAACGGAAAATATTGGGTGAATAAAATTTATAGCAGAGATAGCCCTGGGCGTGCCCTATCCGAATTTGGCCCCCACATATTTCAGATGTCTCTAAAATTCATACAGTCTTGAATTTTGTAGATGCACATTTTTGGGCCCATCGAGCTCAAAAAAATGAGCCCACCGAAACCGAACGGAAAATATTGGGTGAATAAAATTTATAGCACAGATAGTCCTGGACGTGCCCTATCCGAATTTGGCCCCACATAGTTCAGATGTCTCTAAAATTCATACAGTCTTGAATTTTGTAGATGCATATTTTTGGGCTCATCGAGCTCAAAAACATGAGCCCACCGAAACCGAACGGAAAATATTGGGTGAATAAAATTTATAGCACAGATAGCCCTGGGCGTGCCCTATCCGAATTTGGGCCCCACATATTTCAGATGTCTCTAAAATTCATACAGTCTTGAATTTTGTAGATGTATATTTTTGGGCCCATCGAGCTCAAAAAAATGAGCCCACCGAAACCTAACGGAACATATTGGGTGAATAAAGTTTATAGCACAGATAGCCCTGGGCGTGCCCTATCCGAATTTGGCCCCCACATATTTCAGATGTCTCTACAATTCATACAATCTTTGATTTTATATCAAAGAACGAACACTGTTAACAGAGCACTGTTGACAGGATTTAACAGAGGAAACAAATTCTGATGGAGGGTAACTATGGGAGTTTATAGTATCCAAACGGAAAATATTGGGTGAATAAAATTTATAGCACAGATAGCCCTGGGCGTGCCCTATCCGAATTTGGGCCCCACATATTTCAGATGTCTCTAAAATTCATACAGTCTTGAATTTTTTAGATGCATATTTTTGGGCCCATCAAGCTTAATTCACATAACACATGTAAAACCAAGGGCGTCTGCCACCAGGGTGTTTGATTGCGCGTCGACTCTTCGCGGTAATCTTTGAGTGAGAGAGACGCTCTTCTCTTTAGTGTACGAGTTCGTCTGTGCGAGAATTGAGTGGAAGAGTTGAAAACACTCTTTTTAAATAACGGATGTTTGTTTTAGCGAAGCTGCACTCACACTTGTCAGTGTATGTTGATGTTAGAGAGCCTGTAACGTGCGAGTTTTTGGCCAATGGATTGTATAGACAAACTCTGTGTTACACATACTGACACTGGTACATACAAATACGTAAAATAACAAAAAATGTTACGTCTTTTACAGATTTTCCTGAGAAAATTAGTATTATAGGGTTTTCATACTAGCATTCAATATCGATGAAGTGTGTCCGATAAAATCTTAACAGTGGATTAAATATCACATTGTACACCAAAATTATAACGTATGCATCACCATTTTGGAAATGTTCGATGGTATTATACATATTTTGCGAATTACACGTTCATGTGACCAAAATATAGAGAAAAAATTGAAAAATTTATTTTCATGATATGTAATTATTGTAATAGGTGATTGATAGTAAATTTTACTGCAACAATGATATAACAAAAAAAAAGATATTGCAGAAAACGAGTTTAAAATTTTCATTTTACACAGCGCTTAGAGAAAAAGCCGACAGATTCGCTCAGTATTTTTAGCTCGGTGGGCTCAAAAATATGCATCTACAAAATTCAAGACTGTATGAATTTTAGAGACATCTGAAATATGTGGGGCCCAAATTCGGATAGGGCACTCCCAGGGCTATCTGTGCTATAAATTTTATTCACCCAATATTTTCCGTTTGGTTTCGGTGGGCTCAGTATTTTAAGCTTGATGGGCTCAAAAATATGCAACTACGAAATTCAAGACTGTATGAATTTTAGAGACATCTGAAATATGTGGGGCCCAAATTCGGATAGGGCACGCCCAGGGCTATCTGTGCTATAAATTTTATTCACCCAATATTTTCCGTTTGGATACTATAAACTCCCATGGTTGCCCTCCATCAGAATTTGTTTCCTCTGTTAACTCCTGTCAACAGTGCTCTGTTAACAGTGTTCGATCAGTGATATAAAATCAAAGATTGTATGAATTGTAGAGACATCTGAGCTATGTGGAGGCCAAATTCGGATAGGGCACGCCCAGGGCTATCTGTGCTATAAATTTTATTCACCCAATATTTTCCGTTTGGTTTCGGTGGGCTCAGTATTTTTAGATCGGTGGACTCAAAAATGTCCATCTACTAAATTCAAGATTGTATGAATTTTAGAGACATCTGGACTATGTGGGGCCCAAATTCGGATTGGGCACGCCCAGGACTATCTGTGCTATAAATTTTATTCACCCAATATTTTCCGTTTGGTTTCGGTGGGCTCATTTTTTTGAGCTCGATGGGCCCAAAAATGTGCATCTACAAAATTCAAGACTGTATGAATTTTAGAGACATCTGAAATATGTGGGGGCCAAATTCGGATAGGGCACGCCCAGGGCTATCTCTGCTATAAATTTTATTCACCCAATATTTTCCGTTTGGTTTCGGTGGGCTCAGTATTTCTAGCTCGGTGGACTCAAAAATGTCCATCTACTAAATTCAAGATTGTATGAGTTGTAGAGACATCTGAAATATGTGGGGGCCAAATCCGGATAGAGCACGCCCAGGGCTATCTGTGCTATACATTTTATTCACCCAATATTTTCCGTTTGGTTTCGGTGGGCTCAGTATTTTTAGCTTGATGGGCTCAAAAATATGCAACTACGAAATTCAAGATTGTATGAATTTTAGAGACATCTGAACTATGTGGGGGCCAAATTCGGATAGGGCACGCCCAGAGCTATCTGTGCTATAAATTTTATTCACCCAATATTTTCCGTTCGGTTTCGGTGGGCTCATTTTTTTGAGCTCGATGGGCCCAAAAATATGCATTTACAAAATTCAAGACTGTATGAATTCTAGAGACATCTGAAATATGTGGGGCCCAAATTCGGATAGGGCACGCCCAGGGCTATCTGTGCTATAAATTTTATTAACCCAATATTTTCCGTTCGGTTTCGGTGGGATCATTTTTTTGAGCTCGATGGGCCCAAAAATATGCATCTACAAAATTCAAGACTGTATGAATTTTAGAGACATCTGAAATATGTGGGGCCCAAATTCGGATAGGGCACGCCCAGGGCTATCTGTGCTATAAATTTTATTCACCCAATATTTTCCGTTTGGATACTATAAACTCCCATAGTTACCCTCCATCAGAATTTGTTTCCTCTGTTAACTCCTAACAGAGCTCTGTTAACAGCGCTGCTCTGTTAACAGCTCTGTTATTGCAAGTTGTATTCGAATTTATTTTCACATACATAAATTTTAGAAAATTGAAAACAAATTTTGATTATTTTTTGCTTTTGAGGCACGACTAAACTGTTGACTTTGGATGGCTTTTTCTTGAATTTTTCCTAAAACTATCGATTTCGAAGAAGTTGCGCCTTCCACTCGATGCTGATTTCAAAATGTTTTATCACATCCGAATGTTTTACTATCGATTGTTCTTCATCAAGAAATTATTTTCTTCGAGTTCCTCACTTTCTTCTTCTAAATCATGAAAGTGTCTTCAACCCATTGGTTTAAGACTTCAGACGAAAGTTCGTAATTTGGAAAGATCGTGTGTTGCAATAGCACTACTGTTGCATAATCTAAATCAAATCATTTTAAAAATTCTAAAACTTCTTGAGTTTCTGATGATATAATTCTAGACAGCAGACGATTTTTATAATACAATTTAAAACAAATCGCGTGGCATGAACTTAATTTTGAAAGGCTTCACTAAGTCAGCACTTGACGATAGTTTTTCTCCGCTCTGCTTTAACCCAATAACCATCCTAGCTAATTCTACTGTTTTCAAGTTTTTAAATGTATAAAAAAATTTTCTTTCCAGACTTTATAATTGTCGCATTCCAAAATAGCAATTTGCATTTTTCCCACATTTCAAAAAGTTCTTTTGAACAACTTCCAAAAAAGTTTTCACAAGTGAGTGGGAAAGAATTTCTCGATAATTTCACAGAGATAAGGTGTCCGCTTTGCACACTGAAGGTCTGGGGTTCGAATCGAGGCTCGGAAATTTGTTTTTATTAGATAGAAAGACAGCGAGACACCGCTTCCCAATGGGTTAAGATAAATCCCATATGAGCCACTTAAATATGTGGGAATATTTTAATTACTTTGCTTCTATTTCTTTTTCGAAATAATTACTTTGGCAGATTTAAGACAAAAGCAGAGCAGAGAAGAAGATAGACACCAACAAAACCATAGCAATAACTTAGTAGCAGCAAGCAATATATTTAATTAGTTTTCTCCCCCCGGGTAACACCTCCCCCGTTGTTCCACATGCCATCTGGCATCTCTCACCGAGCTGATTTGCTTAGCATTAGTATTGTGTTGGCTTTCTTGAGTCTCTCTTTGTTTTTCTTGTCTTGTCTTCAAACAAATTCAAATTTTCTTCTTTGCGAATAACAAGACCAACAATGCCAACACCACCACCCATTTGTTTATGAATGGAAGTGATGATGACGATGGCAGCGGAAGAACGTCATCCATACCAGCAATACGTGTGGAGTGGTGTGGCATGGAGTCGTCTACAGTTTCTTGGCATTATTCCCAGTTTCCCCAGTTTGCGCCGTTTGAAGTTCCGCATCCGAAAGATACACTTTTTTCGCATCATGCACCATCACTTTTTATCACCACCAGCAAGCGCTGGCAATAGCAACAAATTGTTGCTTTTGTTGTGTGACATTATTTATCGTCATTATTATGGAAATCGCATTTTCGTTACAAGTGTCTTGCAGTTATTCTGCTTCATCGTCTTCGTCTTCGCCTTCTTCTTCTTCTTTCGCCTAGTCTACCCTAGTGGTGTACGGCGGGGAAATTGGGGGCGAAACTTTCACAGACTGCAGCAGCCATATATCAATGATACGATACTAAAATGTCTTAAATTGCAAATTCAAATTCAAAGATAGCAATTCGTGTGTGAGAGTTTGAAATCGATATCGAATGGCAAGATAATAACTATCAAATGGAAATTTATGACGGAATCAAGGTGGTAGCATCAAGAGAAGACCAACCACCACATCGAATTGGTTTCAGTATGGTGGATTAATGTTTAATCTATGCATGGAATGGTGAGTGGTGAAGAGCAAAAGCGTTTCGCTCAAAATGATCCCAGGGGGCTAAATCGAAATCGGATAAGTTACGATCGAAACGTGTTTTTATTTATTTTAAAAAGGGACCATCAATTTCGACAAAAATTATTTAAATTCTATCGAGAATAGTTTACGCTATCTCAACATCCTATTTGTTTGTGTTGGGAATTTATACAAAAAAAATCGATTTTGATCGTAACTTCTCGATATCAAATCCTCCAGGTTTTTTACATTTCCAGTTACAGAAAGCAAATTGAAGCTTCCAAAGTCAGTATTCAGTCTCTCTCGATGTCCATACATCTATTCCTAAAGTTCCTAGGAAGAGAATAGGGCCGCACAGTGGGATGGCTTTATGGATTTCAATGCAAAAAATATAAGCAGTGCTCGTAGGATCATGAAACTTGGCAATGAGCATTTTCTGAACGAAATTAAGGGATATATGAAGATTCATCAAAATCGGCCACGCCCATAACATACCGCCCATATAATTTAAAGTTAATTTTTAATACAAAATTTTCTGTTTCGGTCCGAATGTCTTGAAATTTTGCACAGAGTTTACAACTAATAAAATGAAAAGATTCTGAAAATTTCATAAAAATCGGCCACGCCCATCACATACCGCCCATATAAATCAAAGCGCATTCTTCATATAAAAATTTTTGTCTCAGCCCAAATGTCTTGAAATTTTACACAGTTTCCCATTAACAAAATGAAAAGGTTCTGAAAATTTTATAAAAATCGGTCACGCCCATCACATACCGCCCACATAACTCAAAGCGAATTGTTCATATAAATTTTTTTCTTTCGGTCCAAATGTCTTGAAATTTGGTACAGAGTTTACAATTAACAAAATGAAAAGATTCTGAAAATTTCATAAAAATCGGCCACGCCCATCACATACCGCCCATATAAATCAAAGCGCATTTTTCACATAAAAATTGTTGTCTCAGTTCAAATGTCTTGAAATTTTACACAGAGTTTACCATTAATAAAATGAAAAGGTTCTGAAAATCTTATCAAAATCGGTCACGCCCATCACATACCGCCCACATAACTCAAAGCGAATTTTTCATATAAATTTTTTTCTTTCGGTCCAAATGTCTTGAAATTTGGTACAGAATTTACATTTAATAAAATAAGAAGTTTTTGAAAATTTCATCGAAAACGGCCACGCCCTTCACACACCGCCCTTACAACTCAAAATTAAATTTTCATAAAAAAAAGTTTGTTTTGACCAGAATGTCTTGAAACTTTGCACAGAGTTGACCATTAACAAAATGAAAAGTTTCGCAAAATGTCATGAAAATCGGCCACGCCCTTCGCATACCGCCCATATAACTCAAAACGAATTTTTCATATAAAAAAAATTTATATCGATGCAAATGTCTTGAAATTTTACACAGAGTTTATCATTAACAAAATGAATATGTTCTGAAATTTTTATCAAAATCTGTTTACTGATAATTCAATTATGTGATAGAATTTATTAAATTGAATAAACAGGCGGCGCAAAGGAAGCATAGTTTGAATGGAAATAATTATAGTGAATCATCATCATTCTAATGAGAATAAGATCGGAATGGATGTTGCCCTGGATAACATTCATAAGGAAAGTAATGTTCAACATAGTACGGCGACTTTTCAAAGAAGGTAACTTGATAAGATTAAGCCTAAATTCATATGAAGGCAGGAGGTTCCACCCTCGCCCAAGCAGACAAAATAAAAGGAATTGTTTTTTTCTTCCTACGAAGGAATTTTTTTTATTGGTAATGGCAAGGAGGATAACCATACTTAACTGTACACACATTGGCCATAGACGTATTTGAGTACTGTGTGGGGATAAGTCATCAGCGGCACTTCTATAATAATTCATTCTTATTCAGCCGTTTAAATATTTTCATATTTTTGAAAATTTACCTCTTCGTATTATATACACCTGGAAACATCATCGCAAAACACTTTGAATAGTGTTTTGATCTATCTCTAACCTTTCACTTTTTCTTTGCCGATAGTTAACCCATCGACTATTCCAGGAAAATATACTAGTGAAATATTGTTCTTCATACCAACTATATTTGCTATTCACTTCTGGCCAAGTGAAGAAGACATTTGTGTTTTCTTCCCCTTTTGGTTTCTTGTCATTTGTTTGCACTTTTTGGTAAATATTTACTTAAACATTTTTGAATACTACTCGGATTTAGGCACTGTCATGTAACTCCCTCATCTCTCTCAGCAAACAAAAAAAAAATAATTTGTTGAATTTTTGTCACGGCCAACACTTAATTAAAGCCAGGCAAGTACGCGGTGTTAGTTGGTTGACTGTGGTAACTGGCACTTTTTTCACGTACTTACTTTGACATTGTCTACCATGATGGTGGAGGTTACAGAGATTGAATGAAATGACGACGACGTCAACAACAACAACAACGGCGACTCTGATGACGATAACAATAAGTGATGTATGTCTCTTAGTAACAAAATACTATTAAGTTACAGACGAAACGTACGGGCATTTTATGCAAATCTTTTCAATTTTCTGTAGCGGAGAGTGTTATGTTTTTTTCGAGTTTTTTTTTTTTTCATTTCATTTTGTTACAAAATTCCATTTGCCATTTTTGGTTGTGAGTTCAGAGAAGGAGAAAAAATAAATCTCTCATTTGTTATTTTAATAGAGCTTCCACCAGCACCAGTGCATTCTATAGTCAAAGGCTATCTTACACAATTTATATATTTTTCAAGGGATACACTGTAAGAAATACGAGGAATTTGGTCTTTGAATTGTGTTAATATCATCAAATGAATTCATAACAAAATAACATTTGTATGGAAAATAGTTTTATATATAACGGATACGTAAATTTGCAGAAATTTAAATATATATATACGGCTGATAACAGCATGACAACACAAACACTCCATACAGAAACGCCACTGATGAGTTATCCCAACACTGGATATGAAATACTTGTATGACCAAAGTCCTTTCCTTTAAAAGTTATATTCTTAGTCTTGAATTTAAGCCAAAAACTTGGTATGACAAGATTTTTGAAATTCCAATACTTCCAATACTTCCAATAAGGACCACAACTAGACCATAGTTTCTTGGTTGAGTCCCCAGCTATTACAAAATAAAACAAAAAATATAAATATTCTTTTATCTAATTTGTAAAACAGTTTACGAGCAATTTAACAAAAAATTAAAAAATCATGATTTTGATAAAAATGATAATGTTTGCTTCTACAAAGATGGCCATAGCTTTTACATTTATCCATAAATCTTTTACATATAGACAAAAATTCTGTTTTATAATGTCAGCTTTTGAAAAATGAACAAAAAGTTTTTTTTTTTGATTTTCTTCTATTATTTATGATTTTTTTCGTGGCAGAAAAAATTTTTCTTCGCAGTAAAAAAAAGTTTTTTTCGAAAAATATCTTTTTTCAAGTTAATTTTTTGGAGACTTTTCCTAAGTCACTGCTACGGAAATTCAATATTTATAGCCGTCATAATTACCTTTAGTTGGTCATACTAGCGGTTGTTATCGAATTTATATTACCAAAATGAAAGAAACAATTGGAATTTTAGTAAAATAAATAAAAGAATAAATAAAAAAATGATAAAAAAACAAAAAAATATATATATATAAAAAAAATATATAAAAAATAAAAAAATATATAAAAAATAAAAAAATATAAAAACTAAAAAATAAAAAAAAAATATAAAAAATAAAAAAATATAAAAACTAAAAAATGAAAAAAAAAATAAAAAGAAAATAATAAAAAACATAATAAAATTAAATAATTGTTCGTGTTATAAAGCCAAAATTCATCAGAAAATGTTGTAAAAAAGTAAAAAAAAAATATATTCAGCTTCAGCTATTATAAAATAAAACAAATATTTTTTCGCAATGAAAAAAGATTTTTTCGAAAAATATCTTTTTTTTTTTTCAATTTAATTTTTTGGAGACTTTTCCTAAGCCACTGCTACGGAAATGCGAAACTCGCAACATTTATAACTATAAAAATTATATTAAATATATATAAAAATAAAAAAAATATAAAAATAAAAAAATATATAAAAAATAAAAATATATATAAAAATAAAAAATATATAAAAATAAAAAAATATATAAAAAATAAAAACTAAAAAAAGACATAATAGAATTTAGTATTGTTTTCGAGTTATAAGCAAAAAAATATATATTTTTTATTTTTTATATATTTTTTATTTTATTATTTTTTTAATTTTTTTATTTATTTTTATAATTTTTTATTTTATTTATATATATTATATATTTATATTTTTATATATTTTTTCTACTAAAATACCAATTTTCGCCGAAAGTACCTTTAGTATTTTAATTCTCATTTTGGAAATATAAATTCGATAACAAATACAAAAATAAAAGTTAATAATGATGGCTACAAATGTTGCGAATTTATCGTAGCAGATGCTTAAAAATTAAAAAAAACTGATAATTTCTCGGAAAAAATTATTTAAATTAATTATTTAAAATATTTTACATTTTCTAAGCACGAAAACGATATCAAAAAAATATGAATATATTTTTCTTACCTTTTTACAACATTTTCTGATGAATTTTGGCTTTATAACTCGAAAACGATACTAAATTCTATTGTCTTTTTTTTAGTTTTTATTTTTTATATATTTTTTTATTTTTATATATATTTTTTTTATTTTTTTATTTTTATAAATTTTTTATTTTTATAATTTTTTTTATTTTTTATATACTTTTTTATTATATTTATTTTTCTTTATTTTATTTTTTATATTTTTTTTATTTTTTATATTTTTTTCTTAAATATTTTTTTTTAATTTTTTATATTTTTATTTTTACTTTTTTTTTAATTTTTTATATATTTTTTAATTTTTTATATATATATTTTTTAATTTTTTATATTTTTATATATATATTTTTTTTTAATGTTTTTATTTTCATTTTTCGAGTTTAGAAAAATCGTTACCGAAATATAAAAATTTTTGTTTATTTTAACAATTTAAATATCGATTTGCAAAAAAATGTTAGTTAAGTCTTTTTTATATTTTGGTAACGATATATCCCTTCGGTACTTTTTGTTCCATAGTGTAAAATACAAAAATCTTGAATGAATTTTCAGTTTCAAATTATGTTTTAAGAAGCTAAACATATCTTGGCCCATAGCACAGTGGAAAAGACTGAGAGAAGATCTGCAAAACTCATTCTTGCCCTCGGATGAGTTCAAACATTTTAGTGCGTTCTTTTTAAAATTAAAAATATTTTATTTGACTTTTCCACCATCGAAGTTTAATCAGAGACTGATTTTTTTGCTAGGAAGGCAAAAATATTTTTTTTTCGATGCACTTGGATTTTTTGCACTGTGTACAGATCACGCTGCTGCAGCTAAAATTCAGCAAAGTTTCACTATTTCTATCGACGGCTAAAATAGTAAGTCTCAGGTGCGTTTGACATGTTTCCCTCCCCTACCATGTATCCCGTGTCTACATATCAAAGTATGTACAAAAAATCACTCAAAGAATATGATAAATGTTCAGTTCTCTCCAGGTGAGCTGGAAGCAGGTTGGATTTCTTTAAAATCATCCATGAGGTGGTTGTGTGACAACATTCTTGAATTACATGCCATGTCTTGTCTTGTGAGCTCGGAATGATGGTTTTCATTTCTTCGAGTGTATAACGTACCGTAGCCGCCGTACATTTCATATTCTAACAACATTCAGTTGTCCATAAACCTGTCACTGCACATTTGTTTTCCGAAGCAACAGAAACACACAGCAGTGAATGTTTAAATAATTCCTGTCTATTCAATGTCTGCCTTCCTGTTTGCTCACTAGCCAAGCCAGCCACTTGGCGGAGTGGACACGAGGGTCTTATGATAAATTATTGGCAGTCATGGTGATTGGAGGTGGTGTTTTTTGTTTGTTCAATTTCTAATTCCAGAGGAAAATTTTTGTTTTGAAAAGAATGGGAAGAGCCACACTCAACTATACACACTTTGACCATATACGTATTTCAAATACTGTGTGGGGATAACTCATCAGTGGAGCTGCTGCTTAGAGTGTTTGGTTTTACCAAGCTGTTATCAGCCCTTTATTTATTAACACTTCGATCTTTTATCGAATTTGGTATGTAGTTCATAGATTTAAATTGAAAAAAGAAGGAATTCATGTGGATTGCCACTTTGAATTTTATCGCCATTATCATACGTTCCTCGTATACATTTTTGTAGCCTTTGTGGTTTTCATTGTCTCCATGTTCAACTTCTACTTCTTCTTGTCCAACTCCGACGTCGTCGTTCTTTATTTGGCTGATGCAGTGAAACTGAAATTCCTGGATTTTATTTCTTTTCTAAAATTTTTTATTTACTCTCGCAGTTTTCAACATTTTAAGTAGTTTCCTTTTTTGGAATAGTTGTTCAACGACATTGTTGTCGTTGTTGCTGGTGTTTGTTGTATTTTATTCTATTGCTTCCAGACAACAACGACTACGACGACGACATTCATGTTTGCTGTTCATGTCACTTCGGCAGTTTTTCCTTCACTTTTTCTCGAGAAAACTTTTACTTCTTCTGTTCCGTTGTCATGGTTATTGGTTATCCCCCACTCGCCCAGGGTTGACTTGCCTATTTAAACAAGGATGGATGGATGGACTCACTCCCGGACGTTGTTGGTTTCGTTTGTTTGTTTGCCAAGGGAAAACTTCAAGTTCGTTGTTTGTTATTTATATCGGAGTATGGAATGTACCTGGAAATACTGCGGCAGCAGCAAGTCATTGAATCATTTTGATGAGGACATTACCATTACATTATGACAAAAAAGGGGAAAACATCCCTTTTTGGAAATGAAAAGGCAACATTCTTGGTTAGCTGACAGGGACAAGGGCAAGGACTAAAAGTCAGTTTAGGTAGAAATTTGGCAGTGATGGCGTGCCGCATTTCTGTGGTGCAGAAAATTCTTCTGCCAGAGATTGGAGAGGTCGTAGATTTGAAAACTGAACTGGACAACAACAAAAAGTAAAGATTTGTTAATGAAATTGGAAAACATTTTTTTAAACAAATTTTAAACGGAACCAATTCTATATTTTTTTTTCTAAGGAAAAATATCAAAAAAAAATTATATTTTTTTCGAAGGAAAAATATCAAAAAAAATAGGAATGTTGAGTCCGAGACATAAAACAAATATTTGCTTTAAGGCATAAAATCAACACAAAAAGTTTATGGATTTTTTTTAATTATTTATGAATATTTTTTTTAATTATTTATGGATATTTTTAATACTTATTTATTTATAACCGCCAGAGAGCAAAGTTCGTATATTTTAGAACTTTAATAAAAATGGTTTTCCTTTGAAAAAAAAAAACTAAAATCCTTGCGTTGTACTAGACAACAAACGTTTTTAATGAAATAGGAAATCCATTTTTTAACCAAAATTTTCATTTTTTTTTTAAAGAAAAAATATAATGAAACGAAAAATGTGCTCGAGACTTAAACGAATATTTGTGCCAATTAGAATGATAATGGTCTAAGTCAAAAATTTTTTAAGAAAAAATATAATGAAACGAAAAATGTGCTCGAGACTTAAAAGAATATTTGTGCCAATTAGAATGATAATGGTCTAAGTCAAAAATCCAAAAACAAAATGTGATAAGTAAATTTTTCTTTTTAGTTTGATCAGATCTTTAATTTAAGAACTTATATTTTTGACATTTATAAAAAATTTACCCTTATAATGACATTTCTCATATTATGCACACCAAAATAGTCTTTAGTGTTAGTTTAAAGTCGTCTAAGTCATACCATATCCACTAATATTGATGTGTGGCAATGCAAACAAACATTTTTTATTTCTAATGTCCATTTTAGGTGATTCAGATGTAAAATGAAATTATTTGAAAAGTAAAAAAAAATCAATACAAATTTGCTAGACGAACAACCTGTAAATATTTAGATATATTTTTCCATATATATATATTTTTTGAAATAAATTATTTAATTAATTATTTTCTTTAATTTTTGGTAACGATATATTAATTTTGTGAAACAGATAAAAATTTCAATTTTTCAATTTTTTTTATTTTTTTTGGTTTGTATTTTCTGGTCTGTAATCAATATTTGATTTGAACTGGGATATTGTCCTGGCTGAATACCATAATTTTGCATCTATATTTAATAGAATGCAAATTTATTTACAAATGGCATGGTGACATTTATTACTTGGCTGCAGACTACCACTATCATGATTTCCATCCCGCCAAAGATTTTTTCAAGTGGCTTCAACATCAAACCCGGCCTTTCTTTCAATTTTGAGAAGAATGAAAGTGGCCTAAGTCAGTGCGTCCTCTGAAAGTAGTGGTTCCCTGAGAGGTACCGACGTTGTCTATTTTTATTTTTTTAGTTCGATATAGTAGTAGGATATTCTAAGAAAAAAATGTTGTGCTTCGATGGAAAAATATTTTTCAATTGACTCAAACATAAACCATTGTATATCTCAGTGTGACTCAGAAAACTGTCATTCTAACTGGCACATTTTTTATTTGCATTGATGCATGCATACCTCATGGTAAAAAATATGGATATATTTTTATATTTTTATAATTTTGTTTTATTTTTCATTATAATTGTTTCATTTCTTATTTATTTTCTTTTTTATTTCTTTTTTATTTTTTATTTCTTTTTTATTTTTTATTTTTATTTATTTGTTTATTGATTTTTTTTAATTTGCTTTTCTTTGAACAAAAAATACATGACAACAACAAAAAGGAAAAAATAATGAAACTGGAAATACATTTTTAAACAAATTTGTGTGAGACCCTAACAAATTATTTTCTAATTGCATTGAGACATACTGAGCCGCCGTAAAGTTAAAAAATATAGATATATATTTTATATTTATTTTGTTTTGATTTATTATTATTATTTTTATTATTACATATTTATTTTCTAATTTATTTATTTTTATTATTACTATATTTATTTTTTAATTTATTTATTATAATTTTTATTTTTAATTTATTTTTTGTGGATTTATTTGCTTTTCTTTGACAAAAAAATTATTTTTTTTATTTTTTTTTTATTTTTTTTTTTAATTTTTTATTATTTTTCATATATTTTATATATTTTATTATTTTTCATATATTTTATATATTTTTTTATTTTTAAGTTATTTTTTATTTTTTAGTTATTTTTTATTTTTTAGTTATTTTTTATTTTTTAGATATTTTTTATTTTTTAGTTATTTTTTATTTATTTTTTATTTGTTTATTTTTATATATATGTATTTATCCATATTTTTTAATTAGCTTTTCTTTTAACAAAAAATACATGTCTGACTGTACTAGACAACAACAATAAGGCAAAAATTTTAATGAAATTGGAAATACATTCTTTAAAAAAAAATTTAGAAGCAAAATGGTATTGAGCTAGAAGAATATCTCAGTTCAAATTAAATGGAAAAATGTTGTAAAAATTTTCAAAAAATAAAAATGTGTCCGAGACCTAAAAGAAACTATTTTTTATTGTGTTTTTATTGAGTTTTTATTTTTTATTGATTTTTTAATTTTATTTTTTATGGAACACTTTTTTATTCAATTTTATATTTATTTAAAATCGACACAAACATTTTTATGGATTTTTTTAAATATTTATGGAGTTTTTTAATTTTATTTTTTTCTTTCTAATTTATCTTTTATTTTTATTTATTTTTTTATGGATTAATTTTTTCTATTTTTATTAAACAAAATTTTATATGGAAAAAATTTGTATTATTTTTTCGAAAAAAAAAAATAAAAATATTGTGTCCGAGACCTAAAAACGTATTTTTTATTTGCTCAGACTTAAAGTTAAAAAATATGGATATATCTCTTTATTTATTTATTTTTATTTTATTTTTAATTTTTTCATTTGTTTTTAATTTTTTTATTTATTTATTTTTAATTTATTTATTTTTAATTTATTTATTTTTTATTTGTTTATTTTTATTTTTATTTTTATTTTTATTTTTATTTTTATTTTTATTTTTATTTTTATTTTTATTTTTATTTTTATTTTTATTTTTATTTTTATTTTTATTTTTATTTTTATTTTTATTTTTATTTTTATTTTTATTTTTATTTTTATTTTTATTTTTATTTTTATTTTTATTTTTATTTTTATTTTTATTTTTATTTTTATTTTTATTTTTATTTTTATTTTTATTTTTATTTTTATTTTTATTTTTATTTTTATTTTTATTTTTATTTTTATTTTTATTTTTATTTTTATTTTTATTTTTATTTTTATTTTTATTTTTATTTTTATTTTTATTTTTATTTTTATTTTTATTTTTATTTTTATTTTTATTTTTATTTTTATTTTTATTTTTATTTTTATTTTTATTTTTATTTTTATTTTTATTTTTATTTTTATTTTTATTTTTATTTTTATTTTTATTTTTATTTTTATTTTTATTTTTATTTTTATTTTTATTTTTATTTTTATTTTTATTTTTATTTTTATTTTTATTTTTATTTTTATTTTTATTTTTATTTTTATTTTTATTTTTATTTTTATTTTTATTTTTATTTTTATTTTTATTTTTATTTTTATTTTTATTTTTATTTTTATTTTTATTTTTATTTTTATTTTTATTTTTATTTTTATTTTTATTTTTATTTTTATTTTTATTTTTATTTTTATTTTTATTTTTATTTTTATTTTTATTTTTATTTTTATTTTTATTTTTATTTTTATTTTTATTTTTATTTTTATTTTTATTTTTATTTTTATTTTTATTTTTATTTTTATTTTTATTTTTATTTTTATTTTTATTTTTATTTTTATTTTTATTTTTATTTTTATTTTTATTTTTATTTTTATTTTTATTTTTATTTTTATTTTTATTTTTATTTTTATTTTTATTTTTATTTTTATTTTTATTTTTATTTTTATTTTTATTTTTATTTTTATTTTTATTTTTATTTTTATTTTTATTTTTATTTTTATTTTTATTTTTATTTTTATTTTTATTTTTATTTTTATTTTTATTTTTATTTTTATTTTTATTTTTATTTTTATTTTTATTTTTTTATTTATATGTATCCATATTTTTTAATTAGCTTTTCCTTGGACAAAAATTACATACCTCACCGTACTAGATTTTTATAAAATGGCCTTGAGCCAGGACAATATCCCACTTCAAATCAAATGGAAAAATGTTGTAAAATTTTTCAAAAAAAAATGTGTGTGAGACCTAAAAAATATTTTTATTAGGATTGAGGCATAATGAGTAAAATCAAAAGAAATATTTTTATTGAGTTTTTTTAATTTTATTTTTTTAAGGGTCCACCTTTTTATATTTTTTTCAACATTTTTTATTAGGATTGAGGCATAATGAGTAATAAAATCAAAACAAATATTTTTATTGAGTTTTTAATTTTATTTTTTTTATGGACCACTTTTTTATTTTTTTCAATTTCTCTTTTAATTTTTTATTTAGAAACAACAATTTTTTTTTATTTTTTTTCTAATTTTTCTTTTATTTTTTTTTCTAATTTTTCTTTTATTTTTTCTTTTTAATTTTTTTATGGAAATTTTATTTCATTATTTGTTCTATTTTTTATTTATTTATATTTTTTAATTAATTAATTTTTTTTATTTTTTATTATATATTTATATATTTTTATATATTAATTTTTTTACTTATATATTTATAAATTTTTTATTTATATATATATTAATATATATTAATATACTTTTATATTTTTTATGGATATTTCTGTTTTCCGATTTTCTTCCATAGTACATAAAAAAATTCTTCCCAGTTTTAAATTTTAATAGGTCAAAAATTGGCTCGAGATCAAATGGGATTTTAAAATAAACGCTCCACTTCTTGTTCGATTACACACTTTTGCTATTCTTATTTAAAGTTTTAGTAAATTTTATTTGTTTGTTTCTTTTATTGTTTACATCCGGTAAATAAATAAAATAAATAGAAAGTGAATTTTTCGGAAATTGAAAAATTTAAATCAAACATATCAAAGTTGTTATTTATATACATATAAATCCAGAGCCTTTCCGGAAGGTTGTCGAGAACAATTATTTGCAACTGATTGCCGGCAGCAGTCGAATTGAAATAAATATTTGCTCGATAGTCCGAATTGCCAACAGCAAAACCTTTTCTCAGACCTCCAAACTGAGGTTCAGCCAAAGCACCAGGTAAATATTTATCTTCTTCTACTTGATACGACGATACCAACGACTGACTATTGTACGTTATCAGAATAAACAACAAACAAGCGTAAAATTTCATTTCCACCTTCTTAAAATTCACAATGACTCTGGCGATAAGAAAAGGAAAAAAGCAAAAAAAGTGGAAACATATGAAAACTCAGAGCGCAGATAAAGACGAAATGAATGCTAAACACAGTAACAGAAAGGAAGGCAAAGAGAGGAAAGAAGGGGAGTTCGACGAAAGAAAAGCAAATAAAACAAGTAAGAAGGCGTTAAGTTCGGCCGGGCCGAATCTTATATACCCTCCACCACGGAGTGCATTCCACAGTATTACCAGTAGATTAAAGAATGTCGAGGGAATGCGAATTGCAAATATCAAGTAAATACAAGCTAATATGTTCAAAAAACATGCTGAAATACTCTAAATATTAGGGGTATTTTCAGTACTTGTGAGGGAAAAATTTTTCCCTCTGGACCGATTTCGTCCACTTTCAATCCCAAGCGATCTACAACCATTAGACACATTTAGGAAAAATTTGAACCTTCTAGCTCATTTCGTTCGGCCGCTATCGTGCTTTCAACAGACAGACGGACAGACGGACATGGCTATATCGTCTTAGAATTTTACCACGACCCAGAATATATATACTTTATGGGGTCTCCGATGAATATTTCGAGATGTTACAAACGGAATGACAAAGTGAATATACCCCCATCCTGGAGGTGGAGGGTATAAAAAGTCAACAACCAAAAAAGCAACAAAAATAAAGATCAAACCTAAGAACGTCATAATCATCGTCACACAGCAGAGACACACTCATACAGAACGCAGAGCGTCCGTCCGCCCGGTGTGACGACTCGGGGGTGGCTGCCGTTTCGAGGGGTACCGCATGAGCGTTATTCACCTGTCATCGTTTTGTAAACGTTTCCATGTACGTACATACGTACGTACATAGAGCTACGTAGCAATAGGTATAAACACACCTTTGTTTTGATGATGTTGTTGTTTTTGATTAAAAGACCATGGCAGCGGAGAAGATATGCGTCAGCTCTCAGGGATAGTTTTGAAAAAAAAAAAAATAATAATAGGACCACCTTCTCCTGTGTTTACAAAAGAAGGAACTTCTGAAATTATGTACAATTGGGGAGAGAGAAAAATCAAAGGCGGCCCAACACAACATTAGTTGAGACCATTGCTGAGCAGTAAAAGAAATGAAGCTGATTTTAAAAGAAATGAAGCTGATTTTAAAAGAAAAGAAACGACCGCGAATTAAAAAACTGATTGAAACACTCCCAGAAAGTCTAGCAACTCTCAGTTTATAATGTTTTCTTTGCAAAACTTTTTAAAATTTTTAAATATCTTCACTAGTTCAGAGGTAATGATTTTTTGCGACGTGGAAATTCAGAAGGTTTAAAGAATCAATTTCCAGCGGCCAACATTCTATATATGTAATAACGATAGCTACCCAGCAAAAACTTGGTAATGACACCTCATTATTCTTAACATTACCTAGTAATGCCAGCTCGTTACGCCCTACATTACTTTGAAGTATGAAATTAGTTAATTAATTACTTCCTTATAATGGTTTAAATAAGTAGTTATTGGTAAGTTAAATTTTATAGAAAAAAGTCGCTGCAAATCCACTTGAAAAGACTTTTGACGTGGTCGAAATCATGATCGTGGTAGTCTGCAGCCAAGTAATAAATGTCACCATGCCATTTGTAAATAAATTTGCATTCTATTAAATATAGATGCAAAATGGTCTTCAGCCAGCACAATATCTCAGTTCAAATCAAAGGACTTCAGATTTTAAAAATTAATTTTCTGCATTTTTGTGGTGAGTCAGAGAATAGCAGTGCTGTTGTTATCGCAGCTTAGTAGTTATCCAGGCTTAAACAAAAAACAACCCTAAATTCTGTATTCAGATTGTTAACAAGTCAATAAAAAAAATATATAATTTAATAAAAATGTTGTATTCATCACTTATTAAGCCCATTATTTAAAATACATTATATGGCTAGTTATTAATAATGACTTATTTTGTATCTTCCTGAGGCCACTTATTTTACAACTCGTTTAGAAGTACTTATTTATTAACTTTTCGTAAGCGTACGTGGAAGTACTTATTTCTCAACTTTTTGTAAGCGTGCGTGGAAGTACTTATTTGTTTACAATCCCTTTATAAAAGTAATTAGAAACGGATCCGAAAAATAAGTAGTGAAGGTTTTTGGTCTTGCCTTATTCTCCACATTACTTGGTAATGAGAGTTTGTGCTGGGTAGCAAAGCAGCAGTCATAAACTTATTCAGAACGACCTCTTATATGAAAGGGCACACAGTGGAATATTTTCATACAAGCTGCGCCAAAAAAAATAGAAGGTAAAGACCTAGGACCTTGAAAATTCGCGCACATCCTTTATATCGTCAAATTAGTTCAAAAACAATTTTTTGTTAAATCACAATCCCACAATCACACCTACCTGTGATTGTAAGTTAAAATGAAAAAAACGTCATACATTTCTTATTTTAATATATATGTCAATACAAATCATTGCCAGTGATTTCATTTGAGTTCAAAATTAAATGAAAATTGTCCGTGCCACACCCAACGCCCAAATATTTTTTTAGTTTTTTTACGATTTTCGAAATTTTTGATAAAAAATTATTATATTTTGTAATCGATGACAAAATGCTATTATAACTTTATAAATAACTTAAGATTAATATCGACCCAATATTTACATGCGCTAGCATGCCATAAAACCTTACACCCCTAAGGTATGCTTTAAATAAATTTTCCTAAATACATTAACAGAGAACAACGAAGAAAGTATTGCTTCGTTTTTGACCATTTCAGTAATTAAATCGATGTTGGCTGCTATAAGCAGAATATTCTTTTTAAAATGTATAAATAACACAATAGTTTCACAATATTTGTAAATGCCGAGGCAACGGTCGGCCTCGCGAGTATAGTTTTAAACGGTAGAAAATTAACAATACTAAATAAATAATACCTTCAGGTGAACTACTTTCTGAAAAGGAAGACACTTTTTAAACGCAAAAGAACACCTCAAGAACTCCTTTCTTCTACGAACTAAACGATTTTAATACGACACATGGTTTCCGAGATACATCCCAATATAATAACCTCTATTATGATGAAATTTTTTTACTATTTTAGAATTTATGAACGTTAAATGCATCCACAACTAAAATTAACCGCGATATTGGCAAAATCTTTTATAATATGTTTAATAGGAATGTTCTTTGCAAAATTCAATCAGTAAAGTTGAGATTTGGGCGCATGAAATTTGGAAAATTAATATAGTTTGGTGCTCCTGCTTTCTATTACCAAAAAAACCTTCGAAAGATCTTGATTGAAATAATTTTTATATACAAAAATATTCAATCAAAATCGATCAGTAATTATTGATTGAGACAGCCATTCTAAGGTTGAAACTAAAAACCCGCTGCGCCTCGCTTAAGGACGATGGTGATGATAAATAAAAGGACTCATGACGCACAAGTTCAAGAAAAAACTCAACTCGATGAATTTTCACCACTCATTCCTCCTCCTGCGACATTAATATTTTTTTTCTATATCAATAGCCTATCGTATTTACTCTCATATCGTGCCCTGAATAAGTTCATGGGACTTCACGCGAATCAAAAGTTATAAATGAAACCGTAAGACTATATTTTCCAATTAAATATAATTTTTCATATTATTTTGAAAATACAGTCTTACAGTTTCCTCTACAACTTTCGATTCGTGTGAGATTCCATGAATTTGATTTTGCAATTGAAGGTAAAATCCAAGGGACATTTGTCCATAAAAAAAATAAAATATATTATTTTTGTTGTTGAGAATTTAATTTATTTTTATAAATCCACAAGATCATACCTTTCAAGCGTATCTTCGCTCGTCAAAATATCATAACTATGTTAGAAGTTATGGAATTTAGAAAACAGTAATTTCTCATCCCAAACTTCTGCCAGCGTTGCGCGGAAATGACTTCGTACTAACATAAACTTCTAATTTGTGCAAAAAATGGCGACAAAATTTTTATTTATTTTACATTTTGAGTTATAACTAGAATTATTTTTTTTGTATTGTACTGATTGTATATGTTCTGATTCATAAAATCAACACACCAAAAAAATATTTTTAACAAAATTCAAATTTTCGTAGAAGCATTATTCAAAACGGTGCCTTAATAGCTAATACTATAACGCAGTGTCTATATGTAAAAGATCTATGGATAAATGTAGAAGTTATGGCCTTCTTTGCAGTCGAAAAAGAATTAAAAAACGAGTTTCTAAATTTGAGATTAAATAGTGCGAAAAAGTAATTTCTATTGAACTAAGGAAGAAAACGAGACCTATTTTTAGAAAATCTGTAAATGAATGTAGAAGTTATGGCTTGTCTTCAGGAAGCACATGAGTTACACTCTTCTTTGAAAATCCCTTACATCATCAATAAGGTTATAACTTCTACGTTTATTTATTGACCTTGTTTTCTCTGGTTAGATCCTAGCTATTATAAAATAAAATTAAATAAAGGGTGGTTAAGTTCAAGTTTTTTTTTTCAGCATTTCATTTGAAATTTCTCAATTTCAGACTAACTCAATTTGAACCATGGAAAGGATACACAATCGAGCAACGCGTTAAAGTTATTCAGGCTTATTATGAAAATGGGCAAGAAATGGCAACAGTGGATGATAAATTTTCGAAGAAAATCATCTTCAGTGATGAGGCACATTTTCACCTCAGTGGATTCGTCAATAAGCAGAATTGCCGCATTTGGGCGAATGATAATCCAAGAGTGATTGTCGAAAAACCAATGCACCCACAAAGAGTGACTGTTTGGTGCGGTTTATGGGCTGGCGGCATCATTGGGCCGTATTTTTTCCAAAATGAGGCCGGTCAGGCCTCAATGGTGTTCGCTGAATGATCTTTGCTATCGTGAGATGATAACGAACTTTTTATGGCCCGAATTGGAAGATATGGATGTGGACGATATGTGGTTTCAACAGGACGGTGCCACTTGCCACACAGCTAACGAAACAAAGCCTCTTTTGCGCGACAAATTCAATGGCCGTGTTTGCTCACGTGTTGGCGATGTCAATTCGCCGCCAAGATCATGTGATTTGACACCGTTGGCCTTATTTCTTTGTGGTTATTTGAAAGAAAAGGATTACGTCGATAGGCCAGCAACAATTCAAATGCGAATGCTGAGATAATTCGGCATAGAACCTCAATTATGCCTCAGCGTCATCGAAAATTTAGACCATCGGATGGAGGTGTGCCGCCGAGGTCGCGGCGGCCATTTGACCGATATTTTCTTCCATACATAATTGAACCATACCAATATTATCATAATAAAAATAAATGACAATAATTTCCTAAATAATTTGTATTTTATTCAAAATCCTTAAAAATTAACCAACCTTTACATATCTTGGAACAAAATGGGGTAACAAAACTGGTACGTAGAAAACTGGAATTTAGAATCGTAAAATTAGGTGTGAACTAGAAAGATAATGGATTTTCGAAATTCGTACTTTTAGGACGGAAATGGAACAAAGCAATCTGCTGTAATTGGAACGAGATTCGATGTAAATGCTCCTCTGATTATGAGAAAGGTTGAAATTAAAAATGTGCAAAGCGGAAACTTTTTTCCCAAACAATGAATTAGAATTCCGACAATTGTCTCTAATATTTAGAGTATTTATTTAATACTATTTTTTCACACTACTGCCTTTTGGAATACGCATGAAGTATTATTATGATATTTATATTAGGCTGGGTCGCGGTCTATACAAATGAAAAAAATGCAAGTCACTCCACAAAAATAATGTATGGATTGTTTAATGATAATTTGCAAAATATTTCGTTCCTAGATCAAGGCATCTGTGAGCTAAACGCTCGTGGAAATATTCCTAAAAATCATTGCATTAATGTCTAAATTTTTTCTAAAAAATTTCAAACTTTATTTTCGTGGGGTGACTGGAAATTGTTTTTCCATTTGTATAGACCGCGACCCAGCCTAATGTATATTCGGATGAGTGACTTATTAGTCCCATAATTATTGGTCCAATAATTCGTACCCTAAGACAAGAATCAAATTTTATGTTTAAAGTACTTACAAGGGTCTATAAATTAAGAAAAAAATTGGACAGAAATGCAACATAGAAAAATTACCCGGGAAAAACATAATTTTTAGAGGTGTTTTCAGGAGCGAAATATTTTGTAGATCATCTTCTTCATTTCTGGGGGGTGACGGCAGCAATTAATTTTCGTGAACCATCCTAATATACATATAGTCAAGACTATCTATCTAATTTCTCAGTGGGCAAAAATCTACAACTAAAAATCTCAAAAACTAAAATTTTTTGGTATAAATTTATAGCTGAAGAAAATCCTTGAATAAATATAGAAGATATGGTCTATAAAGTGAGAGTACCACATTTTTTACGAGGAAATCTCACTTAAAAGATCATAACTTCTAGATTTATACTCATTGATAATGACTTATTTTGTATCTTCCTGAGGCCACTTATTTTACAACTCGTTAAGAAGTACTTATTTCTTAACTTTTTGTAAGTATTTATTTTTCAACTTTTTGTAAGCGTGCGTGGAAGTACTTATTTTTTACAATCCCTTTATAAAAATAATTAGAAACGGATCCGAAAAATAACTAGTGAAGGTTTTTGCCTTATTACCCACATTACAGGGTAATGAAAGTTTTTGCTGGGAGTTCACATCTCTCATTATTTTACGAATTGAAAAATGCAAAAAAAATCATCAAAAGTGATAAATGAGAAAATTCCTAGATTTTCTATTTTTTTTAATACCCGAATTCCCAAAGTGGGGAAAATGTGTTCGAAAATTGTGGATTTTCACGATTTTTAGATTAAAATATTTTGCCTCTACAGAGTGTGTGGTAACTTCTACAATTACAGATCTACATAGATCTTTTACGTTGGCTGCAAACGAAAAACCTTTAATAAAATCAATTAGAAAATTAGTTGCCTCAATTAAAAAGTAATTGATTTCAGAAGCCTGTGAATTTGAGCAATTAATATATTAATTAAATCTATTATTGTTTTAATCGAATTTAAAAATCTGACTCAACAATTTACTAACTTTTGTCTATTTAATTATTGTGGATTGGAGGTTTCTATACGAAAATAACAAAACTATCCCAAAAAATATTTCAAATTCTCAAAGTGTGTTCAATTATTTTTTCGAAATCAGAAGCCCAAATACAAGCAAATAACTGTTGATATTGAATGGTGAAACAAATAAATATTGAAACCGAAACTAAATTTCCAAAACCAACGTGCCGCTCTGACAGGGATGATCTTCAACAATTCATTTGCGCAGTGTTTGCAAAATACATTTGCTGAGCATGTTCATGTGAGCGTTTGGGTACATCTTCTCATCGTATTGTCTGTTTGTATGCTTTGGCTTTAGTTACCGACTCACTCATCACATCGTACGCTATTGAATTCTTGTTGTTGGTTTTACATTTTTTGTTCTGCTCCGGTCTGAATTTACAAAAAAAAATGCTAAAAACAAACTCTTTGTACGTGGATTTCTTTATGGCGAATTTGCCATTTTTTGTCATTCGCTATAATGACATTTGATCACTTTAATGATATCTACTCGTAGCTATGTCTGTCTGTACGTACGTATATGGGGCTCGTATACAACGAAAGAAAAAATAGAGATTATATATAAATCTATATAGAGAGGCGGCTTGGGAAAATAATAAAGAAAAACAGCTGGAAAGGAATGGAAGAAGTATAAAAGCAAAAAAAAAAAGTCCAACGGAAATATTTGCATGATTTCAGTGGTAGAAGTTGAAATGGGGAAGGCTTTTGTGAGAATCATGGAAAAGTGGGAAAAAATCAAGTCTTGCCTTAATATCCTTTTGTTTCGTTTCGTTCGCACAGGAAGATGTTATGTTTTAGCAGCACTTTTACGTATATGGAAATGTCCTCTTCTTAATCTCTTTGTGAGATACACAGATAGAGAGAGAGAGATGAGAATAATACGATGAAAGGATTTAAACAAAGGATACATGTTGAAACTAAATTATGTTTCTTTTGATGCATCAGGAGATATGAAAGAAAAGGAAGATGTTAGTTTTGTGTTGGAGGACTCTTGTGGAATATTAAAATTTTGCTAAATGAAATTTAGAGACAGTCATGTCTGTGGCGAGCAAGCAAGCAAAGAAGATTTAACCATCCACATATGACCTTTGAACTATCAGGCAGAAGATTTAAGTTTGCAGAGATTATGTGAATGGCAGGGAGTTGAGTACTTGTCAAGGGACAAACAGATATTCAAAGTTGGAAAAGGAGTGTAGTGTGGACAGGCTTAATCTTAAGGTGACTTTTTTAATGCATACGGCAGGCAGGTGTAATTTATTGAAAAAACTGACTAGGCATTTTTCACATATTTTTTATGTGGGATTCTTTTTTAGAACCAATTATTATTTTTATGGCTTCACTCTATGCCGACCTATTAAACGTAAATATAAGATTTTTTAATATGACTTGTGTAGGGAAATCGAAATTTCTTTGTCATTTTCAGAATATCGCTTCAATGGCTTCATTCAATCGAACAATTTGTTATACAAACAACATCAATAGCCATCATTGTACACTTCTACTTTAAATACTCTGAATAATTACCTCTTTTCGCTGTTGTTGTTGAACAAGATAATGAAAATGTGGATGTTTGTTTACCTGTAAAGAAATACAAAAAGAAATGTTTTGTTTGAAATTGTAGTTGATATTTAGAAAAAAATGTTTGAAATTGTAATTGATATTGATATTTAAGAATATTGTAGAGCAGAGAGAAATTCTAATTTGTTTAAAAGTTAACAAGGTTCGGGTGTTACGTTCATTATTTGTATTGAAACACCTGTTCTATGTAGATAAGCTGTTGTCCGCAGATTCGATTTTATATATTTTTTACCCTACACCATAGCATGGATCTGGTATTTTGGGGTGAGCGTTAGAGGCTACTTCTTTCCAAATTCCATAACTTTAGACATAGTTAAGATATTTTGACGAATGAATGCATGTTGAATTTTTATTTTCTCATGGAAAATTAATATAATTCAAAAATATTTTTTCTTGGCAATAAAAGACGAAAAAACATAATATTTATATATTTCGCTAGAAGTAGCCCAATCTGTTTAATTGCAATTGCAAAAAAAAATAGATTAAAGTTGGATCTATCACGCATCGAAAGTTAAACCGTAAACTGATTTACAATGGAAATTACTCTGGAAGCTATTACATTTTTTCTCAGCAAATGGCTACATCTGTGTTCTAAATACACCGCAAGTGTACTCAGTAGTTTCTGTTATATCAGCCAAAATTAAGAAATGTTCATGTGTATATTTTTAATTATCAATTTCTTTAAAGAAAATAAATTTCAATATTTATTGAAAAAAATATCAAAAGTTATTTTTTAAATCCATTACACCCAGATAAAACTGTAGTTCAAATGTATCGCTGTGAATTGACTTTTTATTTTTTGCGCTAAAAAATAACAATTCTCCTGCAGAAAATTGTCTCAAAGCTATGACCGGCTGAGTAAACCCCCAAAATATACCAAACTTCGACGCTACAGGGTTGACATAGTTTAAAAAACAATATCGCCTGACATATAAAATATTTCCTTCAAATTCGTACTTTTAGGAATAAAATGGAAAAAAGTATACATACACACATATAAGTACACATATACACATACATAGTAATCAAACGGCTATAACTAGTATTGTAAAATTAGGTGTGTGAAGAAACCTTTCTTCCCTAACAACGAATAAAAATGCCACCAATAGTCCCTAATACTTAGGGTCCCAGCAAAATGAGAGCACTCAAAGAAGTGAAAATTGGTATCGTCACCAATGAATTTAATATGGAGTTGTCATAGGAGGGATGTCCTTTATTTCGAAAGAGTTGAACGATATTCTTTAGTTGTTATTTTTTAAAAGTTATTTTATTTTGCTATAAAAAATCCGTCGATACCGGGTGTAGAACTGCGGACCTTATGGTTGCTACTACGGCACTCTAACCAATAGGAAACTTAACTAAATATTTATTTAATATGAAATAATATATAAAACAAATTAATATTAAATTATATTAGCATTAAATAATTGATCACTACTTAATTTTACTGATATTATGTAATATTAATAATTAATAAAAGTTTAAATATTTGAAGAACATTAATAAAGCAATCAATTTTTTCTTTTAAGCAATTTGTATTTTTAAGCAAATTTTTTCATATATTTTTAAAATTATACAAAATTAAGCATTGTTTATTTATAAAAGTAATAAAAAAAAAAGAAAACAAAAAATGTTTTTTCTCGAGTCACGATTCGAACCCGGGACCTTTTGGGTGCAAAGCGGACACCTTACCTCTGTGACCCCATACTAACAACTCGTTCCCATTCACTTGTGAAAATGCTATTCGTAAAATGCTACGGGATATTAACATATTATCGACTTTTTTGGAAGTTGTTTAAAAGAACTTCCTGAAAAGCGGAAAAATGCGCATTTGGATTTTGAGATGCGATTAAAATGTGCTGTGAAATTTTAAGAATAGCATCTTCACAAATGAGTAGAAAAGAATTTTTAGTATGTGGCCACAGAGGTAAGGTGCTCGCATTGCACCCACAAGGTCTCGGGTTTTAATCCTGGCTCGGGGAAAAACTTTTTTATTACTTTTATAAATAAACACCTTTTAATTATGTATAATTCTATCAATTTACATATAAAGGGTGATTTTTTAAGAGCTTGATAACTTTTTTTTAAAAAAAAACGCATAAAATTTGCAAAATCTCATCGGTTCTTTATTTGAAACGTTAGATTGGTCCATGACATTTACTTTTTGAAGATAATTTCATTTAAATGTTGACCGCGGCTGCGTCTTAGGTGGTCCATTCGGAAAGTCCAATTTTGGGCAACTTTTTCGAGCATTTCGGCCGGAATAGCCCGAATTTCTTCGGAAATGTTGTCTTCCAAAGCTGGAATAGTTACTGGCTTATTTCTGTAGACTTTAGACTTGACGTAGCCCCACAAAAAATAGTCTAAAGGCGTCAAATCGCATGATCTTGGTGGCCAACTTACCGGTCCATTTCTTGAGATGAATTGTTCTCCGAAGTTTTCCCTCAAAATGGCCATAGAATCGCGAGCTGTGTGGCATGTAGCGCCATCTTGTTGAAACCACATGTCAACCAAGTTCAGTTCTTCCATTTTTGGCAACAAAAAGTTTGTTAGCATCGAACGATAGCGATCGCCATTCACCGTAACGTTGCGTCCAACAGCATCTTTGAAAAAATACGGTCCAATGATTCCACCAGCGTACAAACCACACCAAACAGTGCATTTTTCGGGATGCATGGGCAGTTCTTGAACGGCTTCTGGTTGCTCTTCACTCCAAATGCGGCAATTTTGTTTATTTACGTAGCCATTCAACCAGAAATGAGCCTCATCGCTGAACAAAATTTGTCGATAAAAAATTTCGAACCGAACACTGATTTTGGTAATAAAATTCAATGATTTGCAAGCGTTGCTCGTTAGTAAGTCTATTCATGATGAAATGTCAAAGCATACTGAGCATCTTTCTCTTTGACACCATGTCTGAAATCCCACGTGATCTGTCAAATACTAATGCATGAAAATCCTAACCTCAAAAAAATCACTCTTTATTTGCTTAAAAATACAAAATTTTTGCTTTTTTGATGTAATTTTTACTAATTACACTGTCCAAGAAATTTTTGATTGGAACAGAATAGCGACCCTATAATTCTGAAAGTGCATGTTGTGTAGACCATTTTTGTAGAATAAACTTATAGTGCAGCTGGTCTGAGTCTCTGTTTACAGTGGGTCAAAATTTTAATTTTTTAAATCGAAGGAAGCAGTATGCGAAGTGAAACAAGTGTTGCAAGTAAATATCTGAGAAAATTCTTATTGTGGAATTTCACGGGTATAATTTTGTGGAGTCAATTTGACTAATGTTTTGAGAAAATCAAAAAAGGACATTTAGGTATTAAAATGTTTTACGAAAAGTTGTAAATAAAGCCTATCACGCTTAGCAAAAATGCCAGCAACTTATAAAGGGTGATTTTTTAAGAGCTTGATAACTTTTTGAAACGTTAGATTGGTCCATGACATTTACTTTTTGAAGATAATTTCATTTAAATGTTGACCGCGGCTGCGTCTTAGGTGGTCCATCCGCTTAGTCCAATTTTGGCATTTCCACGTTTTTGAGTAACAGAGACCCAATTGGTGCGAACGGCGACGAATCGAAAATTGGTGGTCATCATTAACACTGGCCGATACAGCTGCGATATTTTCTTCAGTTCGCACTCTACGTAAGCGTGTTGGTGGTTTAATGTCCAACAATGTAAATTTGGTGCGAAATTTAGTCACAATAGCCCGAATAGCCGCTTCAGTGGGTCGATTAAACTGACCATAAAATGGAAGCGCGCAATGAACTTTCTTAACAGAGCACGCATTTTGATAATAAAATTCAATAATTTGCAAGCGTTGTTCGTTTGTAAGACGATTCATGATGAAATGTCAAAGCATACTGAGCATCTTTCTCTTTGACACCATGTCTGAAATCCCACGTGATCTGTCAAATACTAATGCATGAAAATCCTAACCTCAAAAAAATCACTCTTTATAAAAATTATTAGGGTATTTCTTTGTAATAAGGATCTTTTTCCACAATAAATTTGGGTATTTTGGTAGATCTCCGAAAACAAAAAATACAAATTAAATATTTTTGGAAAATTTATTAGCATTCTCTATATGATAAAATGTTACAGTTAAAACGTTAGTTTTTCGAAATGCACTTTTCACAATTTTTTATTTTACATCCAACATTTATCCTATTTCAGTTGGATAAATCGCGAGAAAATTTCAAAATAAATTTATTTTAGCCATATCTACCGCGAACATTTAAATTTTGCAAAAAATATCCAATTTGTATTTTTTTTGCTTGCCGTGCACTACGGAAACTCAAAAATTTTTTGTCGAAAAAGGTTTATGTTCAAAAAAAAAAGTAAGGAAAGACTAAAGTCGGGCGGGGCCGAATATATATGATACACTCCACTTTCTATCCGAATACAATTCAATTCGGCAAAAAGGGAAAACGGGAAGAATTTTTGTATGTTTCCTAATCATAGGTTAATATGACCTGACCCAATTCGTCAAATTGAGAAGAATATTTGTATCGGGGCTATATCCACTTGCACAATAGGTTCAGTTCAAGTATAACGTGTTATGCTCAATTTGAAGAAATTCGGTGAAAATACGTGCTTTCTGGGGCGGAGTCGGGAGCGAAATTTGTATGGGATCTATATATATATATCTGAACCGATCTGACCCATTTTCACCATGAGTGTTTCTAGTGGTAATATAAAATATTTTGCCAAATTTGAAGAAGATCTGTTAAAATATGTTGTTTCTAGAGGGGAAAACTCAAATTTGGAGCGAAATTTCTATGGGAGCTTTACATAAATCTGAACCGATCTGACACATTTTCACCACAGGTGTTTCTACTTGAAGTATAAGATGTTTTGGCAATTTTGACGGAAATCTGTCAAAATGTGTGGTATCTAGAGTGAAAAGAGTCAAATCGGGAGTGAAATGTGTATGGGGGCTATATCTAAATCTGAACCGATTTTCTTCAAATTAAATAGCGTTCGTCCTTATCCCGAAAAACTTCGTTGTGCAAAGTTTCATTTTGTTCTCACTACAATTGCGACCTGTATCGTTATTAAAAGAATAGATGGACAGACGGACATTGCAAAATCGATTCAAAAAGTGATTCTAAGTCGATCGGTATAATAAACGATGGGTCTATCTCGCTTCCTTTTGGGTGTTACAAACAAATGCACAAAGACATAATGCTCTCGTGGAGTGTATAAACATGACCAATTTTAACCAGTTATTTTATTGTAAAGGGTGATTTTTTAGCTATTATCTTTTTGGCAACACTGGTTTAAACAGCTGACGCACGTTTCGTGTTTTGTTTCACTGTCAAACATCTTCAGTACGGTCTATAATTTAACCATGAATCGTCTTACAAACAAACAACGCTTGCCAATTATTGAATTTTATTACCAAAATGCGTCCTCTGTTAAGAAAGTTCATCGAGCGCTTCTTGTGTTTCAATTGTGTTCAGCGACGAAGCTCATTTTTGGCTCAATGGGTACGTAAATAGGCAGAATTGTCGATTTTGGAGTGAATATCAGCCAGAAGCATTGCAAGAGCTACCAATGCATCCAGAAAAAGTCACAGTTTGGTGCGGTTTATGGGCTGGTGGCATCATTGGACCGTACTTCTTCAAAGATGATGCGAATCGTAAAGTAACTGTGAATGGTAAGCGCTACCGTGAGATGATATCCAACTTTTTTTTGCCCAAAATGCAAGAGCTTGACTTGCATGACATGTGGCTTCAACAAGACAGTGCCACATGCCACACAGCACGCGCAACAATGGACTTATTGAGAGGCGAGTTCGGTGAACATTTTATTTCACGTTCGGGACCGGTCAATTGGCCGCCTAGATCGTGCGATGTTAAATCTCATGTCTATACAGACAAGCCCGCTTCAATTGACGCATTGGAAGACGACATTGAAGCATTTATTCGTGAGATACCGGCCGAAATGTAGGAAAGAGTATGCCAAAATTGGACTAAGCGGATGGACCATTTGAGGCGCAGTCAAGGTCAACATTTGCATGAAATAATCTTCAAACATTAAATTATATGGACCGTACTATAGATTCAAATAAAGATTACATGTATTTTTCTGAATTTTACGTGTGTTTTTTTTGAAAAACTTTCCTATAGCTTCTTAAAAAATCACCCTTTATAAGCGGGCTTGTAATTTTGCTATTTAAGCGGGAAGAGCATTATTTAGAACTTTGATAACTTCGGTGACCCCCACTGAAATTTTCCGACAATTTTTTTCGTAAAGCCTTTAAATCCTTAAAGGACTTTTTTTGATTTCCTCGAAAAAAGGGGTCAAAATGACCCATAAAGAGAGGAGCTAAAGGGTTAAGATCTTCCACAAAAATGATCCCCATAAAATTCCATAATATAGATCTGACAATAAGAATTCTCCCAGACACTAACTTACAACACTTTTTTGTATACTAGTTTTCGAGATATCGGACAATCAAAATTCAAAGCTATATATCTCCGATCTCAAACGGAATTTGCAACCACTCTTTTTTGGAAAATATTCTACTTACCAAGGGCTAAATAATTGCCTTTGGAATACCCGATTCATGTATTCTAGTTTTCTAGATAGCGGACAATCAAAATATATCGATGTGTATATACCCGATATCTGAAAAGCTATATATCTCCGATCTCAAACGGATTTTGGACCAGGACCTTTTTGCTAAATATTCTTCGTGCCAAGGACTAAATAATTGCTTTTGGAATACCCGATTCAAGTATTCTAGTTTTCGAGATATCGGGCAATCAAAATTCGCTATATATACCCGATATCTGAAAAACCTATATATCTCCCATCTCAAAAGGAATTTGGATCAACTCTTTTTTGGAAAATATTCTACTTACCAAGGGCCAAATAATTGTCTTTGGAATACCCCTAGTTTTCGAGATATCGCCTCTTATATGTCACATCAATACATGGGCTAATATGACCTATTTTATATTATTATATTATATGAACTATTTTCTGATTCGATACATTCAAATTATTGGAGCGAAAAATATTGCTAAACCAATATTGCATAATTCATTTTATTTTTTATTGTTTTTAGTGTTTTTTACGAAAAAAAATATTTTTTAAATACGTTCCACAAGCTAAATTGGTTTGTGTCTTGGGTGTGGGACGAATTTAACTTACGAATTTCTCTTCTATTTTTTTAATATTCGTATAGCTTTTAAATTTGATCCAGTTGATCAAAACCTTGATATATTCTTGGGTCGTGCTAAAATTCTAAGACGAATTGTATTAAAATTTTCTAGTAATAAATTAAATTTGTTGTAAATTATCTGATATGTATTAAAAATGAAAAGTGAATTCAATTAAATAGGAATCTGATTGTGTTCAATCCCCTTAATCATTTTCATAAGTCAGTTTTATATGTTTTTGAAGGAGCAATGCTGTCAATTTGTCGCATCCATCGACGTGGAACTCTGACTGCCAACACCTTCAGTTTGCAATGCTTAAGCACTTCCAAAAAGAAATGTCAAAGCTTGTTATGCCATCTAAATGTAATGATTTGCAATATTTTAAAACTAAGTCGCAGTACGCAAATTGCAAAATCCTGTTCTTCTTCTACTTCTACTCATATGTACTCATATGCAGTATTGTGGGGGGCGTATCCTTAACGAATTTCAAGAATTCATTTATTTTCTGGTAATCATTCCATTTGTTTTTCCACACTCACTCACTCACTCTTTCTTCTCTGTCAAGGCGACTATGTAATATCATCTTAGCACAGCAGCAATATCCTTTTCACATGCACGTTGTGCGTGATCCTCCTTGAATCCTTTGTCACAAGCAAAAGTACATTAATTCTCAAGATGCTACGCATTATACCCTCAACAAACACTACACTACACAGCAATTGGAGGGGTGGCGGTGGAGGAGGAGAAAATTTGTAGACGTTTTCTCAAAAACATTTGACACACTTTTGCCATTCGAATCATTTTGGTCCGTCCTTCCATCAGTCTTTCGAACTACCCTCAACGAATGAGTGTGTGTTCGTCGTCAATGTTGTTGTTGTTGCTGTTCTTGTTGTTACTGTCGACGTAATGTGAACCATCATAAATGTAGTCAATAAATTATAGAAATGGAAATTCGAACTGAATGAACTACAACGGAATTATTATTGATTTCAGCACCCGCAATAATAAACAGCAACATTGAACGGCCAGAAAGCAGCAGCACCAGTAGCAACAACAATGGCATCGTCATCATCATCAGCAGTACTGAGGGAGAGGGAGAAGTGTAGGCAGCCTCAGCAATATGCCACATGTACACAAGGATGGCTCGCGAAAAGATAATTGCTGCAATACGACAATTTGTGTATGATGGGCTATGAAAATAAGTTCTTTCGAAGATTCGAATCGGCATTGCAAATTTCATATGTGAATGGGTCAGATCTTTAAGAGATTTCAAATATGCAATTTCAGAGAAAACTCATCTTTTAAATCGACCCTTTAACTTTTTTGTTTGTTTCGTAAAGTAGACTATAGGATTACATAGTTGCTGACTTACACACACTAAGAGATGTCAAAAACCGGCAACACTCGGGAAACCGGCTTTCGGTTTGTTAACAAATTAAAATTTTCAAAAAACCGGGTTTCGGTTTTTATAATTTGATAAAACCGTTCAAAGCGGTTCTTTTATATATAATATAATACGGAACCTTTTATATTATATTTATACTTTTTGAGATTATTGAACAGAAAAACATAACATAGGGTGGGTCATTTAACATTTTAAATTTGAACTGCCGATTACTTTGACTTACTCCCATCTTAGATTTTTGTGAAGCGCCGCTGATGATTCGTCCCCCACAAAATGATGAAATTCGTACAGGGCCAATGTGTGTATGGTTGGGGGGGGGGGGTTATCGATAACTATGCTAGTTATCGTGTTTAGGAAAAAACGGGATTTTTATTAAAATGAGTTTAAATTGAAAAAAAAAAACAATTACTTTCTTAGTTAATGAAACATGGCAATTGAAAATAATCGTTTTTATATTTTTTACTATTTTAAGCTCATTTTTAATGAAAACAAGTAAAAAGGGCGTTCTGTTCGACCGGGTCGAACTTTATATACCCTCCACTCCACCACGGATTGCATTGCACAGAGGGTGTTGATTTTACAGAAGTGCAGTAATATTACAGGAAAATATTACATTTTTTAAATATGGCCAAATCAAAAGAAAATAAAATACTAAAAAAATAATTTCATAAATAAATATAAAATTTACATTACTTAAAACCGCTTTTATAAGGAAAGGCTACCAATATGTTTATACTGTATATGTATATCGAAATAATAATTCAAGTCAGTCCACAAAGTATATATAGGGTGTTTTTTATTGAGGTATAGAACTTCGAATTGAAATAAAACACAAGAAAATCGTTTTAATGTCCATCAATTTGGCTTTATTGGAAGGATAATTTTATGCCATTAATGTTTAAATATGATTTCGGGCATGTGGCCGCCGCGGCTGGCTCGAATATAGCCAATTCTACAGGTCCAATTTTCAACAACTCCAATTGCTGTGCACGGTGGCGAATCGATTCATTCGGGTCCTCTTCAACACTTTGCTCTACAGGCAATTGTTTCTTCGGTGCGCACTGTTCGACGTCTCTGCGGATGCGTATTATCACATAGAGTAAACGTAGTGTGAAAACGATCCATGGTTAACCGAATTAATTGCTCTGATGGACGATTATGTCGACCATAAAATGGTGAACTTCGCGAACTGAACCATTACTTTCGAAATAAATTTGAACGATTTGCAAGCGTTGTTCTTTTGTCAACCTGTTCATGATGAAATGGCAAACCAAACTAAATATTAATCACTTGACAGCTGACAAAATGGCCGCCAGTTAAAAAAGTGATGCCAACTTAAAGTTCTATACCCCAATAAAAAACACCCTTTATAAGACAGCAATCTTCAATAAAGCTTAAATACCCTTATATTGGGTGATAGGAAGTGCATTTCCAGCTACAGCCGTTGATTGTGCTTTAATTCCAAAAGTAAAAATATTGAAACATCGACACACCGTGTTTCTAGTTGTTGCCTTTTTATAGGTACCATTTTTATCTTTTTTTCTATTTTACCCCCTACGAATTTCCTTTTACACAGGAGTGATTTTGAATCACCCAGTATTTCGGTAGCTGTCACTTTTGAAGCTTTTATTCTTTGACATTTGACAAGTAGAAACTACGCTATTACTAAAAATGGAACGATGATACACGCTTCAACAACGCATTGAAATTATTATTATTAATTCATGAATTCGGAATTCCATCGAAAAATCATCTTGACTGATGGGCCCATTTCCAAATCGGTGGCTACGTCAACAAGCAAAATTGTCGCTTATGGGGTTCGGAAAACCCAAGAGTTATTGTAGAGAAGGCTCTCCATCCTCATCGTGTGACTGTTTGGTGCGGTTTATGGTCCGGCGGAGTCATTGGACCTTACTTTTTCGAAAATGAGGTTGGATCAACAGTTACGGTGAATGGAATGGAATTGCGCTATCGAGAGATGATTAATGATTTTTTATGGTCGGAATTGGATGGTATTGATCTGGACAACGTTTACTTTCAACAAGGCGGCACTACGTGCCACACAAGCAACTAAAACATTGTACTTTTACGGGAAAAGTTTCCGGACCGTGTTATCTCTCGTAGAGGTGATCACAACTGCCAACCGAGATCTTGTGATTTAACAACTTGCGACTTCTTCCTTTGGGACAACGTGAAAGATAAGGTCTACGCCAAAAGCCCAGCGTCGATTCAAGACCTCAAAGATAGAATTCGTGAGGCTATCGAGGACATAGGGCAGCCACTTTGCGATTTGGTTATGGACCATTTCATTTTCATGAAAACGACATGGTCCTGTAAGCGTGGTCGTGGTGGCCATTTGTCTGAGGATGTTTTTCATTATTAACGGCATACCTTCCTCTTTAATATGAAATAAACATCCGATCCGATCATTTATCTCAAAAAAGGCATTTTTCTTTGAATACCAAAATATATCGAATATATCGTTTGATATGTAACATTTTTATCCCTTCTTGCCCCATTTCACACCCTGCGAATAAGTATCACTTCATGGTGCATGTTTTTACGCATATGGGCATTTACAACGCAGTGTCAACCGTGATGAAAAAATTAAAAGTGCAGATAGCCTTTTTCAATATTTTTATAAAAAATGAGCTAAAATTTTCTTATTTTGTCTTGTCGTTTATTTTGGTTTAAGACCAAAGGTTGTGCTGAAGTCTTCAGCAGAACCCAAAATTAGTAAAAAGGCAAAGTGAGACCTTTATTATTGCAGCTAAAAGTTGACTGCGCAGTTTCGCATCTCGCAGATCTTTCGCAACGAATGTATGTCTTTGACTTAAATCAGGGTTCATATTAGTACCAGCGGTCACATATGACAAATGAGAAGCGCTGATAAACAAAATATTCCACCGAACTAAGTCGACACACTAAAAATCTCACTTTGCCAATTCAATGTTATGCATGTGCTCGCATCGCCCGCAACAACACAAAGGTTGTTGTTGTACGGTATGTCCCGTCCTCACTGTACCTGGTGTGTATTGTTGTTGTTTGTATGTATTGATGGTCTGTTATGTTTTTCGATAATTCCAAGGAAATTCCAAGCTAATTCCCGGATTCCAGGGATATCATACAACCCGGGATATTCGTGGAAAAAACTCTGGCCGCAATCGAAGATATCATGTCGACCATTTTTTTCTTCTTTTGAAGCCCTCTGTCAGGTCAGGTCTTTGGGCCTCGGATATCATATCTCCCCCCAGCTCAGCTTTTTAATGTATTTTTTCTAGAAAATATCAATTCAAACGAATAAACGACAAGCGTTTTGTTTAGAAAATTTTTAGATTTTCAAAAGCGAAGATACAATTTTGGAACAGACACAAGCGAACGATCGGTAACTTCCCCAATAACAATTTGTCCTCCAGCGTGTCAAGAGGGAAATTCAACAAATTTGCAATTCTCTAACCACCTTAATGTACACGTCGTATCGTATTAGAAGGCAGGCAGTCGACTCTTCAACGAATCCATTAGTTTAAAGACCACATGGGGGCCTCATTTAGAGAATCGCACACATAAATATGATGGTGATGACGATGGAGAGACGACGAAGAAGAAGAAGAGGTGAAGAATAACAAGACAAAGAGCAACAAAATTAGATACGCGACGGCCTTCACAAAAAAAAACGTTACATTGCAATAACTAACAAACGAACTGACAGACGAACGAACGAAGGAGCGAACGTCGAAAGACACAACCCTGACTGAGTGTTTGTTTGTTTGTTATGAACCACGAAGCACAACAACAGGCGAAATGCAAAAACCACCCCCCGACTCAACGCCACGCCACCACTTGGAACATATAACCCCCCAACCGACCGACCACTGTCAAGCCAACCAACAACCCCTGGATAAAAACAATAACAAAACAAACCGGATAAATACAAATTACAAACAAAGGCAAAAAGCCGGTGGATGATGGTGAACTTTCATAGTTGCCTCTCGTCCGAATTATGGTCGGAGGAAATGTCTAGAAATATTGCTGGAATTCACAGGGAATACATACACATGGAAAAACAAGGAAAGGAAACACTCGTTTGTCATCAACAGGATTCTGGAGTAGCATTTTTATATAAAACAGGAATGCCTGTTCAATAGAGAGTCAGAGAGAGAGTGATAGTAAGAGAGTGAAATTGATGGGGAATAGTGTGAGAACAGGAGTAGTGCCACAACCACCTTTGAAACTTGAACTACACAATAAGGATGAACTTTGGACAAGCAAAAAAAAAGTAAATGATTGCAGTGGCATTCTAATTGTCTGTTGGACGCCGCAGCTAGGGTCAACAGCTGGTCCCTAAACAAAGGGGGAAATGTGGGACCATGGTGATGTATCCGACAGCAAAAATATTCTTATAAATATGGATCTATGATACTACTGAACTTGATTTTAAGAGGATTAGGTGGTTCCCGATTTTATTTATGTATGTCCTATTGCGACCAATTCATTTCAATAGCCAACAAAATATAATTCATTCCGAGAGAAGGTAATTGGGAAAAAGAAAGCTGTTTGCAATAAAATATTAGAAATGCTACACTTCAGATAAAAACTTTTGTTTAGAGAAACAATTCTTAAATATTATGAAATATGTCATAACAATAAATTTTTTGTGTTATGAAATATCTTCAAAAATATAATGAAGTGTATCATAGTTTTTATGAAATGTTTCATAACATACAGGTATGTTTTTAGTGTGTCGACTTTACTCGGTTGAATGCTTGCAATTCTCATTTGTCCTCTGTTAACTCTGACATAAGTATTTACCTTGATTTTGGTCAAAGACATTGAAAAGACTCTAGCAATGATGGTGTATGTTGATTGGTTAGTCAGTTTTTATGAAATGTTTCATAACATACAGGTTTGTTTTTAGTGTGTCGACTTAACTCGGTTGAATGCTTCCAATTCTCATTTGTCCTCTGTTAACTCTGACATAAGTATTTACCTTGATTTTGGTCAAAGACATTGAAAAGACTCTAGCAATGATGGTGTATGTTGATTGGTTAGTCAGCAAGTCAGACTTTTTTTGCTTATATTCGAAACTTCAGTATAAATTATTAAAAATTATGAAACTTTTTAATAAAATTAAAGAAGTTTCTTTATTGACGTAGTGCAAAAAAACAAATGACAGACAAAATTGCCACAGCACCGAGAATTTACGGACTCCCCAAAATACACAAAGACGGAACACCTTTAAGACCAATATGCTCATCCATCAATGCACCGGGCTATGGGTTATGCAAATATATAGTTGATATTCTCAAAAACGTGACAAAAGATTCAATATATAACGTAAAAGACGCAACAGAATTCATACATAAAATTAAGAATAAGACAATTGAAAATGACGAAATATTAATATTCTTTGACGTGGTCTCATTGTTTACGAGCATACCCATAAACTAAGCCCTGAGGACAATAGAAAAGAAGTGTAGAAGTAGAAAGTCTAGTGGAAAAATTTCACCCCAATACCGAAACAACTTTTTATGGAAATATTGACATTTTGTATTAAGGAGACAGGCTATTTCAAGCCCGAAGACAAACTATATGAGCAAAAGAAAGGAATACAGTAATGGAAAAATTGTTGGACACTACGCTGGACACTATGCAAGAAAAACCAAAAATCTTGACGAAATATGTTAAAACGTGCAATAAAATATCGTAGAAAAGAGGACAAGGATGAACCGCAGAAAATCTATAAATCCATGACGTATGTACAGGACTCTCTGAAAGATTACAACACTCCGATAGACTCACAATACGGTAGCACAACTATTTAGTAAGACGAAATCAAAAAAGAAGAAAAATCCAATGTGGTATACAAGATTAAATGTAATGGCGACGAGTCCAACATATGGCAAAAGGCATATGTTGGTACGACAAAAACAAAACTGAAAACTAGACTTTCTTCCCACAAATCAGACCAAAAAGCAATAGACAAACCAATAGAACAAAAAACAGCACTCGCAGCCCACTGTACCTCGACTGGAGATAAACCTAAATTTTAACGATGTTGAGATATTAGTGGAAGAGAAAAATTATGCGAGAAGATATACGTTAGAAATGCTAAATAGTGATTTTTTTGAGGTTAGGATTTTCATGCATTAGTATTTGACAGATCACGTGGGATTTCAGACATGGTGTCAAAGAGAAAGATGCTCAGTATGCTTTGACATTTCATCATGAATCGTCTTACAAACGAACAACGCTTGCAAATTATTGAATTTTATTATCAAAATGCGTGCTCTGTTAAGAAAGTTCATTGCGCGCTTCCATTTTATGGTCAGTTTAATCGACCCACTGAAGCGGCTATTCGGGCTATTGTGACTAAATTTCGCACCAAATTTACATTGTTGGACATTAAACCACCAACACGCTTACGTAGAGTGCGAACTGAAGAAAATATCGCAGCTATATCGGCCAGTGTTAATGATGACCACCAATTTTCGATTCGTCGCCGTTCGCACCAATTGGGTCTCTGTTACTCAAAAACGTGGAAATGCCAAAATTGGACTAAGCGGATGGACCACCTAAGACGCAGCCGCGGTCAACATTTAAATGAAATTATCTTCAAAAAGTAAATGTCATGGACCAATCTAACGTTTCAAATAAAGAACCGATGAGATTTTGCAAATTTTATGCGTTTTTTTAAAAAAAAAAGTTATCAAGCTCTTAAAAAATCACCCTTTACATATTATTGACGTCGCCGCACAGTGGTTCAGAATCAAAATCCATCGGCCAAAATTCAATAACTTTTGTTCTAGTAGACACTTTTGAGTTCCGTAAAAAATCAAAATTAGACAAGGACCCAAGGATTGTTTTGAGATACTAACGTTAAAAATCGGATATATTTTAGAAATCGGACCAAAGTTGACAACTTTTCGTATTTTTCGATTTTAAAGAAAATTAAAATTTTTATTTTTTTTTTGTGTTTATGTATTTTAACATATTTTTCATAATGCGAAGAAAATATTTTAATTTTTTTTGTATTACAGATTTTCACGTTTTGCAGATTTTGCAGATATTGAAAACTGAAAAAACGTAATTTATTTTTTTGTCTTTGTCGAACTATTTCTCACACATTTTAAGAGATTTTGCACTCAGATATTTTTTATTTGAAATTGTAGTGAAAATCTGTAATACAAAAAAATTAAAAATTTTTCTTTGCATTATGAACAAATACGTAAAAATATGTTAAAAAAAACAAACACAAAAAAAAATAAAAATTTTAATTTTCTTTAAAATCGAAAATTACGAAAAGTAGTCAACTTTGGTCCGATTTCTAAAATATATCCGATTTCACGATTTTAATATATCAAAATAATCCTTGTGTCCTTGTCTAATTTTGATTTTTTACAGAACTCAAAAATGTCTGCTAGAACAAAAGTTATTGAATTTTGGCCGATGGATTTTGATTCTGAACAACTGTGAGTCGCAGCGGAAAAAAGACTCAATTACAAGAGAGACAGGGACGGTTGGGCTAAAATTTACAGACACACTAGGGCTGTTTTTCTTTAAGCCGGGATAACCAGCTGCGATAGCAAAAACGTTAATAAGAATTTAATTTTTTGCTCAAAATAATTTTTTTTTAAATTGTCGCCAAAAGCAATATCAAATTTTCCAAAAAATATTTTGTGTTGACTTTATTGGTCTTAGCCTCGATAACCATCATTTTGACTTACACTGGATAATTATCCAGGCTAAGTCCAAAATTTTTAACACAAAATTATTTTTTCAAAATTTGTTTTCACACACACATTGATATTGCTTTTGGCGAATAATTTTTTATTTTCAGTGAAAATTTAACATTTTATTTAGATTTTTGTTATCACAGCTTAGTTATCCAGTCTTAAAGAAAAACAGCCTTACTATTGACAAGCATAGACGTAGATTAAAGCTTGTATTGTGAACAATGGGTTTTGATTGGGTTTTGATATGTTAATTCTATATTATATTTTGTTTGTAATATGTTAACGTATTATTCGTGTTTATTTGTATAGATCCCTGAGAATTACCAACGAAGTTGGTCGAAATATTGGATTTTTAAAAATAAAAAAGAAAAACCCCCTTTCTTTTAATTGTATGACCTATAGCCGAACAAAAGCAAAGAATAAATCAATGAATATTTTCATAAATCATATTATGAAAAATATTGAAATTGTATGACAAAAGTTCATCGAATGACGAACTGCATTTCATAGTTTCTAAGAATTATTTCATAAATTCTAAAACATTTGTTCATTGATTTGTGCTTTATGCAACATGTTTCATAAATTTTATGAAGTGTTTCTTTGGCGATTATTTAATAAAAACTTTTCACTGAGATTAAGACTAAATCATAAATAGTATGAAGATAATTCGATCAGTGTATCACAAACACATGCAATTATTTTTTACAATAAATCCATAAATTGCAAATAAAAAATAAAATTTCTGATAAATTCAATTAATTGTTTTATAACCCCTTTACCGGTGCCTGAAATCCATTATGACTTCATATTTGATCATGTTTTTACAATTATTAACAAATATGGAAGCTGGGCCCACCACTTGGCACAATCTTCTAGTACCTCCCACAAACATACTCCGTCGCTAAGCAAAATTTGAGTCCTTCCATACACACGTTCTCTAAGAGTGGGGTATTTATAAGTCGGTTTAGCCGACTGACGTTTTCTTACTTGTCTTTTAAGCTAATCAGTACTATATTCCTTTTCAAACTAAAATTACTTTCTTTTTTCTTTTGCACACAATGTTTCGTCAATTGTTTGTTGAAATTTCTATTTAAATTAACGCACAATTTATTAACAATTCTTAGGTTTCGAACAGAAAATGTAGGCATTTGTGGGGAAATGTGTTCCACAATTATAGATTTATTAATAACAATTGTAGCAATGCCGGTATTTACCGCAGAGATGTAAATTTTCTGAGTAAGAAATCAACATGTGGTTTTGAAAAATATAATAAATATAAGTAAATAATATTTAACTATATATATATAAAACGGCTGCGTTACAAACTAACTGACTCATTGGTCAACGTCCAGATTAAACGGCTGGCAGTAGTTCCACAATATGAACCAGAATCGTACTAAATCCCCAATTCTAATTTCATGCGGGATAGCTGATTTAGGTAGCTGCCATAAGAATACAAGTACTAAAACTTGTCCGCAGCTTCAGTCCACATGGATTTAGGTATGGTCTAAATATGTAAAGTCGAGTTGTACAAGCTTCAGTCGGCTAAACCGACTTATATACAACCTCACTCATAGAAGAACATATATGCGGAAGTTATAAGAAATTATATTTGATGTAGGGCACGATAATTAGTGTGGAAGGTACTAGGAGGTTCGTACCACATGGTCCCAACTTTCATATTTGTAAAACAATTGTAAAAACATTATCAAATATCAAGTCATAATGGATTTCAGGCACCTGTCTAGAAGTTATGAAGGATTCAATATTATATAGGATTCAGGCAATTGTGTGGGAGGTACAAGAAGGGGCGTGGCTAAAGCGTAAATATTTTTTTGGTTAAAAGTGATTATAAAAACATTTTTAAATATCAAATTGCAATGATTTTGACTACTCGTATGGATATTACATCAAGGGTGTGAAGATAAATTCGTAAGTTAAATACGTCCCACACCCAAGGCACAAACCAATTTAGCTTGTGGATCGTACTTAAAAAATATTTTTTTAATAAAAACACTAAAAATAATAAAAACAAAAAGGAATTATGTAATTATTTTTAAACAATATTTTCCGTTCCAATTATTTGAATGCATCGAATCAGTTCAAAGTCCAAAAAACTATATAAAATAGGCCATTTTAGCCCATGACATTGCAGAGCCGATATCTCGAAAACTAGAATACATGAATCGGGTATTCCAAAGGCAATTATTTAGCCCTGGGTAAGTAGAATTATTTCCAAAAAAGGATTGGTCCAAATTCCGTTTGAAATCGGAGATATATAGCTTTTAAGATATCGGGTGTATATACAGTAAAATCTCGGAAAAGTTAAGTCTCGAAAAAGTTAATCTCGCGGAAAAGTTAATCGAGCGGCTGTCTTCACGTGCCGCTCTAAAAAGTTAATTTTTAATTAATTTTTAATTAACTTTTTTGAGCGTGCATAAAAAAAAACCGAAAAATTCTGAGTGAAGAGAAATATTTGCAGTTACGGTACTTCTCGAATACATATGTATTTTGTTTTTACTACGTATTGCACATTTGTTTTATGTAAAAATGCAATTCTTGTCTCACAATATTTTAAGCCTTTGTTGTGAAAAGAACGCGGTCACAAAAATTATTTAAAGTGCGTAGTAAAGTGTGTGAATAAAATGTCAACAAAAAATAAAAAGCAACAAAAATCAGAAATTTTGAAAAAGACTGTCCAAGGTGTTAGTGGTAAAAGATTGGCATTAGATTATGGAGTAACAGAAGCAGCTATCTCAAAATTAAAAAAAAAAGAAAAATGAAATATTGGAAGCTTTGAGTAACTCATATGAGCAGGTACCAAGGAAAACTCTACATAAAGCAGAATATGTTGAGTTGGATAAAAGTGTTTATGAATGGTTTTTAAAACAAAGAGACCGTAATTGTGCAGTAACTGGACCATTGATAAAAGCAAGAGCTAGAGTCGATTTCCAAAAGCTTTATCCAAATAAACAATTTAATGCGAGTGATGGGTGGCTAGCAAATTTTAAGAAAAGGCACGGTATTCGCTTTCTTAAAGTGTGTGGTGAAATTCTATCTAGCGATACCGCAGAAATAACACCTTTTATTCATAATTTACGGGCAAAATGTGCCCAAATGAAGATCACTGAATCACAAATATACAACGCTGACGAGTCTGGACTTTTCTACCGTTTATTACCCGATAAAACTTTCGTCGCAGCGACGGAAAAAACCGCACCAGGGAGGAAAATAGCCAAGGAGAGAATAACCTTTTTGTTGTGCGCAAATGCGGATGGTTCGCACAAATTGACTCCGTTGGTGATAGGAAAAGCATTGGAGTACGTTAGTTCACAAAAGGCATGGATGAATGCAAAACTTTTTTATAACTGGTTTCATAACTCATTTGTCAAACAGGTAAATTCAGCAATTCATTAAATACATGTGCATTTCTATAAGAGCTAATAACTTTAAAATTTTACAGGTCCGCAAATATTCTCATGAAAATAATTTGCCACCAAAGGCTTTGTTGCTCATAGACAACTGCACGGCACACAAGCCTATTGATTTACTGAAAACTGAGGACGGCAATATTATAGCAATGCTTTTTCCGCCCAACGTCACACCTGTTTTACAGCCAATGGATCAAAATCCAATAAGATTGGTCAAATTGGGTTATCGAAATAAACTTTTATGCAACATGCTTGCAGAGGAAAACATTTCAATTGACCGTATGTTGAAGTTACATACAATTCGACAAGCCATATTGATGCTTAAGGCAGCTTGGGATGAATTGTTGCCAAGTGTTCTCAGCAACTCATGGAATAAAATAAACAAGTGGGATGATGATGAATATCAAGACGAAGACAACATTCCACTGTCTGCGCTTATTGCACTGAACAGCGAATACAACAATTCAATTAACGAAGTTCAAGTTTTACTTTCGAAGGTGTCCGATAATGTGGAGATCAACATAGATGACGTAGAAGGCTGGAATGAAGATCAAGCAACAGAGGATGTAGAATGCGAATTGTCTTCTGATAGCTCTGACTCAGATATCGAGCAAAGTATCCCACAAGAGGAAGTTAGTTATAATTTAGCACTCCAAAGCATAAATAATTTAATAAAATACTTCAAAAACGATGTAAAAGAGGTGGAAGACTTGATTCTCAAACGCACTAAATTAGTAGCAGCCTACCACAACAAAAGCAAGAAACAAACAACTTTAAAAAGTTATTTCACAACACCTAATACATAACTGAAATTTTTTAATTAATCATAAGTATGTACATATAATATTAAAAATAAATGAAATAAAAATATTATTTACAGAAATATATGCTTTAAGCTTTATTTCGATAAATTTAAAAAACCTTCGGAAAAGTTAATAATTCGAAAAAGTTAATTACCCTTGGGACATTTTGATTAACTTTTCCGAGATTTTACTGTATATCGAACCTTGAATGTCCGATATCTCGAAAACTAGAATACATGAATCGGTTATTCCAGAGGCAAATATTTAGCCCTTAGTAAGTAGAATAATTTCCAAAAAAAAAGAGTTGGTCCAAATTCCGTTTGAGATCGGAGATATATGTTTTTCACATATTGGGTATATATATATCGAATTTTGATTGCCCGATATCTCGAAAACTAGAATACATGAATCGGGTATTCCAAAGGCAATTATTTAGCCCTTTGTAAGTAGAATATTTTCCTACAAACAGTTGGTCCAAATTCCGTTTGAGATCGGAGATATATGTTTTTCAGATATTGGGTATATATATATCGAATTTTGATTGTCCGATATCTCGAAAACTAGAATACATGAATCGGTTATTCCAAAGGCAATTATTTAGCCCTTAGTAAGTAGAATAATTTCCAAAAAAAAGAGTTGGTCAAAATTCCAAAGGCAATTATTTAGGTTTAGGTTAATACATGAGACATCTTAAAAAGTCGTGAAACGGATTTGGTCCAAACATACTTGGGGTCTTAAGTCACTCCTTCAATGCGTTACACTTCTTTTCTGTCCAAATGATATATACAGGGTTTTCCAACAAGGTAGCTGTCACTTTTGAAGTTTTCATTCGTTGACATTTGACAAGTAGAAACAACGCCATAACTAAAAATGAAATGATACATGATTCAACAACGCATTGAAATTAATAAAATTCACTACAAAAATAAACCAAATAAATCATCTTGACTGATGAGGCCCATTTCCACCTCGTTGGCTACGTCAACAAGCAAAATTGTCGTATCTGGGGCAAACCCAAGAGTTATTTTTGAGAAGCCTCTCCATCCTCATCGTGTGACTGTTTGGTGCGGTTTATGGTCCGGCAGGGTCATTGGACCTTACTTTTTCGAAAATGAGGTTGGATCATTTGGAATGAATGGATTGCGCTATCGAAAGATGATTAATGATTTTCTAAGGTCAGAGTTGGATGGTATTGATCTGGACAACGTTTACTTTCAACAAGACGGCGCTACGTTCCACACAAGCAACGAAACCATTGCTCTTTTACGGGAAAAGTTTCCGGACCGTGTTATCTCTCGAAGAGGTGATCACAATTGGCCACCAAGATATTGTGATTCAACACCTGGCGAGTTCTTTCTTTGGGGCCACGTGAGAGGTAAGGTCTACGCCAACATCCCAGCGTCGATTCAAGACCTCAAAGATAGAATTCGTGAGGCTATCGAGGACGACATAGGGCAGCCACTTTGCGATTTGGTTATGGAAAATTTCATGAAAAGGATATGGTCCTGTAAGCGTGGTCGTGGTGGTCATTTGGCTGATGTTGTTTTTCATTACCTTCCTCTTTATTATGACATAAACATCCGATTATTTATCTCAAAAAATGAGATTTTTCTTTGAATGCCAAAATAACACCTCTTGTTGGAAAACCCTGTACTTTCTTACTCTGTAACCAAAGTGTATGCCCTCTCATCGAGGGCATAAAAATGGCGAAAAAAATAAAAACATGTGTTTTGCTGAACAAAGGCAAACAGATTTGTCATGTTTTAAGTAAAAACAAATATATGGTCCTTTTCCATCCATAATTGCAGCACGTTTCAGTCAATTTTATCATACGAATTTTCCTATCCAAACTAAAACTCGTCTATTGACGCTGATCTTTTATTTTGTTTTTTTCCATAAATGTCTAGCAGTGAGGATAAATAATTTAAATAAATAAATGATGAAACAAACAAATAAAAACAAAAAACGTTAGACAGCAAATCGTTGACTTTTGTTCGTCCCTGCCTAAGTAATCATCTTATTCTGCTTCTCTTTTGGACGACGATGATGGTGGTACAAAGCTCCTTTCGGGATTACAACCAAAAGAGAACATTATAATTTAAACAGCTCAAGGGTATAAGATTGGGCAAAGTTGAAAAGTTTTTTAGTGTTTAATGCTCTCGTTGGAACAATTACTCGTCGCACAAAGAAGAAGAATAAAAAAGGAACAAATTGTCATGAACAATTTTTACAGAGTTTTTTTTTTTCGTGTGGAATTTCTCATGCCACATAATGTTAAAATTATTCCAAAATTTTAAATTAAATGTATTATACTCATATTGAGATCAAAAGTTAGGCAAGAAATCTTGGCATTTTTATTTTCAACATCGCGTCAAATAATCGCTCCGGCTACTTATCTGCTTGAATCAAATTTGACGGCATTGAATATTAGTGTGTGGCCGAAAATTATATGGAAGAACATATGAGTTTTTTTTATAAATGTTTGAGATTAAGGTTGTGAGACACCTCGCATGCAATCTACTTGCACGATGAAGATGTGGGTTTTTGATACCAGTCTAGTTTTATGATGTTGCCTTGTCTGTGGACTATAGAATCCAGATACGGTAATTTGTTGTCCTTTTCTTCTTCCATCGTCAATTGAATCTGTCTGTTGTATCCATTTAGTATCTTGATCGTCTCATCAACATCATTTTTCTTCAAAATTGCGAAGAGAGCGTCAACGTATTTTGTCAAGAACCTAGGTTTTCTGGTCATTTTCTCAATTGCTGTGTCAAGAAGTTGTTACATAATTATGTGCGCAATTATTGGTGATGCAGGGGAGCCCATTGACATTCCTTTTCGTTGCTCATAGAATTTGTCGTCGTACTTAAAATATCTTGTGTCTTTGATGCAGAAATTCAATATCTCTATAAATAAATCCTTTGGTATCGTGGTGAATTCTTCTATTATGTCCCATTTGTCTTCAATTGTCTTTATGGCGAGGTTGACTCTGGTATACTTGGGAGAAGGGACACAACGTCAAATGATATTATTATTTCGTCGTCATCAATATGTGTGTTGATAATTTTCCTTTTAAATTCACTCGCGTCTTTGACATTGTATATAGAGTCCTTCGTTAAGTTCTTGAGTACGTTAACAATATATCTGCATAGTCCATAAGAAGGTGAGTTAATTGAGCAGCAGATTGGTCTCAGAGGAGTACCTTCCTTGTGAATTTTGGGGAGTCCGTATATTCTTGGGGCAGTAGCAATTTTATTCGTCAATTTTTCCTTTTCCATAAGGTTCATCAAGTTTTTATTAAATAGTTTATCTACCAATCTATTGTTTTTTGTTTGTAGACTCGAAGTCGGATCTCTTTTTAAGCGTCTGTATGTACATATGTCCATCAAAATTACTTTAATTTTTGTTTGATATTCGTCCTTGTACATTGCCACAGTTTCCCCCCTTTGGCCGCGTTCAATATAAGGATGTCATCATTTTCATTCAAAAACTTTCTCGATTGTTGGGAATGTCTGGCAAATGTTCTACTCGACAGAAAAATAATATCATCTTACAGAGTTTTACAACGTTCGCACATTTCTATATAGATTTACAAGTTGGTATTGTTGTGATAAAAGTAAGGTATACATTATTTCATGAGTAAAGTAAATAGCTAGACTCGCAACCGCAGTATATTCTAAAATTAAACAAAAATACAACCGACAGTTGTGGTGCGATCATTGTACATTAAGTGATTTCCATTCATCATGCATCAATAGTTGTTACTCCAATTGCTTGAATTGAGCTTTCAAAATTGTCACCAATAATATAAAATGCTACTCCAAGTGCATGGTCCACTGAATTGAGCTTTTGGGCTAATTTTTCAAATTTCTTCACTTTGTGTCGAAAAATTTAAAAATATCTCGATAACTTTTGTTTTCCATATTTAGTTCTCGATAACTCGAAAGTTATAGAGAACTTTTACCCTTCTTTTTTTTCAAAAATTAAATTAACACTTTCGATAACGAAGATAGTTAATGCAAATTTTTATTTTATTTTGGTTCAAGACCAAAGATTGTGCTGAAGTCTTCAGCAGAACCCAAAATTAGCAAAAAGGCAAAGTGAGACCTTTATTGTTACAGCTAAAAGTTGACTGCGCAGTTTCAATGGGCGCTACCCCATCTCGTCAGAACTTTCGCAACGAATCTATGTCTTTGACTTAAATCAGGGTTCATATTAGTACTAGCGGTCACATATGACAAATGAGAAGCGCTGATAAACAAAATATTCCACCGAACTAAGTCGACACACTAAAAATCTCACTTTGCCAATTCAATTTTTATTTTACTTTTTCGTTCATTTTGACCATATTTTACACAAAAAATATTTTTTTATTTGATTTTTCAAAACTTTAAACTCCGAAAACACGAAAACTTAGAGAGTTATCGATAATAATTTGTTCATTGTGTCATGATGAAATATGACATTTGAAGTCGACATTATGTCAATGCGGCCAATGTCCACACCTTTGACTCCTTACAATTTACATCGGAACAGAAGACGTGCATGTATGAGTTCGTTAGAAATTGTTTTTAAACCGACCCGGTCTACTTCACAATAGAATAGGCCTCGAAAATAAATTGTTGCGGTCAACCACCGGAAATAGGAGTGGATGATGATCTACAAAATATTTCGTCACCGGGTCAAGCCTAAACAAAAATTTATTCTTGTCTTAGAATAACACGAGACGGAATTAATGCCTTTCGAATGATGCCTATATGATGAATATCGGGCGAAAAATGACGTCACTCACTCAATTTTGTGAAATAAATAAAGGTAATGGTTTTTTAGCGAAAATGTTCGAACTCTTTTTACACAAATGAACGCTGCGGCGTCAATATCATGGAACACATCTACTTTAGCGAAAGAGGTCCAAATAAAAAACAATTTTTTTATGTGGCAGAGGACATATTTTAGAAGAAAAAAAATAAAGTAAAAAAATTGGCGGCGACCCATATTTTCCGAGTTACGGGCCCCGAAATTTCAGAGATATATTCTTCGATATCTTCCAGGATTTTCATCGGATCGGATCAATATATGTATCATTAGAAAGCTTATCGCAACACCATTAAAACGATATATAAAGAGTGATTTTTTTGAGGTTAGGATTTTCATGCATTAGTATTTGACAGATCACGTGGGATTTCAGACATGGTGTCAAAGAGAAAGATGCTCAGTATGCTTTGACATTTCATCATGAATCGTCTTACAAACGAACAACGCTTGCAAATTATTGAATTTTATTATCAAAATGCGTGCTCTGTTAAGAAAGTTCATTGCGCGCTTCCATTTTATGGTCAGTTTAATCGACCCACTGAAGCGGCTATTCGGGCTATTGTGACTAAATTTCGCACCAAATTTACATTGTTGGACATTAAACCACCAACACGCTTACGTAGAGTGCGAACTGAAGAAAATATCGCAGCTGTATCGGCCAGTGTTAATGATGACCACCAATTTTCGATTCGTCGCCGTTCGCACCAATTGGGTCTCTGTTACTCAAAAACGTGGAAATGCCAAAATTGGACTAAGCGGATGGACCACCTAAGACGCAGCCGCGGTCAACATTTAAATGAAATTATCTTCAAAAAGTAAATGTCATGGACCAATCTAACGTTTCAAATAAAGAACCGATGAGATTTTGCAAATTTTATGCGTTTTTTTTTAAAAAAAAAAGTTATCAAGCTCTTAAAAAATCACCCTTTATATGTTTTTTCGATCCGATAACACATTGCGAGTCAATTAAATGTTTTCTGTAGGGGTGTTTACACATGAGGATGTATTGTACCTCCTAAAAGTAGTTTTAGTGTAAACACGCAGACAAGAACACGAAGTTTTTTGCGTAGCCGGCCTTCTGCCGGGGTTTCAGATTATCTCCTCTGGGGTAGACTAAAGTTTTTCTTGTGTAGCCGGACTTCGGCCGCGGTTAAAGATTTTCTCCTCTGGGGTATGTCCAAAACCGGCTACGCAGACTAAATTTATATTTTGTAAAAATTAAAAAAAAACACTCGGAAGTTTGTAAAACAAAGCCAGAATATGGTTGGCTCGTAATTGATTAAGAAATCGATAACTAAATCATAAGACAACTTTGAAGTTGAATATCTTCGGTTCCAAGAGTGTTAAAGAGCTGCAAACAAAGAAGGGTGTGAAGATAAATTCGTCCCACGCCCAAGACACAAACCAATTTAGCTTGTGGAACGTATTTAAAAATTTTTTTTTTCACATAAACACTAAAAATAATAAAAACAAAATGAATTATTTAATTATTTTTTCACAATATTTTCCGTTCCAATTATTTGAATGCATCGAATCAGTCAAAAGTCCAAAAACTAAAAAATAGGCAATTTTAGTCCATGTATTGATGTGACATTGAAGAGCCGATATCTCGAAATGGGGTATTCCAAAGGCAATTATTTATAAGTAGAATACTTTCTAAAAAAGAGTTTGTCCAATTTCCGTTTGAGATTGGAGATATATAGCTTTTCAAATATCGGGAATATATATATGGAATATTGATTGTTCGATATCTTGAAAACTAAAATACATGAATCGGGTATTCCAAAGGCAATTATTTAGCCATAGACAATTAGAATATTTTCCAAAAAATAGTTGGTCCAAATTCCGTTTGAGATCGGAGATATATAGGTCTTCAGAGATCGGGAACATATATGTAGAATATTGATTGTCCGATATCTCGAAAACTAGAATACATGAATCGGGTATTCCAAAGGCAATTATTTAGCCCTTGGTAAGTAGAATATTTTCTAAAAAAGAGTTTGTCCATTTTCCGTTTGAGATCGGAGATATACAGCTTTTCAGATATCGGGAATATATATGGAATATTGATTGTCCGATATCTCGAAAACTAGAATACATGAATCGGGTATTCCAAATAATTGCCTTTGGATTACCCGATTCATGTATTCTAGTTTTCGAGATATCGGCTCTTCAATGTCACAACAATACATGGACTAAAATGGCCTATTTTCTATTGGTTTTGGACTTTTGACTGATTCGATGCATTCAAATAATTGGAACGGAAAATATTGTGAAAAAATAATTACATAATTCCTTTTGTAAATTGTGGGGCGTATTTAACTTACGAATTTATCTTCACACCCTTCTTTAAAGGAAAGCTGGAAGTCTTGATTATAAACTTACAGCTGCGGTCAAAAAATAGCAGCGACGAGATAAAAAATGACGACAATGAAAAATATCAGATTTACTTCGAAAATCCTAAAAGTTTTTACGGTGATTGAAAGGTGGTCTTGTGCCATTCTTAATCTGGATATAAATAAAAAAATAAGTTTTTGTAATTTTGAGATTAGGCTGGTGTTTTCGGGATAATTGACCTGGTAGAAGACCCATTTAAGGTGCATTCCGTACTCTGTAAGCGTAAGTATAATATTATGTAGTATTTTGATGTACTGGGCAGAGTACATGGTAGGTCTGGGCCAACGTATTGACCCAACTCCATAATATGAAAAAAAACCCCTAAGACATTACGATTGATCCTCCCTATTTGACTGTTTTGGTACTATATCTGGAGATGTACTCCGTGTTCTGTGGAGATCTTACAAACTATCGAGGGACTGTCACACCATACAAAACAATTTTTGATTCAACTGACCATAAAACTTGCACCCACTTCTTGGTTGGCTACACCAGGTGTGTTTTTGCGAATTGCAATTTTTTGTGACATGTCTTTTATTTTTAATTGGGACTTTTCTCGGACTTCTGGCTTACAGATTATGCTTTCTTAGTATTCTACGAACATTTTAAACTCTCAAAAATGGATAGACATTGTTTTTTTATTTCGGTGGCGGGCGTAAGTGGATTTTTTGTACTAGACAATATTATTCGGCGAATGGTTTTAGGTGATATAAACGGACTTTTTCAAGTGTTTTTGATTTTTCTTCTAATAATATCGAATTTCCGATTATTTTAATAGAACACTGGAATAAAATTCGAACTTCACTATATGATTTTTCCCTCAGATTTCAAACTTTTTATATGAACTCGAATTTCTTCTCCTTCTCTTGCTCTCCTCGCCCTACATATGAAGAAAAATAATTACATATTACATCAAATCGAATAGAAAAATTGAGATAAAATTCCTTTTTCTTGAGAATTTTTCAACACTGCTATTATTTTGACCGGCCCAAAATGTCGAATAATCCAAAAAATGTGAAATTTCTTAAGTAATTAAAATCATATCACCAAATAAACAATTATTTTGTGTTTGTAACCTCATAACGCAGCACTTAATGCAGAAGTAGCAATAAAAAATTATCACACAAATAAATATATAAAAATGTATGTTAAACTGTGGTGCGCTGCCATTATTTTGACCGCAACTGTATGTTGCTCTACATCTACATTATTTCCAGATCATGTAGATTTTACCAAAAAGCGGGTTCAAAATTCACTTTTGAACGCTGGCTCCCGATGGATTAATGATTCGCTATCTTATAGTAAATTCAATAAGCTTTCCAACGATATAGATATCGACCCGATCGGATCAGGATTGACGACTATAGCTCAAATTATATATCCGAACTTTCAAGGCCCCAATCTCGGAAAGCCAACATTTTTTTTGTTGTGTTCAGATCAAAATGTTCTATCTATAGTGAAAATTTTAAACAATTCTGAGAATCGCACTTAAACTAAATTTATGCCAAATGTTCGAACTCTTTTTACACAAATGAGCGCTGCGGCGTCAATATCATTCCGTTGATTCACAATAAAACGGGAAAACATTTTTAGGGATATTTTCACGAGCGTTTAGATCACAGACGGCTTGATATATGAACGAAATAGGCTTATATCTAGTTTACCACAAGAGCTCCAATTTGTCCAAAAATCATACCATGCGTAAAAATTTTTATTCTTATCAAAATATTGCTTATTGCAATACCTTTAAAACAATATATTTATGATTTTTCGATCCGATAACCCATTGCGAGCCAAATTGAATATTTACAATTTTTTAGTCGTACTTTCTACAAAAGAGCTTATTATCTGGAAATAGTACTGATATGGCGATACGTATTTTACACCACGCACATGTAGACAAGATCATGCGCCAAGATTTGAGCCCCTTTAGGGGTTGCTAACCCTTTAAAAACCGGAGATAAAGTGGTGCAAATGAAAAAAGTGAAAAATTAATTTAAAAAAATCGCTACGCAAGAAAACTTTAGTCTGCGTAGACGGTTTTGGACATATCCCAGAGGAGAAAATCTTTAACCCCGGCCGAAGACCGGCTACGCAAAAAAACTTCGTGTTTCTATTTGCGTGTTTACTCATAAACTACTTTTAGGAGGTACAATACATCGTCATGTGTAAAGACCCCTACAGAAAAAAATTAATTGGCTCGCAATGGGTTATCGGATAGGATCGGAAGATATCGAAGAATATATCTCTGATTAATTTCGGGTCCCCGTAACTCAGAAAATATGGGTAATTTTTTTTAATTTTTTTATGTTTTTTGCTTCTAAAATATGCCTTCTACCACATAAAAATTGTTTTCTTATTTGGACCTCTTTTGCTAAAGTAGATATGTTCCCTTTTGTCATACAAACCGACCCTGTCTAATATACATTAGGATGGGCCACGAAAATAAATTGCTGCGGTCACCCCCGAGAAATGCAGACTGGATTGTTTAATGACGATCTGCAAAATATTTTCTCGCTGGGTCAAGCAGTCTGTAAGCTAAACGCTCTTCAAAACGCCTCGGAAAGTCATGTTTTCCGTGTAATTTTTTTTTGTTGCTTTTTGTCCAAAATGTTTTATTTTCTGAATTAATAGATCCTTGGAAACACTTTATATAAAAATGGAGCAAAACTAGAATACGGACATAGGCCTTTTTTGAGTTGGTTTAAAAATTTTATTTTAAGCAAAAAAAAACTAAAATAAAATTTTCAGCGTCGAACCATAATTCCGGAGTTACGGGCCACGAATGTTTGAAACCCTATTTAATGATATCTTCGTTATTTGTTGCTCGATTTGCTAGCAATTAATTTTATTGGAACGGGTTTGTCATTTTAAGAAAATAAACTAAAATGTTTTTTCATTGCGGTACAAATCGCACGGAATTTATAAATCCAAAGTCTCGGGTCATGTAACTCGGGAAATATGGGTAACCCAAAAAAATATTTAATTTTATTTCCTTCCTTTCTAACAATCAATTTCATAAAAACCGGACGAAATTTATAAATCAAAAATTTCGGAGCCCGTAACTCGGGAAATATGGGCCGCAGTGAAAAAATATTTTAGTTTATTTTCTTAAAATGGCAAGATCTTTCTAATAAAACTAATTTCAAGCAAATCGGACAATAAATAACGAAGATATAACTAAATAGGTTTTTAAAGTTTCAAGGGCCGTAAATCCAGAACTATGGTTCGCCGCTGAAAATTTTATTTTTATTTTTTCTTCTTAGAATTCAAATATCTACGCAATAAAATGTCTAAAATAAATATTGCGACTGTGTCCGTATTCTAGATTTAAGCCACGAAATATTCGTAGGGTGACTGGAAATTGTTTTTCAATTTGTATGGACCACGACCCAGCCTAATGTACATAGCTTTGTATGCTCATGATTTTTAGGGATATTTTCACGAGCGTTTAACTCACAGACGTCTTGATCTAGGAACGAAATATTTTGCAAATCATCGCTAAATAATCCAAACTTTATTTTCGTGGGGTGACTGGAAATTTTTTTTTCCATTTGTATGGACCGCGACCCAGCCTAATGTACATAGCTTTGTATGCTCGCGTGTACGTACCTTATTGTATTTTGATTCCACAGATGAACTGTATATTTTGTTGGATCGACAATTTCAGGAATTTAAGACACACACACAGATGTAACGAAAAGTATTTTTTACACGGAAATCAATTCAAATTAGAGCCGCTTTTTCAACTCAAGTGGTTGGCAACACTGTTTAATTAAATCACTTAAGAAAAAAAAAACTAGAGAAAACCAAAAAAATACACATTAATTTCCGAGCAAATAAGCAAAACAATAAAGTGAGTGATGGCAACCCTTGACTTCTGCAGGTAAACACACAAAATTAAAGAACCAAACACAATTGTTGTTTTTGTAATTTGTAATTTCAGCAAAGAGCGCTCTTTGGTCTGCTGTTGTTGTCGGTGCGGTGCGGTGCTGCTGTGTGACTTCGTTTTGGTAGACAGACAGACATACGTCTGCTTAATTTGTTGTTGTTGTTGCTGTTGGCTTGCTTTGTTTTTTTCGCGAAAGAAAACTTAAAAAATACCGGGTCGTGAAGTTGTTGTGTTTGTTGTTGGTTTTTAAGGTTTTTATTTTCTCGTTTTAGTTTTGCACGTTGAAATGAACGAAGAACGAACGGCACAACACAAAATGAGACTTTGGCAAGGAATTGGGGGAACTGATGTGTTGAGATGACAGTTGTCAGACGGCGGTTGTTTTTTTTTCTTGCGTTTGCACAAAACACCAGACGCGGCAGGTGTGTAAGTGTGTGGAATGTGAATATTTTTTTTTTGCACAGAATTCACTCTACGAGAGTAGTAACTTAAAGCAGTTGAACTTTTTCTAAGGAATTATTTTTTTCCACTCAATAGCCGCAAGAGCATCCCCGTTCAACGAGAGCCACTAAAATGACGGCCAAGTTTATTCAAACAGACGTTGGAAAAAAGATGTAAACTTCAGCAGCGCTAAACACACACACTCGCACACATAGTGGCACAGGCACATGTACACGAACACTCGTCGCAGTCAAATGGCACGAAATCACTTCTCTTTCACTCTCGCGCACACACACACACATGGGAACTCACAAAACTATTGGACGTTGTAAAAACAACAAATACCTCACGGGTGGTGGGGGAAAAGGTTTTAATGCCGACAGCGCAGCTTCTTGTATTTCATTTATTCTTTGCTCTCTTTTTTCTCTATCTCTTGCAATTTTTGTTTAAACAAACCCAAACATAACTTCGTTTGCTTGCTTTTTTGTTTTAATTTTTTTCGCTGGCTGCCACTTATCGGCGGCTTTTCTGCTGTCACAAGATTTCTTATTAGATTTGGACACACACACAAACTATCTTATTTGATTTATCCACTAATTTAATTAAAATAATCTACATTTTCCGTATGCCGTGGTTTATTCTAATTTATGTTCTCATATTTCTTCTTTTTGCACTTCAACCGTCGTTTGGTGTTGTTGTATTTGAAGAAAAATTACAACTCACACATACGAAGTTACGCGGCACACGTCCGTTTTTTGCGTTATTTTTTCGACGAGATAGAGGAGGTTCGTTCGTTCAATTTCAATTTCAATTTACAATTTACTTTTTTCTTATTTTGTGCCTTTTGAAACTTCGAATATTTCCGACACAGAGCGTCCGCGACCAACCTCGTTCAATGAATAAAAATCACTAAAATTTGAGGAAAGAATGGAAGAATCTGCAATTTAAGAATGAGAGAGAATGGAGGTCAGCAATGAGAGAGAATGGAGGACAACAATGAGAGAGAATGGAGGACAGCGCTATAGTGGTGAGTTCGTGAAATCTCAGCTGATTTCACCAGAAATCTCCACTCCACTCTCCAAACAAAATACCGAAGTCTCCACAAGGTCTCCAAATAACACTCTCCACTCTCCAAATAACCGACTGCGAAGCTAGCAGCAGCAACACGACAGCAGTGTTACCGTTGTGGCAATTTTGCTACTTTTTTCGAGCCGAGATACTTTTGTGGCACTTTTTTTCATTAAGGTACTAAATGTGCTACTTTTTGCGTTTTTTGGGAATCCCACGGGAATTCAATAGAAAATTGAAAATTTTACATACTTCTTCGAATATTTTTTTCCATCACGCACCTTCTAGTACCTCCCAACTATAACCTGTAACTGCTGGAAGGGCTGAATACGCCATTCAAGCCATCATAAAGACCACTTACCCCCCCTAGGCCCAGATTGAGAGTGGGCTTTGATCCTGACAGCAGTCGTTTGGTCCTAATGTCGACACAATCTGGGGTGAAATGATGACCACAGACTCGGTCGGACGTATTTAATGGTCTGGAGATTCCTATAATCTCCTTCCATATCGCCTTGTTCGCTAAGGTGAAACTCCATCACCTCGTCCAACTTTGCAGCCTTTCACTGCACATGTTTTTCATCGGATCGGGTCAATATGGGTATCATTAGAAAGCTTATCGCAATATCTTTGAAACGATTTATATATGTTTTTTCGATCCGATAACCCTTTGCGAGTCAAATAAGTGTTTTCTATAGGGGTGTTTACACTTGAGGATGTATTCTACCTCCCAAAAGTAGTTTATGTGTAAACACGCAGACAGAAACATGATTTTTTTTTTGCGTAGCCGGCCTTCGGCCGGGGTTAAGATTTTCTCCTCTGGGGTATGTCCAAAACCGGCTACTCAGACTAAAGTTTTTCTGTGTACTTTTGTACATATTAAATATAATTTATATTTAATTTATAAAATATAAAATCACAATCACTTTTAACGGGCGCGGGCTTTGGGAGCTTCACGTGGAAGGAGTTGCAAGTTGCTAAAAAGAAGGAGTAGAAGCAGAGCGCAGAGTTGAGTATAGGGGAGTATAGAATGGATTAGAATGGAAGAATCTGCAATTTAAGAATGAGAGAGCATAAAGAATTGCAATTTAAGAATGAGAGAGCATAAAGAATTGCAATTTAAGAATGAGAGAGCATAAAGGCAGAGCAATAGTGGTGAGTTTATTGATTTCATCACAGAAGAGCACAGAGAGTGAGATAGATAAGCGAGAGGATGCCAGCCAACCAGTGTTACCGTTGGTTGTGCCACTAAAGTGGCAATTTTCCCTGTCAAGCTCCATATGAAAAATTTAAAATCCGGGAAAAATAGATTTTGGGCGTGTATCCGAAAGCCAAAAATAAAGAATTTAAAGTTTTCGAAGCGACAGGACAACGAACAAACATTTCACTATTAATTAGTGAATGGTAATCGAGGACAAGAATCGATTCTCGATTCCCGATCAACTATTTTTGAATCCGATTCTTCGAATAGAAGAATCGAACCTGAGAATCGATTCTTAATAGGAATCGGTAGAAATGTTTAACCATAAATCTCGAGAGGTATAATTTTAACTAACTAGTACAGAAAATGCCTACAATTACAAAGTTAGGGTTCTTAAGAACGATATACACGCTGTCCAAATGTTTTGATAGCCTCTCCCTACAAGCGAGAGTGGACTTTAAATTTATTTAAATTTGCATAAAAATATCTCCAATCCATGGTGGAGAGTATAAAAGAATCGCCATGGCCGATCTTTACGCCTTTTTAATTGTTTTACACTAAGGTGCTCTTCCTTAATCGACTATTCTGAATAATCTATAATATATATAGTTTTTGGAAAACATTTTTCTTATAGTTTTTTTCCCATCTATTGAATGATACCATTGCAAAAATATATAATTTAATGTTCACCTTTACTTTTAGGAATTAAAAATAAATTTAACATTTCGAAATGTGCGGACACTATTTTTTTAATATTTTTAGAAGAAAGTTGTCTATAATTTTATCAAATTTCAAACTATTGCTTTTCTTCGTTTTTGAGATATTGAATTTTAAAGTTAGTTTCTCATTTTTTTCGCCTAGACTATATTTTGACATTTGTCACTTATTTTGAGATTGTTGTTCTAATGATATTTTTATTAGTCAAATGCGATTTTAGCGACGACCGATGTGGTATGAATATATCAGATTTTCTCGAAGATCGAATATATTAAAATGTAAATGATATCCAAAAGTTCAGGAAATTGTATTGTTGGTAGTGAGCAATGATGATGAAATATAAATAATATTATAATAGAAAACTATCTTGGTTTACTTGGCCGTTCTCACCTTTTTGAATAAAACTTTCTACATGGATCAATTCTGTATAAATAATATTTCCATAAGCACTTAAAAATACTTTTCCATCGGCAGTTTTATTTATGCATATTTTGTATAATATGTTAAATCATTATCGTCTACTACTTTATCCGATATATCCATTACAAGCGATCTGTCTAGCATTGGGATGTATTTTTACGCAATAATTTATTTTTTCCAAATGCTTGGATTGTTTGGAGGTACGAAAACCCCAGTGCTTGGTACATATTAACCTTTATACCACTGTCAATTTTTTATATCAATTCCACACTTAGTGTCATTTCCTTTTGTTTAATTAATAAAATTGCAGATTTTAAATTTCACAACTTGTTACCACCAAAAGTACATACAAAGTTAGTACATACTTTTTGGGTGGTTTTCATTAAATTAAATTTCGATTCCCAAGCATCGATAATCGATTCCAGTATAAAGTTGGACACATGTAATCGATTCCAAACGAATCGTTTTTGAGCCCTCAGAATCGATTCTCGATTAGAATCGGAATCGATTTACCATTCACTACTATTAATGTAAACAATCTTTCTCCGTCGTCGAGGCTAAGTCCAATAAAGTCGACACAAAATATTTTTTTGAAAATTTCTTTTGATACATATATTATATATTTATATTGTAGTTGGCGACAATGTGAAAAAATAATTTTTTATTTTGAGCAAAAACAACATTAAAAAAAGAGTTTATAATGTTTACAGAGATATCAATTATAAAATTTCAACAGTTTATATAAATGACTAAAAACTGAATAGTTTAAGATTCTTAGACTCTTTTTATATAAAATCTAACGATGATATCAACTATTTTGCCATCGGGCCTGAATTTAGTGATGTAATTAGCAAACCACAGGCTTTTGTAAATGAATTACAATTATTAGAATATAAGTCAAATGATAAAACTTACGAGCAGTATTCGCAATAACTAATGTCGGAGTTTTCTGGTATAAAGTGGGAAATTTAAAAAATAATTTAAATGATTTATATCAAAATTTGTATTACACATATGCTTTTTTCTAAGCTGACAATAATGAAACATAGGTTAACGAACAGGTTGAAGATAAAAACTTGACGTGAAGTTGTAGGATTTGGTTCCCAGTACTGATCACATTGAAAAGTATGGGAAAGAAGTTACCAAAAAGTAACTAAAAATAAATACCAAAATGTGATTTAATTTATTTTTTAGTTTAGTATATATATATATATATATATATATGTGTGTGTGTGTGTGTATGTATGGGTCACGAAAATGAACTGTCACCCCCCAGAAATGAAGATGGGATTGTTTAATGATGATCTGCAAAATATTTCGTCGCTGGGTTAACCAGTCTGTGAGCTAAACGCTCCTGAAAACACCTCTAAAAATAATGTTTTCCCGTGTTATTTTTTCATGTTGCATTTCTGTCCAAATTTTTCTATGAATTTGTCACATTTGGACGCTTATTGATTTTTTGTGGGTTTTCAAAGTTACAGCTAAAACTCATATTTCTTGGAAACAGGAGATGGGTTTTCAGATCCAAAATTCTTTTTACAAAAATGAGCGCTGCGGCGTCAATTTATTTCCGATCTACATGATTTAGGTTATTCGAAAGGTATTGACGGCAGCTATTTACTTTTTATGAGATACTACCACAAAATACGAAAAAGTTTACAGTTAACACTACGACAAGAATCAAAATTTTGTATGTAATGCATGAGAAAACACAATTTTTAGGGTGTTTTCAACGTGATATTTTGCAAATCATCATTAAACACAATCCAAACTTTATTTTCATGGTGTGACTGGATATTTTTTTCCATTTGTATGGACTGCGACCTAGCCTAATATATATGTATACAAATGAATTGTTTTTGTTAACTTCATGTAATCTGTTGTTTTCTCGAAATAAAAACTAAAAAAGTGTACCACTTTTTGTGCCACATTTTTCTAACAAATGTGCCCCTTTTTTGTAGAAATCCCCTTTTTGTGATACTTTTTGAAATTTCGCAGCGGTAACACTGTTTCAAATTGTTTTTTCCAATTTGTTTCTCTCTCTCTTGGACAGCACATTCTACAAAACTCTCCATACAAAAAAAAACTGTCCACTTCACTCTCCAAAACAGCGACAAGAGAACTAGTTTAAAGACGGCAGCAGGCAGTAATGTGTAGTACGTGGGAAATTATGCAGATGTCACTGAAAGGCATTTTGGGAACAGGGTTGACCAATTCAGTAATTTAGTACTTTTTTCGGTACGTTTTCACATTCAAGGGCATTGTGACGTTCTGAGTACTTTTTATACACTCACTCTAAAGGGAATGTGAACTTTAGACCCTACACGCAGAAAAAAAAACTTGTGAAACGCGAAATTTGGTGTGTACGTTCCTTTAATTGTGTAGATACACAATAAAAAGTATTTTTTCAAAATTCGTACTTTTGGGGGTTAAAATGGAAAAAGGGGATACAAATTATACCAACCAAATGACCGCAGCTAGAGTCGTGAAATTCGGAGTATACATTCCTCTGACTGCGTAGACACGAAAAACATAAAGGTTTTTCTAAATTCGCACTTTCAAGGGATACAATGGGAACAAAAGGATAAAAAAGGTACCAACTAAACGGCTACAGCTATAATCACGCATGAAATTCGGTGTGTACATACCTCTAATTACGTAGTCACATAAAATAAAGAGATTTTAGAAAGTCGCCCTTTAAGGGGATAAAATGAGAAAATGGGGATAAAAATGGTACCAACCAAATGGCCGCAGCTAGAATCATGGAATTTGGTGTACACATTCGTCTGACTGCAGAGACAAGCAAAATAAAAATATTTTTCCAAATTTGTATTTTTTGAATTTTTTAAATCATGAAATTATCTTGCACTTTGTACGTGAGAATAATGGATTTTCAAAATTTGTACTTTTGGAATTAAAATATGGATGGAAATACAACCTGTAGTGTTTAAGATTTCTTGAAGATTACTGTCTTATATTTTCTTTTTGAATTGACTTGAAGTATTATTTCGATATATATATTATAAACATATTGGTAGCCTTGCCTTATAAGCGTGGTTTGAAATAATAAAAATTCTATATTTATTTATAAAATTATTTTTTTTTTAATATTTTTATTTGTTTGGCTATATTAAAAAAAAATACATTTTCCTGTAATGTTACTGCACTTATACGAAAATCGACAGCCTTTGTGGAATGCAATCCATGGTGGGGGGTACATAAAGTTGGGCCCGGCCGAACTTAACGCCGTTTTTACTTGTTTTTTGTGTAGAATGGGGTAATTTGTTCAGCTGCTTTTTTTCAAAATGATTACCTATTTTAGCAAGAAATAATTTGTAGTTTTTACTGTCTTAACACCTGTTCTGATATTTTGGGAAAAATAGTTGCAGTACATAAAGTAATGTTAGGGTTTATCTTTTAACTTAAATTTAAAATATATATTATTGAAAAATCGTCAAAGGAATTTTTGACAAAGGACAAAAATGTTCCTTAAGCTAAGTCAGACAGGAATGTTTAGGGCAAATTTCGAAAGATTTCAGTGCGCTGAATCTGATTATGTCATCAGATTGCCTTATCCCAGAGAACCGGTCCGACCGTTTTTTTTATAAAAAGAAAACCGGGTTTTTTGAAATCACGGTTTTCGAAAATCACGGTTTTTTGATCACTCTACTTACTAGCTTAATTTGTATATGGAATTTACTGGCTTAGAAAGAAAGAAAGTAGCTTGCTACTCTCTTCGTTGTGTTACCAGATTTTTCCTGTTTATCCATTTAAGAAAAACCAATGGGTTGCAATGTTGCCACCTTATCAAGTCTCTTAATTGTAAGTTAGTAAGCCTAATCGAACAGGCCTAAACAGTAATCAAGTTAGCCCAGTCGAACAGGCCTATTGTCACGTCAAATAAACGCAAAATAAATAAACAAACAAAAGGCGTGTTTGATTGAGCTTACTAGCTTAATTTTTGTATGGAATTTATTCGCTTAACAAGGAAGTAGCTTACTACTCTCTTAGCGCTGCCGGATTTTTCTTGTTCATCCATTTAGGACAAAGATAATGGAAATATATAGATTAAACAAAACTCTCAGAGAAATGCGTAGTACGAAGACAATTATTTAGATGGCACTGAATGTCATTTTGGAGAGAAAATTTCCCTTTTTTCTAAAAACTGCAATAAATGGAAAGTAAAAGCGAATTAAAAAAACTGAAGTGTGGTATTTGACGTAAAACCACAAAAGTCATTGGAAGTAACTTTTACTTCATTCGTTTTCTTTAAATTTTCAGTATTATAAGCGAAGGAGAGAACACAATTGAGTGAATTAGAATGTACTTTGAGTGAAATAGAAAGTACTTTTTACACATTCGCCACCTAGTGGTCTTGGCTACAACTACAACTATTTTATCTATGTATTTCCATTATCTTTGTAAACCACAAAGATAATGGAAATATATAGATTAAACAAAACTCTCAGAGAAATGCGTAGTACGAAGACAATTATTTAGATGGCACTGAATGTCATTTTGGAGAGAAAATTTCCCTTTTTTCTAAAAACTGCAATAAATAGAAAATAAAAGCAAATTAAATAAACTGAAGTGTGGTATTTGACGTAAAACCACAAAAGTCACTGGAAGTAACTTTTACTTCATTCGTTTTCTTTAAATTTTCAGTATTATAAGCGAAAGAGAGAACACAATTGAGTGAATTAGAATGTACTTTGAGTGAAATAGAATGTACTTTTTACACATTCGCCACCTAGTGGTCATGGCTGCAACTACAACTATTTTATCTATATATTTCCATTATCTTTGTAAACCAATGGGCAACAATGATGCCACCTTATCAAGTCTCTTAATCGTAAGCTAGTAAGCCCAATCGAAATGGCCTTGTGTATGTATCTTGAAAAAATAAGACTGATTTCCAAACGAAGAAAATAAGGCGAAGAGTTAAAGCTAAGAGCTGATTGTGTTTATTCCTTAACTGCAGTATAAAATGTATTAGAAAACGTGACTTATTTTGGTTCTTCTGGATATTTTTAATTTTCGAGATTAGCCAGGAGGGCCAAGAAAAGGCACAGTTCCTTGTATACAAAAGTTTAAATAAATAGTAATTGATGGAAGCAATTCTATTTGTAATTTACTCCTCTGTGACATCTGTACCATTTCCTGGTAACTAATGCGACTTTACGTTTCATGAATTCGTATTTGGGTGTGGGCATACTTTTAGGCTCGAATCAAAGCAAACATTTGAGCATATTTAACTGAGCACAGACACGAACCAAGTGTCACTATTGTGAATATCTTCCTAATTCACTTGAATTTCGCTCCGAAAGATGTCGTGACAGAACTCGAGACAAAAACTGTGACATAAAGGGATGAATATGAAGATTATGCTTTACGATTATTACTAAAATATTTCGCTTTAACTCTCAAATGTCCATGCTGATTATCTCATTATAAATACACTAATTTCTTACCGCCAGCCAAAAAATATTGTCTCATTCTGATGCCTTTTTCTTTTCACCTGGACGACGTGGTCCTTTGAGGGTTAAGTTTTAGTATGAACATCTATACGTTTGGAAATGTTTTCATTTCTTCCATGGACATGATATGCAGTAAATTTTGATATTTTTATGGAGGCAACATCATTGGCTACCACATAGTAGGTGATCCAAAAAATATACCTCAAAAAATACACTCGCGTCTATGCACCCAGAGCAACGTCTACGTCGTATTTCCATATTCCCGCTACAGCCATTTGGTAGGTACCATTTTTAGCCCTTTCGCTCTATTCTCCCCTTAAATATACGAATTTCTAAAATTTCGTTTATTTTACGAGATTACGCCGCACAGTGGGATTTTTTGTGCAATAAGTCATTTTGCGACAGATAAAATTTATAAATGTAAAGATGCAGTTTTGTAGAAAATTGAATCAGTATGAAGAATCCATAAATTGTATCCCAAAAAACGTTTGTCTTTGAAATAATGAAGTAAAGTCACATGTAAATTTTGGTTCAAAATATTGAAACTGTTTACGCACTTTTCTGTAGAGTTTGTACATAAGATAATTTTATTTCTCTGATTTAAATAGTTTTTTTTTCTTTAATATAGCCTTTTCTGTGTATTTTAAAAAATATATAAAGTTCGCTCATATGGTTTAAAAGATATGATAGTATGAAAATTGTTCTATAATGTGCCGTGATTGCAAACTTCCTTGGAAGAGAAAAGGTTGCTCGGTCGTGCTAGGTGCTCCCGCTATAATAAAATGAAAGGTAAGACTCCATACTATCAATTATAAAGAAAAAAAGATTAAATAATTAATAATCTTTTATAAAATCATAAAATTTTTCTCCAAATTCATGAAATTTTTAATTTTAAAAAATTACAAAAAGATATGGAAAAAGATAAAAGATTATAGAAATTATAAATTAAGGTTCTCCGGAAAGTGTGATAGAGTTGCAACAAATACAGATGTTTTTCATCGACTTCTAAAGAGTGATTTTTTTGAGGTTAGGATTTTCATGCATTAGTATTTGACAGATCACGTGGGATTTCAGACATGGTGTCAAAGAGAAAGATGCTCAGTATGCTTTGACATTTCATCATGAATCGTCTTACAAACGAACAACGCTTGCAAATTATTGAATTTTATTATCAAAATGCGTGCTCTGTTAAGAAAGTTCATTGCGCGCTTCCATTTTATGGTCAGTTTAATCGACCCACTGAAGCGGCTATTCGGGCTATTGTGACTAAATTTCGCACCAAATTTACATTGTTGGACATTAAACCACCAACACGCTTACGTAGAGTGCGAACTGAAGAAAATATCGCAGCTGTATCGGCCAGTGTTAATGATGACCACCAATTTTCGATTCGTCGCCGTTCGCACCAATTGGGTCTCTGTTACTCAAAAACGTGGAAATGCCAAAATTGGACTAAGCGGATGGACCACCTAAGACGCAGCCGCGGTCAACATTTAAATGAAATTATCTTCAAAAAGTAAATGTCATGGACCAATCTAACGTTTCAAATAAAGAACCGATGAGATTTTGCAAATTTTATGCGTTTTTTTTTAAAAAAAAGTTATCAAGCTCTTAAAAAATCACCCTTTAGTATCGTCAGATCCTTTTAAAAGTAGAATTAGACGTCAACCCCGTAAACAGGTTCTGGAACTTGATGATATAGATACAGAAATGTTAGATGATGAATAAAAGCCTATATTTAAATGCATGTACTGAAATTTATTTATAAAATAATTAGTTTTGCTAAAGGAACAAAAAGTTTTGGGAACAATATTTAATATGGGTTATATGGGTTAGTGAGTGGTGGGCGTTAATTGTGGTAATAAAAGGCTATGTGCCAAATTTCAAAAAGTTTGGGCCAAAAATAAATTTGGGTTCTATGGGCGGTGGGAGGTGGGTGTGGCCAATTTTGATGAAACTTTATTTTAATTGAGCTAATAAAAGGCTATGTGCCAAATTTCAAAAAGTTTGGGCCAAAAATAAATTTTGGGTTCTATGGGCGGTGGGTACTGGGAGTGGTCAATTTTGATGAAACTTTATTTTCTTCTTAATTGAGCTAATAAAAGGCTCTGTGCCAAATTTCAAAAAGTTTGGGCCAAAAATAAATTTTGGGTTCTATGGGCGGTGGGAGGTGGGCGTGGCCAATTTTGATGAAACTTAATTTTATTCTTCATTGAGGTAATAAAAGAATCTGTGCCAAATTTCAAAAAGTTTGGGCCAAAAAAAAATTTTGGGTTCTATGGGCGGTGGGTACTGGCCGTGGTCAATTTTGATGAAACTTTATATTTTTCTTAATTGAGCTAACCAAAGGCTCAGAGCAAAATTTCAACATTCTACGAGTACTCCTTATATTTTTTTGCCAAACTTTGTACGAACAAATCCCTCTGTGCGCAGTCAGAGGAATGTACACTAGAGCGTACCAGGTTACAAGTAAAAAAAAAAGTTCGCCGTACACCTTCGAACATGAAGTATTATTGAAAGGTGTTTCAAAAAAATTTTTTTTATTTTTTTTATGCCGAACGTAGGGGTCGCGCTTTTACATTTTTCTATATAACTTCTGCATTTATAAACGGATTTTAAAGTGTGATACATCGATGTTTTTGTCTCGACGAGGCCGATTTTTTTGTCTTTGAAGTCATTGAGCTCAAGCATGATTCATGATTTTATGCGAGCTTTAATTTTCTGATATTAGAGTGGTACATTAGGGTAGTAGCAACTGAGATATGATGGGTAAGTACCAGAAGGGGGTGCTTGAGCTCAATGACTTCAAAGACAAAAAAATCGGCCTCGTCGAGACAAAAACATCGATGTATCACACTTTAAAATCCGTTTATAAATGCAGAAGTTATATAGAAAAATGTAAAAGCGCGACCCCTACGTTCGGCATAAAAAAATTTTTTTTGAAACTACCTTTCAATAATACTTCATATTCGAAGGTGTACGGCGAACTTTTTTTTTGAGGTACGCCCTAATGTACACACCAAATTTAAGGTCTTAAACTTTAGTCGTACCATTTTTATCCTCCTTTTCCACATGAGACCCCTTATAAGTACAATTCAGAAATGTTCAATTATTTTACAAGTCTATGCATTTAGGGGGGATATACAAACCGAATTTCCTTCCTTCCAAATTTGTGCAGCCTCTATGTAGGCACGTCTTGCTATTTTCATTAGCCAAACTGAAATAATTTCACAACTTAATTATATTTTTCTCAACACTTGGATGTTGAGACCTTATTTCTACCAAAAAAAGAATTTATTTACAAACATAATAATGAAAATATAATACAAAGAAATGTTTTGAGCTAAATAATGGAAATGTGGTTACAGACAATATCACCGCCATAAACTATAAGTTGAAGCTGGTCCGAAAACTCCCCCTCTCGAAATCACTCCTCCAAATTGACATCCATCAGTTCCTTGGTGATTTGCGCTTTCGCGTCCTCTTGAGTCTTCTGCATCAAAGCCTGCAGTTCTTCCATGTTGGCGGGACTTCTCAAAAGTTGCAGCCTTTCCTGCAAATGTGAGCCCACCGCGGCACTCGCTGAAGTTGAGGTTTCGATAACCTGCGGTGTAGGAGGTACCTCCGTTGTGGTCGTGGCCATTTGATATAACATTCGCAACTGTTGTATAGCTTGTGCGGGTATCTGTTGAGGCATTGGGGCTGACATTACCTGGGACTGCACTGGGACTTGTTTGGCTTGTACCAATGGTTTCTTGGTAGACTTTGCCTTGGGTGCAACTTTCTTCTTGGTTGTGGTGGCCACGTTTGCTTGATTCGACCACTTCTCTAACCAAGAACTGGCAGGACGTTCCGTCTTTGCCACTTCGCGCTGCACGGCTCGTTGCTGTGATTTGTTGACCTGTCGCTTGTTAAACGACGAACCACTGTCCTGATCACCGATGGGCCGGGTTTCTTTTTGTGGTCCCAATTCGACCATAACCTGGAAATCGGCATGTTCGCCGAATCTAAAGCCGAAGCCTACACGTGAATCGGTACCTGTGGGGAATATAGGAAAAAGAATAAAGAAAAGAGTTTAGTTTTCTTTGGTCGTTGATGATGAGTTCAATGAAAGTGATGCTGGTAACCTTTCTTTATGGGCGGTATGTTTGAATAGACCAGTGACAGAATGGAGGGCAGTTCATTGGGAACAACTAACGCTGTACATGGTGGAGCTGAAATGAGAGAGAGACATAGAGTTAGTTAGAGTTGATAGGATCATTAAAGTAAGAATAATTTGTAAGGATCCTTAATTTCTAAGTATCCCATGGATTTCCACGAGCAAAGAATCCATTCTATAATGTGTAGTGCGGTCAGCTATACAATATACAGACAACAAATGATTGAGAGTTCCTTGAAAGTCGTGTATCTCTACCGACCGTCCTCTCGTCCGGGGTGAGATCACGAATATCCGAAGAACGCCATAAAAGTATCTATAGAACAGCGATATACATCCCACATTACGACGGCGATCAAGAGAGACAATGGAATTGTATATCCCACCGTCACCTATCAACACCATCGCCCTCCTCTGAACACAGTCTAGTAGTTCCAAGGAAGATCTTGGTGCTCCTGACCATATATGGAAGTTGTATTCCATCTTAGATCTTAAGACGATCTCCTCCTCTGAACTTAGTCTAGTAGTTCTCAGATCTCGGAGCACCTGTCCATATATGGGAGTTGTATTCCATCTTAGATCTTGACAAGATCAGCGGAAGTGAAGTATTTCTTACGCTTAGACTCTTGAATGCTTCTATCGACTCATCACATACATGTCTTGTCCAACGAATATCGCATTGTATCTCCAGGCCCTTAACATCAAGAGCGTCCGCGTACTCAATATAGACACCGTTCATAGAAATCGACCACACCATTGGATCAGAGAATCGCTTCTGAGACAACAAGACGCACTGGGTCTTACTTGGATTAAAATCTAGTCTATTCACTCGAATCCATCCGGAATTGGCCAGGAAATCCTGTTTGAGTGATTCATTCATCAGTCGCATTTTGTCCTCAATTTCTTGAAGACTTGGTCTATGATCGAATGAGTATGAATGGCAGAGGTTGCTGTCATCCGCATATGAGTAGATTGGATCCGATCCATGAGGATGTCGATAAAAATTAGTAAAAAGGGAGAGGACTGAGACCTGCGGTCAATCTATGGTTGTCGGATGAGATCCTATCTACAGAAACTCGTTTAGTTCGATCTCTGAGGAAGCTCGATTTAAATCGAGAGAAGTCACTGGCTACACCAGAAGCGATGAACCATGTCATACTCTATCAAAGATCTTGGAGATATCTAGAGCAACGACCTTACTCTCACCAAACTGATGGATGGATCGACTCCTTTTTTCTCACAGTAACGTCATTAGGTCCCCCGTAGATTGAATGCTACGGAAGGCATACTGTCTACCATTAGGTACGTCATTGGTCTCTAGACACCTCACTAGATGGTGATTAGCCACACTCTCCATAATCTTGGAACTAGTCGCAATCGGGCGGTAGTTTGCAGGGTTATTAGCCTCACTTTTTTTAAGGATGTGCCGAAAGCTCGAATTCTTCCTGAAGCTATAAGCTGTCTCATACTCTATCAAAGGAGATATCAAGAGCAACGACCTTACTCTCTCTAAACTGGTGGATGGATCGACTCCACTGTTCTCACTGTAACGTCATCAGGTCCCCCGTAGATTGAATGCTACGGAAGGCATACTGTCGGTCATTAAGGCATTTGTCTTTAGACACCACAAACTTGGAGAGCGCAGATCAAATTGCAAACGGCCTTTTGCAGGGTTATTGGCCTCACTTTTTTTAGGGATGTGCCGAAAATTCGAATTCTTCCAGAAGCGATAAGCCGTGTCATAGTCTATCAAAGGAGATATCCAGAGCAACATTACTCTCACCAAACTGGTGGATGGATCGTAACCATTGTTCCGACAGCAAACTCATCAGGTCGCCTGTAAATTGAATCCTACGGAAGGCATACTGTCGATCATTAAGTAAGTCATTGGACTCCAGACACCTCACTATATGACGATTAACCACACTCTCCATAACCTTGAATCAAATCGCATTCGGGCGATAGTTTGCTGGGTTATTAGCTTAATCATTTTCAGGGATGGTATGCAAGGTTTAGAAGTGGAGCGTCGAAGAACACGTACAAGTGCTGAAATCCAGGCGATTTATTTATGTGGAGATTTGCGACCTATTATTTCATATTATACGTTTTGAATCTACTCCCTGGACTCAATACAAGAAAAACCCTTCTCGGTCACAATAGAAGCGGCTCATCAAGATTGATCGCAGCGCTGACAAGCCACTGATCAATTGGAAACTGTGAGAGACGAATGAAGCTATAATTCAACAATCACTGCGGTGGCTGTGACAAAGAAGAGATGGTTGAACTCTTGTCTAGAGACTGCCCAACTTTATCTCTCTCTATCTTCTCTATATCTACCTTCTATCCTTCTTCAATTGAATTATTCCAATCTTTCAGGCTGTATACGAAGAAGGAAGGAAGCAAGAGGAAAGACGAATTGACAAGAACTGTATTTGAGCAGTCTTTTTTCGGAGTCAGTCTCAATACCGATGAATTTAATTAAAAGTTGAGTCTTTAAGCTCAACTTTGAGCGCACCCACGAGAAGAAACTCCTTCTCGATCTAGATGCATGGCAAGCACGATGTTGCCTCTATTGAAAGGAATGACTGACGGAATACATGTTTTCCTAACAAGACGATGCAGCATGCATATGGATGTGGATGCCTTGGAAAGCAACATTGGAATTGGAATTCCGAAATGCGCATGACATCTGAGCCAACTACGGCGCCCACAAACCCCAAATTACAATCAAACACTAATGGTATAAAATTAGCTTTCCAATAAAGTAATTGAAGCTACCTATATATCTGCCGAATGGCTCTCGCAGCCCACTGGGGACTATCGCCAAAAATCATTCAATGGATTTACATAGCGGAGTTTTTTTCTATTCTGCTCTACGGAGACTTGGTTTGATGGGAGGAGCGGTTGCAATATCGGGGCATTTCTTTCGAGTGGCTATCGGAGCACGCTGGGGACTATCGCCAAAAATCTTTCAATGGATTTGCACAGTGGTGTTTCGTCAGATTCTACTGCCGGAGTCTTGATTCGGAGCGGAACGGATCAATAAGAACAACTGCTACGGAAGCATTATAAGTTCTGCTTAATGTTTTGCCGATTGATATAGAAGTCAAAAAAGTGCAGCTAGAGCGGAATTTAGATTTAATTGTCGTTCCCTTTGGACCAATAAGCACATAGGTCATACGGGGATTTCACATATGGTAGACTACGCAATGCTGTGGGCTTTGTAGGGATGACTGGGTGGATGGAATTCGTGGTTGAAGTCGTTATATAAAATTTTACACTGTTTGCTTACTCAAAATGGTGCCTTAAGGCACCATTTGAGAACGGCAACACAGACAGCTTGAAGTTACCTTGGTTCGTAGGCTACCCGATACCTGACGCGTACACCAAACCGAGCTATTAGAGAAATTAACGAGTGGTTGCGTCCTCACAATATTGTGTCGAACACTGTAGTCAACATCTCTCAGATAGTCAAGCTGCCATCAGATCCATGGACTTGGTGACCCTAAATTCAAGAACAACTCAACTACTCGGATATAGTCAGACAGCAATCAGATTCATTGACTTGGAGACCCTAAATTCAACAACCTAAGACTGTCGGCAATCTCTTCAGGATTCAACATCTATTGGGATAGTCAGACCTGTCATCAGATCCATGGACTTGGTGACCCTAAATTCAAGAACAGCCCAAGACTGGCGCGCATCTCTTCAGGAAATGGCCAAATAGTTCAATATTCCCTTAATTGGGTGCCGGGGCATAGGGACATCCAGGGGAACAGTAAAACTTACTGACTGAGCTTACCAGAATAGGAAGTTTGATAGGAACTTCCTTGCATAGGTGCACCCCTGACGACATGCAACCTGCTGCTCACGCAGGAGCGACTGGTGCTGGTGAACAGCACGAGCAGAATTGTAGAGATTGTCTGGCCAAAATATGGTATGAAGAGGTCGAGCTACCTTATTTCACTTGAAAGATTTCAATTGTCAACGTTGATTTCAGTATTGATCTGATACAGCTTAATAGGTACACGTGCCCAGAGGCTGGGTATCGAGTCAAGCGACTTTTGTAGTGCCACTGGGTCATTTAGTGACACTGGGTTCTGCTTTCTTTAGAAGATTGAGCGACTTGGCAGTACAATGCGTTTCCTGCGTCGCACAGTAGAATATTTTCATATAAACTGCGCCAAAAATTAGAAGGAATAGATCTAAGACCATGGAGTTTCGCACACATCCCTTATATCGTCAAATTAGATCAAAAATAATTTTTTGTTTAAATCCGCCCACAACCACGCCCACCTCCCATGTAAGTTAAAATGAAAAAACGTCATAAATTTCTTATTTTAATATATATGTGAAAACAAATCATTGCCAGTGATATCACTTAATTCCACAATTAAATGAAAATTGCCAGTGCCACGTCGAACGCCCAAATAAAATTTTTAGTTTTTTACAATTTTCGATTTTTTTTATAAAAAATATTCTTTTTTTAATCGATGATAAGGGCTATTTTAGCTTTATACTTAACTTAAGATTAATATCGACCCAATATTTACATGCGCTAGCATGCCATAAAACCTTGCATCCCTAAAGTATGCTTTAAATAATTTTTCCAAAAAATATTAACAGAGAACACAGAAGAAAGTATTGCTTAATTTTTGGCTTAGAAGGTTTTACCATTTCAGTAATTAAATCGATATTGGCAGCTATGGGCAGAATATTCTTTTTAAAATGAATAAACAAGACAATAGTTTAACAATATTTGTAAATGCCGAGGCATCTGCCGACCTCGCATATATAGCTTTCTGCTGTAGAAAATTAACAATACTGAATAAATACAGCCTCAGGTCAACCTCTGTCTGAAAAGGAAAGCAAACACTTAATTACCCTTTTTTAAATGTAAAAGAAAACCTAAAGAGCTGCTATTTTCTAGGAATTAAAAGAAATTTCAATACGATACATGGTTTCCGAGATACATCGCAATAGAATAACCTCTCTTATGGTGAAATTTTCAACTATTTTAGCATTTATGAACTTTAAATGCTTCCACAGCTAAAATTAACCGCGATATTGGTAAAATCTTTTAGAATATGCTTAACACATTGAGTGCCAAGCGGTTTTGGCGCAAACCTTCCCAGGAGGCCAAACATTTTTGGACTATAAGTAAAAGCAATCACAGTCGTATGGAAACGTACGACGTGGGACCTCACGTCGGGTTAGATATCGTACAGAAACGTACGACGTGGCACTCAATGTGTTAATAGGAATATTCTTTGCAAAATTCAATCATTAAAGTCGCGAATTGGGCGCATGCAATTTGGGAGTTTTTGCAACACTGTGCGTCGCACAGGTTGGTTCCGATGAGGGCTGTAAGTGCCCGGACTTCATCTGGTCTAAGTCAGTCATATGCTTACATTCTGACTGCCACCACAATCTAATTTGAAATTACACCTCTAAAAACGTCGCCTGAGCTAAGGCGTATGTTTGATTGATGATAAAGAAACTCAACGGGGCGTTCTAGGGAGCATCCTTGACTCCGTTGAAAAGCCAAGTGAAAGCTGTAATATACTAGAAAGAGTGCGAGAAAGACCGCAGCCTGAAGTCTTCTTTGAATTGAATATTAAGGATTTAATAAACGTTTGAGTGAAGCAGTTCGCAGAACTGCGGGATTAATTTGTGGCCAATGCTGCGGTGAAGTCTCCAATCCAGCTAACCAAATGATTCGAAATTGGCTAATATCCGACAAGTCTGCACGTTCTCTGAACTCTTCAGACATAGGTGTAATGACATCGTACAGAATTCTGTACAAGTCGTATTTTTCTTCACAATTTTCTTACAATTTAGTTCAGAAGTCGGTACGACGCGTCGGCAAAAACATGGGGGGGAACCCCAGCCCAGTCGTGTCAATCACTCCACACGTTTTTCGTAACGATGTCGTAACGATTTCGGATCCGAAATCGGTAGTTTTGGCTGACTGTCGCGACAGTGTATTCTCAGCTGCAAAAACTCCCAAATTGCATGCGCCCAATCCTCAAATTTACTGATAGAATTTTGCAAAAAACATTCCTATTAAGCATATTCTGAAATATTTTGCCAATATCGCAGTTATTTTAAGCTGTGGATGCATTTAAAGTTCATAAATGCTAAAATAGTTGCAAATTTCATCATAAAATAAGTTATTTTATTGGGATGTATCTCGGAAACCTTGCATCGTACTGAAATTTCGTAGAAAGTAGGAGCTCTGGAGATGTTCTTTTGCATTTCGAAAAGTGTAAATACGTTTTTGCTTTCCATTTCAGACAGAGGTTTACCTGAAGATGGTATTTATTCAGTCTTGGTAATTTTCTACAGCATAAAACTATATTCACGAGGCCGATCGATGCCTCGGCATTTACAAATATTGTTAAACTATTGTCTTCTTTATTCATTTTAAAAAAAGAATATTCTGCTTATAGCTGCCAACATCGATTTAATTACTGAAATGGTAAAACCTTCTATGTCAAAAATGAAGCAATACTTTCTTCGGTGTTCTCTGTTAATGTTTTTTGGAAAATTTATTTAAAGCATACTTTAGGGATGCAAGGTTTTATGGCATGCTAGCGCATGTAAATATTGTTGTAAGTTGAGTATAAAGCTATGGTAGCCGTGTGTCATCCATCGATTAAAAAATAAAATAATTTTAATAAAAAATTTCGACGATTTTCAAAAAAATCAAAAAATTGTATGTGACCCTTGGGCGTGGTACTGACAATTTTCATTTAATTGTGGACTCAAATGAAATCACTGGTAATGATTTGTATTCACATATTTTTTAAAATAAGAAATTTATGACGTTTTTATCATTTTAACTAATATGGGAGGTGGGCGTGGTTCTGGGCGGATTTAAACGAAAAATGGTTTTTGATCTAATAAGGGATGTGTGCGAAATTTCAAGGTCCTAGCTCTATTCCTTCTAATTTTGCCGCAGTTTGTATGAAAATGTTCCACTGTGCGACGCGTCGGCAAAAACATGGGGAGACCCCCAGCCCTGTTGTGTCAATTACTCCACACGTTTTTCGTAACGATATCGGATCGATTTCGGATCCGAAATCGGAGGTTTTGGCCGATTGTGGCGACAGATTTCTGGGGAAGTATGACGCGACAATCGTTATGGTGTGCAGTCGACTTAAGTCAGCGATTTTCATTTCTCAATTAAAATTTCTAATGTTGTAGTTGCAGAGCCGACCAAGTAACGCGCCAAATATTCATTGGCTTCAGGAAGCATTCAGCAAGTCATTTGGCAATGACCAAATGACCGCCTCGTAGAAGAAAAAAAAGAGAGTCTCTTTTGTATTTTTCCTGTTCACAATTTGTTCATATTTCGCGATTATTTGAGATAAATTTACTTTGGAACAAAGATAAACAATTCATAAATGGTTGTTTGCCGAGCAAATGTAAAAGTTGCCTAACCACCAACATCATCGGCACCACACCCACATATCTGGAGAGTTGACAGATGACTGACCTCGCTCAATAGTGTGTGTTTTTTTTGTTGTTGTTTAGGCAAAACGCCGGAATGTCTTTAACAATCAGAAAATTTGGATCGAATCAATTAACACTATCATCCCCAACAAGGCTGTTTTATGGCCATAATTGTGATTCATAACCCAGCACCGACAACATTCATACAGTGTCTTCCGCTTAAAGTGCTAGTCTTGCTTATGACTGGAACTGTTTGTTTCTTGTTTCTTTATAGCCGTTAACGCTTTATTTCCCACTGTGTGTGTGTTGTAGTTGTTGATTTTGTATTGCATAACAGCTCTGTATCATCATCATCATCTTCGCAGCATCCATTTGTTCATGCAGTGATGTGGTCTCCTCTTAGTGGCCATAAACGTATCACCTCAGATCCATAACCACGAAAGCAGCAGCTTTTAGTGTATGTTTACTCTGAGCAATTTCCCAGCAACTTCAATGAGTAAGGGGAATTGGAATTTTGGTGACTCGTCTTTGGAATTTTGAGGACACACACTTAGACCACCATCCATCTACAGTACTCCTCCTCCGCCTCTTGAAGAATGGAGTGGGAAAGGGGATACTCAATTGTCGAATATGAGACAGAGGTATACACGGACGGCTCCAAAATTGGTGTGGAGTTGGTACCAGTGTCTTCTGGCCTAGCAGGTTCATTCCGACTTTTTGACAGCTGCAGCGTCTTTCATGTGGAAGTCGTAGCAATTAAAAAAGGAATATATTAAATTTTCCTCTTTTTTCCACTGTCAAGGTGCCCTTTTGTCTCGTTGATCTAACCGTATAACATCTACAAACGGCAATAGGTCAGTACATTGAGGAGCTGTCCAGTCTGAGTTCTCTGTCTGAAGTCGCTCTTAAATGGATCCATGTATCCAGGGGACTTTTATGGGATCGAACGAACAGACGAGTTGGCGAGGATGGGATCCAATTTAAGTGTAAAAAGTTGTATCTTCATGCACTACCTAGACCGAGCTAAAAACTCGTAAAATATCCAAAAAAAAACCTGGCCTCAACATAACAAAAAAACATACCAGATACCTACAATGTCAAAATATAGTGTGGGTCATTTAAAGCTTTTCTAGGCTATAATGCCGATTCTAGACTATAAAAGAAGTACTGATTTTTTTTTTAATTTCTGGTTTTATTGGAAAGGTTGAACTTTGTCATTTAATAAAACTGTATGCAATTTTTTAAGTCATGGAAATATAACCAGATACGCACGTGATAAAAGATCAAAAAAAAAAAGATCCGTATCTCCCAGTTTTGCCCAAAGTAATGCACTTTTTTATGGACCCCAAAGATTTGGGGCCTCGGTGTCATTTTTGCAAAAAAGTGATCACTTTTTCAGGCTCATTTCTTGCAAACCGTTTGGAATATTGATTTACTCTCTGAGACAAAGTTGTAGCTCTTGTCTTAAAGAACAAACATTCTAAAATACTTCATATTCCAGGTCAAAATTGCAAATGTCTTTAGGCAAATCTTATAGACTGAGGTTTACCTGAAGATGGTATTTATTCAGTATTGGTAATTTTCTAAAGCATAAAACTATATTCGCGAGGCCGATCGATGCCTCGGCATTTACAAATATTGTTAAATTATTGTCTTCTTTATTCATTTTTAAAAAGAATATTCTGCTTATAAAGGGTGTTTTTTATTGGGGTATAGAACTTTAAGTTGGCATCACTTTTTGAACTGGCGGCCATTTTGTCAGCTGTCAAGTGATTAATATTTAGTTTGGTTTGCCATTTCATCATGAACAGGTTGACAAAAGAACAACGCTTGCAAATCGTGCAAATTTATTTCGAAAGTAAGGGTTCAGTTCGCGAAGTTCACCGCAAGCTCCGTCCATTTTATGGTCGACATAATAGTCCATCAGAGCAATTAATTCGGTTAACCATGGATCGTTTTCGCACTACGTTTACTCTATGTGATAATACGCATCCGCAGAGACGTCGAACAGTGCGCACCGAAGAAACAATTGCCGCTGTAGAGCAAAGTGTTGAAGGGGACCCGAATGAATCGATTCGCCACCGTGCACAGCCGTGGAGCTTTGTGGAGTGGTTGAAAATTGGACCTGTAGAATTGGCTATATTCGAGCCAGCCGCGGCGGCCACATGCCCGAAATCATATTTAAACATTAATGGCATAAAATTATCCTTCCAATAAAGCCAAATTGATGGACATTAAAACGATTTTCTTGTGTTTTATTTCAATTCGAAGTTCTATACCTCAATAAAAAACACCCTTTAGCTGTCAACATCGATTTAATTACTGAAATGGTAAAACCTTCTATGTCAAAAATGAAGCAATACTTTTTTCGGTGTTCTCTGTTAATGTATTTTATTTAAAGCTCTTGTCTTAAAGAACAAACATTGTAAAATATAAAATCAAAAACAAAAACTTCATATTCAAGGTCAAAATCGCAAATGTCTTCGAAAAAAATCTTATAGACTATAGTGTGTGTTGGTAGCGTATACGTGCTGTTGATTGAGGCTATTATAACTCATACGCACTGTTGTCGGATTGATCATTAACAGAAACAGTGAAACGACTGGCTCGGCAGTTACTCAAGCTGCGACAAAAATTAGAAGGAATAGAGCTAAGACGATGGAATTTCGCACACATCCCTTATATCGTCAAATTAGATCAAAAACAATTTTTCGTTTAAATCCGCCCAGAACCACGCCCACCTCCCATGTTAGTTAAAATGAAGAAAACGTCATAAATTTCTTATTTTAATATATATGTGAATACAAATCATTACCAGTGATTTCATTTGACTTCACACTAAAATGAAAATTGGTAGTACCACGCCCACATAAACTTTTTGATTTTTTACGATTTTCGAAATTTTTTATAAAAATTATATTATTTTTTATCGATGACATACGGCTTTTATAGCTTTATACTTAATTTAAGATTAATAATCCAATAGTTACATGCGTTCGCATGCCATAAAACCTTACATCCCTAAAGTATGCTTTAAATAAATGTTCCTAAATACATTAACAGAGAACAACGAGGAAAGTATTGCTTCATATTTGGCTTAGAAGGTTTTACTATTTCAGTAATTAAATCGTTGTTGGCAGCTATAAGCAGAATATGCTTTTTAAAATGAATAAACAAGACCATAGTTTAACAATATTTGTAAATGCCGAGGCATCGGTCGGCCTAGCGAATATAGTTTTCTGCTGTAGAAAATTAAATAAATACAACCTTCAGACAAACCACTGTCTCAAAAGGAAAACAAAAACGTAATTATTCTTTTTTAAATGCAAAAAAACATCTCAAGAGCTCATATTTTCTACGAACTAAACGAAATTGTAATACGATACATGGTTTCCGAGATACATCCCAATAAAATAACCTCTCTTATAATGAAATTTGCAACTATTTTAGCATTAGTGAACTTTAAACAAACTCTTTTAGAATATGCTTAATGGGAATGTTCTTTGCAAAATTCAACCAATTAAGTCGAGATTTGGGCGCATGCAATTTGGGAGTTTTTACCGCTGATCCAAACAGTGACTCGTTGTGGATGCATTGGCTTCTCAATAGTCATGTGTGGGTTCTATGAACCCCATATGAGGCAATTTTGCTTATGAAATTTACATAAAGACTGAACTGAAAGCTGTCTTCTTCTCAAGATCACAATCAAGAGTGATCACAATGCTGGCGAGCCATTGGTAAATTGGAAACCATGCAGGATCAATGGATCCGTGGAAATTGATACTAGATATTTGATCTAATCAAATAACTCAATCTTTCAGGCTGGATATAACAGACCTTTCCGAGTGATGTCGTTCTGAACCTAGAACCTAAAAACAACCCTATAAAAGTATATATTCTTTATCGTTATAAAATTCTAAGAAGATCTAGCCATGTCTATCAGTCTGCTGAAAGCACGCTAGCATCTACATGAAAGGAGACAGGAAACCAAATTTTAAAGGAATGCGTTTAATAGTTGTAGATTGGTTGGGATTGAAAATGGGCGAAATCGATCAAGAGGGGAAATTTTTTCCTAAGAAGGAAAGGAAATGCCCCAAATATTTCGAGTATATTTAATTGATATTCGGTATTTCGCGGCAAATATGGCTAACATGATTTTCACTCATGAAATTTTTGTTTTAGGATTTTCTCGCGATCTAGCTAACGGATCCGACTGAATTTTTGTTTGTGTTTTAAGAACTAATGTCACATGTAATATATATGTAGTCAGTCGCGAAAATCGTTGCAATTTTGGAAAAATCCGAAATTCGCGGTTGCAATTGCATGTATTTAAACTTTCTCTGTTCAGGATTCTCAATCTTTTCTGACACAAATATTCCGAATGAAGTGAGCAATCATGTGCCATAAAAATATTTTGGTATTCTCAATATGATAAAAAGTTACGCGGGTTTTGCTAAAGATACTTTTCACAATTTCTGACTTTACAGACACTATTTATCATATTTTAGCCTGTTAACTTGGGAACCAAAATACTATTAACAGCGAAAGGATGGAATTTGATAGATATGCTCTAATTCTAGAAAAATGTGTTAAACAAAATCGTTGTAGCGAATTACAACCTTCGGTTATATGCTTCACCATTTTTGAACTATATTATTTATATTATTTTTATGTTCATAGCCACTTTTGCAGTCACAAAATAACGTGTGAGTAGATAGCCAAATAAGAAAAAATTGAAAATAAATGGCTTTAGAAAAACAATTCTTCTCCAAATTTATATGACAGCTGACATCCAAATCAGAGAATAGTTTGGCATCAAAAAACTCATTTTCGAGAAAATGGTTCATAACCACTTATGAACATAAGCCCTTGATCTATATATATAAAAGAGTTGCGTGATTGAGTGCCTGAGTGACTGACTGACTGATTACTCCCCAGAAAGCTAGAATCATGAAATTTGGTGTGTACATTTCTCTTGCCGTGTAGAGGTGTGCTAAGACGGGATTTTTCGAAATTCGTACTTTTAAGGGGTAAAAAGGGATAAAAAATGGTACCACCGCAAGGACCAAACGGCTGGGCCTAGAATCTTGAAATTTGGTATGGACATTCCTCTTGCGGTATGAAGGCATTTGAAAAATTCGTACTTTTGGGGGGTAAAATGGGGCAAAAAGGGACATAAATGGTACCAACAATACGGCTGAATCATGATATTTGGTGTGTACATTTCTCTTACAGCGAAGAAATCAGATTTGAAGGAAGTTTTTCGTAATTCGTACTTTGAAGGGGTAAAATGGGTTAAAGAGGGATAAAAATTGTAAAAATTGAATTTAGAAATTTGGTGAAAAATTCCTCTTATAGCTTCAACGCGTCCAAGAAAATATTTTTCAAAATTCGTACTTTTTGGGGGTGAAATCGGGTACAAAGGGATAAAAATAGTACCAATAAAATGGATGGAGCTGAAACCACAAAATTCGGTGTGTACATCCCTCAAAATGTTTAGAATCGCAAAATGAAGGAATTTTTCGAAATTTGTACTTTTAAAGGGAAAATGGGATAAAAAGGTACCAACAACACGGATGATGCTACAATAATGAAATTCGGTGTGTATATTCGTTTTACAGCGCAGATCACTAATAAGAAAGCATTTTTCGAAATTTGTACTTTTAAGGGATTAAATTGGATACAAATTATACCACCGCCCTGACCAAACGGCAGGGCCTAGAATCTTGAAATTTGGAACCAGCAATACTTTTATAGCACGAATGCGACCAAGAAAATATTTTTCAAAATTCGTACATTTTGTGGGTGATATCGGGTAAAAAGGGATGCAAATAGTACCAATCAAACGGATGAAGCTAGAATAATAAAATTCGGTGTGTACATACCTCAAAACCCTTAGAAACGCAAAATGACCGAATTTTTTGAAATTCGTACTTTTAATATGTAAACGGGGAAAAGGGGATAAAAAAGGTACCAACAACACTGATGATGTTACAATAATGAAATTCGGTATGTATATTCGTTTTACAGCGCAAATCACTGATAAGAAGACATTTTTCGAAATTTGTAATTTTAAGGGATTAAATGGGATAAAAATTGTACCACAGCTCAGACCAAACAACTGGCCCTAGAATCATGAAATTCGGAACGGGCATTACTTTTACAGCGCGAATGCGACTAAGAAAATATTTTTCAAAATTCGTACTTTTAGTGAGTGAAATTTGGTAGTAAGGGATACAAAATGGTACCAATCACACAGACGGAGCTGGAATCATGAAATTCGGCGTGAAGATCCCTGCAAATGCAAATTGAAGGAATTTTTCGAAATTCGTACTTTTAAAGGGTAAACGAGAAAAAAAGGTGCCAACAACATGGATAACGCTACAATAATAAAATTCGGTGCGCATATTCATCTTACAGTGTAGATGAGTAATAACAAGGAATTTTCCGATATTTGTACTTTTAAGGGATTAAATGGGTTAAAAATTGTACCACTAAAATTGTACCAAAAGACTGGGCCTAGAATCTTGAAATTTGGAACGCATATTACTCTTATAACGCGCATACGACCACGAAAATATTCTTCATAAATTTAAATCTTTAGGTGTGCAATTGGGTAAAAACGGATAACTGCGGTACCAACCATGAAATTCGGTATGTACATGCATAGAAACACAAAATAAATATATTTTTGGAAATTCGTACCTTTTTATATCCCTATTGTACCAAATTGTAGATTTAAAGTGATTATAAAAACATTTTAAAATCTCAAATTGCAACTAATTTCAACCATACGTATCAGTTTTATTTTGACCAAAGCTTATGTCAATTTGCATGGAAAGTATAGAAGTTATATTAGGTTTAATTTTACGTGTGTTGGTACCATAAGGTGTATATCAATTTCCCCCATTTCCGAATTTAAACTAAGTTTGTACTTTAATAATAGTACTATGTGCAGGGTTTGAATAAATTATTTAAGTCCCTTCCAGAGTTATCATGTATACCAGCGAGTCAGACGGACGTGAAAGGGACTTGGGACATACTTTAAATCTCTCCTTCAATGCGTTACACTTTTTTCTATCGCTAATGACATATACGCTTCTACTCCTTAGTGAGGGTATAATTTTCACAGCTTAAGAAAGAAACGTGCAAATAATTTTCTACTTTATATATATTTTTTTGTAGACAAATTGTTTCCATTTTGTGCCTATAAATTAAACTATTGACTACGTATAATTTTTTTTTTTTTTAATTTATACAAGGTGTTTAAATCGTAGCGAAAAGATAGTGTAAATATACCTCTGAATACGCTGAAAGTGATATCCTTACACTAAGGCAGTTTCAAAATATAAAAAAAAAACAGTTTGAATACAGATACAAAATACTATCAATACCATACTATTTTTCCGCGTACGAAGTAGCGGGTATTTGCTAGTATAGTATAAATGAATTAGTAGCCTTGCCTTATAAGCGTGGTTTGAAATAAAAAATATTATATTTTTTTATAAAATTATGTTTTCAATATTTTAATTTGTTTTGGTTTGGCTATATTTTTTACTTGTTTTTACTAAAATTACACTTTTCGACTCTAAAGAATTTTTGGAAAAAATATGATTAATGATTCTTAATTATTTCGAATTAGATAAAATAATAGCATCCTAACGAAGAAAACAAGGCCTAGTTGGGGAAAATCCATGGATAAATGTACTACTGATACTAGAAAATTTTGCATAAATGCCTCGTTTTGAAGCTTCGTTTTGCTGTACGTCCTAAGGTTTTTGTAATTGTTGTTTTAATTCACACACTGTCCTCACACAGTCGCAGCTCAGTGGCCTTAGCATTGGCCTGCTGATGTGATGTGCCAAAGTAATTAAAATCTGAAAATTATTTAATTTATTTTCCTATCAATCCAAACATTTTCAGCGAACGACCTCGCACAAATGAAGAGGTTATAGATTTGAATAAATTTATTAAAACATCGGTTAGATTGTTGTTGTTCCCGTATTTTATTTCTCAGTTAATTAATCTTTAATAGACTTTTATAGTCGCAACTAAAGTCTGTTCTAAGAGATTGTTTCGAGACAAAGTCCGCACGCATTTGAAATACCTACGGACCTATGAATACTTAAACAGAAACATAAACAACAACAGCAACGACCTTGACACGTTGTGTACAGGTCGCATCAGTGTGATGCCGCGAAGCTACAATCAAATCAAAAGTCCAAACTAAACTGAAGCAAAACCAGTTTCCAAGGAAACAAGAAAATAAAAAATATTTATAACAAATAACATAGAAACCGAAATAAACAACAAAATAAAAAACAAAAAATATGTAGTTTGAACTCGAATACTTACATTGGCTTAGAAAGAGCAGCGCCACTAACAGCGGCAGCACTGTCCAACTGAGGCCATAATGGACGCGTTGACGGCTCTGATTATGTTGTGGATGAGGGCGCCGCGCAGCATGCTGACGAGTCGCTGATTGATGTTGACACTGGTGATGATATTGATGATGTGGTGGGTTGGAGCATGAACTTTGCAGCATTATTGAACATTTATTGTGGTTGTGGGAGCTTCCAAAGATAATATTATTACATCACATGAAGGAAGAACCGGCTTTCGAGAATCCTTCACTTTTGAACTGAAATGGAAAGTTGCCACCGGGGCAGGGCGACAGGCCCCACAATTCAATAAAGAGGTTGTTAACATTTACAAAGCCAGAGACAAAGACAAAAGCAAAGATAAATAAACTCAAAAGTGGGTTAAATTGCACGTGTGTGTGTGTGTTGCACGAGTTTGCGAGTACGAGTGTGCAACATGTGGCATGTTGAAATATTGGCCAAGTAATACAGTTTAACAGTTTATGGTGGCATTTTGTAACGAAATACCCGCTGTCGCAGTTGCACTCAAAAGGAAAAAACGAAAACAAGTTTTATCTGTTTAGGTTTTTGTGTGTGTCGTTATCGTATTGTGGCTTGGCTTGGCTTGGCTGCTTGAACGGATTAACACTATACAAACCGGAATTTAAATTAAAATACATGTTTATTTTGTATAATCATAATTATTATCATCGCCCAAAAAAAAATCGTCCAAAAATATTCGGTTTCTTTAACAATCACGCAATATGGCAAAATTGCAGTATATAAGGAGAAAAAATCCTATTTTGTTAAGATGCATCCTTAGTAAACACAAATATGAATTCTACAATAAGGAATTTATTGCACATGTCAATATTTCCCCTAAAATTAGTTTAATTAAAAAGAACATATACGTGTGTGATCAAATAATCATAAAGCTTAACCAACGTCCAAGATGTTGGAAATGTCATTTTCGAAAAAGAAACAAAAATTTTTTCGAAAAATTGGCCGACATATTAAAATTTTGGCGATTTTTCAAAAAATGCAATAATTTTGTTAAAATCGCGATTTTTGCAAATACAAAAGTTGTGCCGTAAAAACTTTTTCGAAAAATTTAAAATTGACGGACATATTAAAATTTTGGCGATTTTTCAAAAAATGCTACAATTTTGTTAACATCGCGATTTTTGCAAATACAAAAGTTGTGCCGTAAAAAGTATTTCGAAAAATTTAAAATTGACCGACATATTAAAATTTTGGCGTTTTTTTTTTCAAAAAATGCAACAATTTTGTTAAAATCGCGATATTTGCACATCCAACAGTTGTGCCGTAAAAAGTTTTGCGAAAAAATGAAAATTGGCCAAGATATTGCGATATTAAAATTTTGGCGATTTTCAAAAAATGCAACAATTTTGTAAAAAGTGCGATTTTTGCAAATCCAAAAGTTGTGCGTAAAAACTTTTTCGAAGAATTGAAAAAAAAGTTGTGACGTAAAAAGTTTTGCAAAAAAATGAAAATTGACCAAGATATTGCGATATTAAAATTTTGGCGATTTTTTTCAAAAAATTAAATAACTTTGGTAAAAGCGCGAGTTTTTCAAATCCAATAGTTGTGCCGTAAAACGTTTTTCGAAAAATTGACCGACATATTCAAATTTGGGCGATTTTTCAAAAAATGTGCAATTTTGTTAAAGTCGCCATGTTTGCAAATCCAAAAGTTGCGCCGTAAAAAGTTTTGCAAAAAAATTAAAATTGACCAATATTGAAATTTTGGCGATTTTTCAAAAAATTATATAATTTTGGTAAAAGCGCGATTTTTGCAAATCCAAAAGTTGTGCCGTAAAAAGTTTTGCGAAAAAATGAAAATTGACCAAGATATTGCGATATTAAAATTTTGGCGATTTTTCAAAAAATTCAACAATTTTGTTAAAATCGCGATTTTTGCAAATACAAAAGCTGTGCCGAAAAATTGCGATATTAAAATTTTGGCAATTTTTCAAAATTATTGCATTTATTTACATCTTTTGTTTTTGCGAAAAAACAAAATGGTAATTCTAGGATTTTTTTCGAAAATAGCGATTTTTAAGAAAACGGTTTGAGGTAGAATTTGAAAAAACGGCACAATTATGTTCTCCGCTAGTCCTGGATTGTACAACTTTTGTTTTTCAAAAAAAAAAAATGTGGAAGTTATGGCCCCTATTGCAGAAGTAAAAGAATTTAAAGAAATCGTGTGTAATTTTTACGATGTTTTTGTTAAAGTTAATAAATATTTTTTTTCGAAATAATTATAACTTGGCTGCACAATACCACTATCATGATTTCCACCCTGTGAAAGGTTTGCTCAGGTGGCTTGGCTGCGACTTTTCAACAACATACCCGTCCTCTTTATGTAAACGATTCTCATAAACGAATGAGAAGCACAACTCACGTGCCGAATATCCGTTTAAAACATCGCACCATCTCATTGAGTTGCATATGAGCCATTTCAAGTCAAGCGGTAACCGTACCGGTAACCTCGATAGCTGCGATTGTTTTGAAAGTTTCTGTATGAATTCTTCTCATAAAAATTTTGTGTACGTATTTTTGGAAAAAAATTGAAATTTTTTTTCACGAGTTATGACCAATTTAATACTGAAAAACATGCAACTTTTTCAAACAGGTGTGTTAGCTCCTGAAATACTTAACCGATTTGAATGTGTTATACCTTGTTTTGAAGGTAATTTCAATTACTTTTAAAATACTGATGTACTCTGGGCTAGATACTTTAAAGTTTTTGCTGGTACTAATATGCTGGTACTAATATGAACCCTGATTTAAGTCAAAGACATACATTCGTTGCGAAAGTTCTGATGAGATGGCGTAGCGCCCATCGAAATTGCGCAGTCAACTTTCAGCTGCAACAATAAAGGTCTCACTTTGCCTTCTTTGCTAATTTTGGGTTCTGCTGAAGACTTCGGCACAACCTATGGTCTTGAACCAAAATAAATGACAAGACGTTTTTGCAATTTTAATTATTTTATTTTGATTTTCGAAATGATTAAACCAATTCATTTTGTTGATTTTTTTACAAAAGCAACCAGAATTACAGTGGAAAATAATCAAAATTATTTTTTTCATTAGTTCATAAACACAAGGTATAAAAACAATGAAAGATCCATGAAAAAATTGGTTATGGAAAAAACATATATTTTTTATTTTTCCAAAAAAAAAAGAAAAAAATAATAATTTTTCTATATCCAACTTTTTCTTGTATTTTTAATTTTTTTACCTTGTGTTTATGAACTAATGAAAAAGATTGCATTAATTCTACATTTAAACACAGGTATTTTATTAAAAAATAAAACAAAATATTTTTTCCATTTCTTTCTTCTAGTTTTTTTTGGGGATTTTTCGTTTTAGCAAAAAATAATTTTTGCTGAAAAAATCAATTTCTCTATATTTAGGAAAGTGATTTTCCTTAAAACCCTGTCCCACCTGAACTCATATGAATCCGTAACCATTTAAGTACCTTAAAGCGAACATTTAAGAGGGTCTTATCGGACTTTAATTTTTAAAATGAGAGTACAAATATTATAGGTATCTATGGCGAAAATTGTAATTTTAGTAAACATTAAAAAATATCCATATATATCCATAGTCCGGTTTATATAGTGTTAACATCGTTGTTGACGACTTTGCCGATTGTTTCGTATATTCACACATCGTGAGGTTGGTCAGTTTATGAATCAAGTTTTAGTTTATTGTATTTTTATTATTATTGTTGTTGTTGTATTCATTCAATATCGTGTCTGATACTCCAAAAGTGGCTGGTTAAACAATTGCCAAACACTCTCACTTTTTGGCCCGAACGTCACCGAGTAGCATGTACATATATATGTATGCACCGCACCGTGTGTATGTTTGTACGGACGGATGGATGGTTGGATGTATGTTTTTAAATATTTCAACAATAACACAACGATATTGTTAATATTCATATTCATTTTTTCCTCAAGCGACGCCTCTTTCACACACAAAAACTCTAATATTTTTTAAATAAAAATAAATATTTGTTTTTTTTTCTTTTTTTTTTGTTGTCTTTCGAGAAGACAACAAAAAATCAATTTTAAGCATTTCAATGCTATTTTTATGGGGTGTTTGTTAATACAAAATTTGTACATGATGGCCTTGTGATCGATTCTGTTTTTTTTTTTTTCTTTTTTCAGTTTGTTTCTTATTGAACTGCAGAGGTAATTATTTGTTGATTAATACCCCTCCTCTTCCTTGTGATCACACTGGGAATTATTTCGCACATAAAGTTTCACATTGTTTGGTATTTGATTGGCATATAAAATTTCTTTTAATTATGCAAACTTATTCGGCCTTTTTGTAAAAAGTGCTTTTTGCACAATTTTCGTAATAAGTTTTCAAAATATTTTTTATGCCCGTTTCGCCTGATTTCCGTTATTAATTCACATCTTTCATATTTTTTACAAAATTATTTGTTTTGATTTCGATTTTCTTTTTTTTGCGAATTTTTGTGTTTCATAGGATTTCATTTATTTTTTGTCATTTGTTTTACACCGCCTTCACTCACGTTTGTGTTTCTATCTGTTTTTCGGTTTCTTCGTCTTCGTCTTCTGTTTTATTTTGGTAACTTCACTCTTACGCGTTTAATCGTTAACTGAATGTTAAAATTATTAAACAATGTTAGTTAAGCGCTTTACAAAATGTTGTTGCTCTTAGCCTCGCTCTGTTGCACTTCAGTTGGGGCGGTCAACTCAATGCAATGGATTGTTGGTAACATCGGGCATGGGGAAACATAAGTAGAAATTGAGGACGTATGGAATGGAAATTTGTAAATAATAATTTATTTTTGATTTCTTACAATTGTGGAAAGAAAGCAGAAAAAGTCTGCTGAAACAGATACAGTCGATTTGTATCTGCTGTAAACGCAAATAGGCTGGGTCGCGGGCCATACAAGTGGAAAAACAAAAACAACAGCCATTTATAGCAGACTAGCAGAGTGAATGCTTATGCGAGACTACAGAAAAACTGCTGTAATATACGAAAAGTACCTGCTGAAAGGCATCAGACAATCGCTGCTGTTAAAACAGACCTTTTTCTCTAAGTGTAATGGAACATAAGCGATTTATATTTAGTTTTTCATCGACCTGAGATAAATATATTTCTGATGGACGCTAAATTCTAAAACGATCTTTCCACGGCCGTCTATCAATCTGTTGAAAGCACGCTAGGAGATCCCTATCAAGCGCATACAATACAGCCAATAATCCCTAATAAAAATGTTAATGGATTTATTTTTTTAATTGTTTTACTAAAATTTCATCTTGAAGGTACCTTTAATATTTGTATTCTCATTTTGGAAATATAAGTGCGATCACACCCACATATATAGGGTGGGATCACCCAAAAAATAGCATCGGCTATAAAAAAGTACTGATTATTTTTTAAAATTTCTGGTTTTATTTGTCATTTAGAAATGGAACACAATATCATTCATGTGACTACCACGACTAGCTCGGCAGTACCTTATCTAATCAACCCAATTTTTCACTACATGGCCCAATGATGCCGCCAGCCCAAAATCCACACCAAAAAGTGACTCGTTGCGAATGCATTGGATTCTCAATAGTCACAAGTAGGTTCTCTGATCCCCATATGCAGCAATTTTGCTTATTGACATAGCCACCGAGATGAAAATAAGTTTCATTTGAAAGACGAAAATTTTCCACGCAAATTTCTTACAGTTTGCGTTAAAGTAAAAGTTGGAAGTAAGTTTTTAATATTTCCCAATTTTGCTCGAGCGTATAGCGTCCCATTTTGCAAATGTCAAATATAAACGTGAAAATATAAATGAATGTTATTCTACCTTTCAAAGTCAAAGTAATCGGTAATTCAAATTTAAAATGTTACATGACCCACCCTATATTACAATCCTAGTAAGATAGGCCCATCATTTATTATACCCATACATTTAGTATCACTTTCTGAATCGATTTAGTCATTTCCGTCTGTCCATATATTCATGTAATCAAACTACAGGCCGCAATTATTGCCCGATCCTAACGAAAGTGATTTTTGCGAACAAGGGGCGGGTATTATTTAATTTGAAGTAAATCGGTTTAGATTTACATATAACCCCCATACTAATTTCACTCCCGATTTTACTTTTTCTGCTCCATAAACCATGTATTTTAGCTTATTGTATTGGATATATATTGGTCCATATTTTGATATAGCCTACATATAAATATCCAGCCATATATAGGCCCTACCGATTAAACTACCGGTACCATAATGAACAGTTTGATTTAAACTTTGACGTGACCTTGGCCAAGTCACAACATATTTCTAAGACTCTAGATTCTTGGAATTCATTTATTTTCGAAGATACGTTAAAATTCATCATTTTCGGATACTATTGTATGGTTTTAGCAAAATACTTTACAAAAAAAAGTAAAAAGGACGTTAAGTTCGACCGGGCCGAACCTTATGTACCATCCACCATGGACTATATTCCACAGAGGCGGTCGATTTTACATAAGTGCAGTACAAGAAAATGTTACATTTTTTAAATATATCCAAACGAAAAAATGAAAATATTAAACAAAAATAAGTTCGACTAAGAAAGGGTTTTACGAAATTCGTACTTTTAGGGGGTATAATGGTCCAAAAAGGGATAAACATCGAACCTTCGTCCTGACTAAACGGCAGTAGTTAGAAACATGAAATTCGGTGTGTTCCTTACTCTGACCATGCAGAAGAGCTACAAATAGGGGATTTTTCAAAATTTGTACTTATAAGGGACGAGCGGGACAAAAAGGGATAAAAATGGAACCAACTAAAGTATTACAGCTAGAAACGTGAAATTTGGTATGTAAATTCCTCTGACCATATAGAAACGAAGTAAAATTGGATTTTTCGAAATTTGTACTTTTAAGGGGCAAGCGGGACAAAAAGGGATAAAAATGGTACCAACTAAAGTATTACAGCTAGAAACGTGAATTTTGGTATGTAAATTCCTCTGACCATATAGAAACGAAGTAACATTGGATTTTTCGAAATTTGTACTTTTAAGGGGCGAGCGGGACAAAAAGGGATAAAAGTAGTGGTGAAATGTGGCGTCTAAGTTCCACTGACAACGAGAAGCGCAAATCTAAACGAATTTTTCTAAGTTTGTACTTATAAACAATGAGCGGGATAATAATAGTACCAACTAAAATATTTCAGCTATAGTCGTGAAATTTTGTGTTTAAATTTCTCTGACAACGTAGACAACGTGTGTGAGTGCTAGCTAATAGGAGGTTTCCAAATTACTATTTTAGATTTATCAATATCCACCAAAAGAAAATTAAATAAATACTATCCAAAAACTAAGACGGATAAAATTAACAAATAACTGGCTTTTTCGCGTGCGAAGCAGCGGGTACTGCTAGTAAGTATATATAAGGCAGCAATCTTCAAAAAAGCTTAAAATATCCCTAAATATTGGGGGATTTTCAGCTACATCCGTTGGTTGGATTTCTATACTACTTTAATTCTAAGAGTACGCATTTTGAAAATCCATTATTTCTATCCATTTTTGTCGTAAAAGCATCAAAATAAAGTACGAATTTGGAAAAATTTTGCGTGTCTATTCAGACAGAGGAATGTATATGTATAGGGTCCGCAAATAACTTTTTTTGAAAATGCTATAAAAAAACTACTGAATATTTTCTCAAATTTCTTTTTTTATTTGAAAGTACAATCCTTCCGGTTAATAATGGAAAATAATTTCATTCAAATGGCTGCCTCGGGCACCCCATAAATAATAGTCCAACGGTTGAATAGTCGACAAAAACGTTAGATGGCGGACCCTATATAATGTATCTAGCGGCGGCCATTTGGTAGGTACGACTTTCCAAAATCTCTTTATTTTACGAGTCGACGTAATTAGAGAGATGTACACACCGAATATCATCAGTCTAGCTATAGCCGTTTAGTGGTTACCATTTTTATCCCTCTGTTCCCATTGTTGCCCCTGAAAAAAACAAGAAATTGGAAAAACCTTTTTATTTTTCGTGTCTACACAGTCGGAGGAATGTATAAACCGAATTTCATTATTTTAGGTTCAGCGGTTTGGTTCGTACCATTTTTATCCCTCTATTCCACTTAAAAGTACGAATTTGGAAAAAAATACTTTTATATTATAATAGCTTTTTTACCCGACGTTGCACGTGTTCATTCTTCCCTTTAAAGTATAGTTTTTGTGGGCAGTACCACGCCCCTTTGTCCAATCATGACCTAGTATAGCTTGGAACCATCCTCTGTCCACTGGCTTCACTCCACCACTCCACCATGGATTTCATTCCACAGAGGCTGTCGATTTTCGTAGAAGGGCAGTAATATTCCAGGAAAATATATGTTTTTAATATAGCCAAACCAAAACAAATAAAAATATTGAGAAAATAATTTTATAAATAAATATAATAATATTTTTATTATTTCAAACCACGCTTATAAGGTAAGGCTACCAAAACGTTTCAATATCGAAATAATACTTCAAGTCAATTCAAAGAGTAAATATTCTTATATTTTAAAACAAGATTGAATACCATAAATATTGGTAGATAGTGGGTACTACAGTTGTTGTATTTCCATTCTATTTTAATTCCAAAAGTACAAATTTTGAAAATCCATCTCACGTACCAAAATAACCTAAGTAACTATATATATAACTATATGTATGTTGCGTATAGGACGCCAAACCGGTGGACATATTCGCTTCAAAATTTTACTGTTTCTAACTTCTGGACAAAGGATGGAACCTGGATATACTAGGCCATGATAGAACAAAGGGTGGTGGTACCTCCCACACAAAAAAATATTTTAAAACTATCAAAAATTACTCATTTTATCTTCCAAAGCATACAAAGTTGGGGAATAGGGAAAAATGAACCCGTGCACTTCAGGTACAAAATACTAGTAATAAATAAAAAACCTAACTTCATGATTCAAAAAATTTTCGTATAAAAAGTAAATAGTACAAATTTGGAAAAATCTTTTTATTTTGCGTGCCTATGCAGTCATAGCAATGTATAGACCGAATTCCATGATTCTAGCTGCTGTCATTCGGTTGGTACCATTTTTATCCCCATTTACCCCCTTAAAAGTGCGACTTTCTAAAATCTCTTTGTTTTACGTGTCTACGCAATTAGAGGGATGTATATACATTAGAGTGGCTTCTTTTGTGAGGAAGGAAAAAATGTTGTTGATGTTCCCGACTAAAATGAAAGATTGGTTTGTTTTATGTGTTCTCCCAAGATATTTCGCTTTTATCATTGTCCATTCGTGAGCTGGACGCGTTCAAAATAACCTCAATAAATCAGGTTTTTCTTGAATAAAATTCACGATGAGAATGGTATTGAAGAATAGAAATATAGAAATTAAAATCCGACCCGAGCCTTATCAAAGCATAATAAATAACTTGCAATATGACCCAATATAAAGGACAGATTTATACTATTTTAGTGCAATTTTTGATGCATTTTTTATAAAAACCGCAATAACTTCCACATTTTTAGTTCGATTTATGTTTTTAGGGGCTCGTTGGAGAGGTATTGATAACCAATTGCAATTTTTAGAATTTGCTAACCCATTAAGGGCCGCAAATTTTTTTCTTACTGTTAATACTCAATACTAATGTGAAGTAAAAACTGAAATATTTGCATCGTAAACACATTCTAGTCTTATATAAAGCCAACTAAAAATATGGAAGTTATTGCGGTTTTTATAAAAATGCAACAAAAATTGCACAAAAATGTTAAAAATCTACTCTCTAATCTTGATAAAAATGCAAGTTTTTGATATGGTTTGACAAGGCTCCGACCAGATTTGAATTTCTATCATGTTTTTTTCTAAATACAATTCTCACCGTGAATTTTATTCAAGAAAATCCTGATGTATAGAGGTTATTTTGAATGCGTCCAGCTCACGAATGGACAATGATAAAAGCGAAATATTTTCGGAGAACACATAAAACAAACTAATCTTTCATTTTAGTCTGGAACATCCACAACTTTTATTTTGAAGCCACTCTAATATACATATTTCATCATTCTAGCTGTAGCCTTTTAGTTGGTACTATTTTTATCCCTCTGTACCCATTGTATCTCTTGAGAGTATGAATTTGGATAAACCTTTTACTTTTAGTGTCCACGCAGTAAGATGATTCTAGCTGCGGTCATTTGGTTGGTACTATTTTACGGACGGACATATATATATACTTTATAGGATCTCACGTCGATATTTCAAGGTGTTACAAAGGGAATGACAAAGTTAGTATACCTCCACCGTGGAGGTGAAGGGTATACAAAAGGTGAAAAGGGATAAAACTGGTACTTTCTAAATGGCTACAATCATAAATGCTAATTGAAATATATAGGTTAAAGGATTTTTATTAATTTATTCTTTTAGGGTTGCAGATAAACTACTGTAGTTTTCAATTATCGCAATTTTCATAAAAAATATCATAATTTTCGTAATATTGCAGAGATATATTAAGTAAAGTTGACAGTCTTCAATCTATCACATCTCTAAAATTTTAACAATTTGCGGTTCAACAAAAATATATAAAATTCGTCAAAATAAATAGATAAAGGGTAAATAAAGGCATGGCGAGTTTGTAAAAAAAAACCCAAAGTGAAGGGAAAATGTGTCCCGGCTTTGGGAAAATATGCTAAATTTTATTTTTTTATAACTTTTTTTTTGTCAGTTTTGATGAATTTTAGGTATTTTTGTTGGACTTCAAATTCGTACTATTTTGAGATATGAATAAAACTTATTTTAATTTTTACAACAATTTTGTTTTAGTGAAAACAACAATCAAACAAAGTGTCGTTTTACTCGCTTTAAATAGTAGTGCGGTTACCTATAAAATTGAAGTGAAAAAACATTGCCAAAGTTGGTAAATGATGAAACCACATATTTTAGCAGATTTTCTTCAAATTTGGCAAAACTTACTACTCGAAACAGCTCTGGTAAAAATGGGCCAGATCGGTTCAGATTTATATATAGCACCCATACAAATGTCTCCTATATATATATAGCTCCAATACTAATTTCGCCTCTGAATTCAATATTTCCGCTCTAGAAATAGCAATTTGTACAGATTTGCTTAAATTTTGGCAAACCAGCTCATATTACAACTACAAAAATCCATGCCGAAAGTGGGTCAAATCGATTCAGATTTATATATAGTTCCCATTCAAAGTTTGTGTTCAATGCCACACAAAGTGGCATAAACTTTGGATACAATGAAACCGACATAACATAACATTTGAAATTTAATATTTGAAAACACTTTTATAACCATTTTAAACCTAAAAAATATTTACGCTTTAGCCACGCCCCTTCGTGTAGCTCCCACAAAATTGTCTCTATTCTAGGTAATATTAAATCCTTCATTACTTCTATACTGGTGCATGAAATCCACTATGGCTTGATATTTTATCATGTTTGTACAATTGTTTCATAAATGTAGAAGCTGGGACTTCCTAGTACCTTCCACATAAATTATCGTTAAATTTAATTTCTTATAACATCCGTGAATATGTTCTCTGAGAGTCAGAGTATATATAGGTATATATAGGTATAGCCGACGGAAGCTTACTTACTTGTTCCGCGTTGATTTTATGAATCAGTATGCCTCAATGCACATAAAAAAATAATTTTTAGGTCTCAGACACAAAGTGTTTATTTTTTCGGTTGCATTGTATAACGTCGCACAGTGGATTATTTACATACAAGCTGCGTCAAAAAATAGAGGGAATAGAGGTAGGACCTTGAAATTTCGCACACATTCCTTATATCGTCAAATTAGATCAAAAACAATTTTTTGTTCAAATCCGCCCACCTCCCATGTAAGTTAAAATGAAAAACGTCATAAATTTATTATTTTAATATATATGTGAATACAGATCATTACCAGTGGTTTCATTTGAGTCCACAATTAAATGAAAATTGTCAGTAACACACCGAAATAAAATTTTTGATTTTGTTACGATTTTCGATTTTTTTTATAAAAATTATTTTATTTTTTAATCGATGACACATGGCTATTATAGCTTTTTCTCAACTTAAGATTAATATCGACCCAATATTTACATGCGCTAGCATGCCGTAAAACCTTACATCCCTAAAGTATGCTTTAAATAAATTTTCCTAAATACATTAACAGAGAACTACAAAGAAAGTATTGCTTCATTTTTGACTTAGAAGGTTTTACCATTTCAGCAATAAAAACGATGTTGGCAGATATAAGTAGAATATTCTTTTTAAAATGAATAAATAAGACAATAGTTTAACAATATTTGCAAATGCCGAGGCATCGGTCGGCCTCGCGAATATAGTTTTATACCATAGAAAATTACCAATACTGAATAAATACAACCTCAGGTAAACCTCTGTCTGAAAAGAAAAATCAAAAACGTAATTACACTTTTTTAAATGCAAAAGAACACCTCAAGAGCTCCTATTTTCTGCGAACTAAACGATAATACTGTACTGTGCATGGTTTCCGAGATACATCCCAAAAAAATAACCTCTATTATGATAAAGTTTACAACTATTTTAGCATTTATGAACTTTAAATGCAGTCATAGCTAAAGGGTGATTTTTTAAGAGCTTGATAACTTTAAAAAAAAAAAAACGCATAAAATTTGCAAAATCTCATCGGTTCTTTATTTGAAACGTTAGATTGGTCCATGACATTTACTTTTTGAAGATAATTTCATTTAAATGTTGACCGCGGCTGCGTCTTATGTGGTCCATTCGGAAAGTCCAATTTTGGGCAACTTTTTCGAGCATTTCGGCCGGAATAGCCCGAATTTCTTCGGAAATGTTGTCTTCCAAAGCTGGAATAGTTGCTGGCTTATTTCTGTAGACTTTAGACTTGACGTAGCCCCACAAAAAATAGTCTAAAGGCGTCAAATCGCATGATCTTGGTGGCCAACTTACCGGTCCATTTCTTGAGATGAATTGTTCTCCGAAGTTTTCCCTCAAAATGGCCATAGAATCGCGAGCTGTGTGGCATGTAGCGCCATCTTGTTGAAACCACATGTCAACCAAGTTCAGTTCTTCCATTTTGGGCAAAAAAAAGTTGGATATCATCTCACGGTAGCGCTCACCATTCACAGTTACGTTACGATTCGCATCATCTTTGAAGAAGTACGGTCCAATGATGCCACCAGCCCATAAACCGCACCAAACTGTGACTTTTTCTGGATGCATTGGTAGCTCTTGCAATGCTTCTGGCTGATATTCACTCCAAAATCGACAATTCTGCCTATTTACGTACCCATTGAGCCAAAAATGAGCTTCGTCGCTGAACACAATTTCTTTCTTTCTGAACTTTCTTAACAGAGCACGCATTTTGATAATAAAATTCAATGATTTGCAAGCGTTGCTCGTTAGTAAGTCTATTCATGATGAAATGTCAAAGCATACTGAGCATCTTTCTCTTTGACACCATGTCTGAAATCCCACGTGATCTGTCAAATACTAATGCATGAAAATCCTAACCTCAAAAAAATCACTCTTTAGAATTAACCGCGGTATTGGCAAAATCTTTTAGAATACACTTAATAGGAATGTTCTTTGCTAATTTCTATCAGTAAAGTTGAGATTTGGGAGCATGAAATTTGGGAGTTTTTGCCGCTGATAATACACTGTGCGTCGTTTCCTCAGTGATCTAGCTTATATGGTAGCATTTGCGAATTTCCCAATAATCCCAGCACCAAGGAACTCGAATTATTACTTTTTTTCTGCAAATATGTGCAGAGTGCAGTTCACAAACAATTCGGCTTAAACCTCCCAAAAACCGGGGCACTCACAGTTGACGATGTTCGTATGGCCTCAACTCATAAATGAGTCTAGTTGCGGCCAACAACAGTCCAACCATAAACTCCGTGCATACCGCACAGACCAAATCAAATCAAACCGAAGCAAACAACAACAACAACGGCAACAAAAATATCACGTAATGACTGGCGTTAAGCATGCGCAATACGTACCTCTTTCTACCCACAGACTGTGTCTGTCAGTCCAACGATGTTGCGCTGTGCTGTCCGTTATCGCACAAACCTAAACGCTCTCATACTTTTTTGGAGGTCTCCCCTTCTCTCTGCCGCTCTGCGGTTCATATGATTTAATTAGCTTTTCTGATTTAATTTGTTTTCTCTCCCTCAGTTTCTCTCTTGCACTCTCTCTTTCTATACCTGTTGCGCACGCGTAGAGCGTGCCTTAACATTTAAATAACTTAATTGCTGTGGATTCAATTAATTTGTATGAGTACTAGCATTTATTTTAAATTTCGGGGAAAGGTCTTGACTTGGTGGCTCTACTGGAAGTTAGGCAAAATTTGTTTACGGGTTTATTACCACTTTGCTGTGATCGTTGTTAGTTTTGTTTGGCACAAGCTCAAATATATTGTTTTGATTATGGGCTTGAGCTTTTAATAGTTGCAATTTCGAGACGTTACTTATTTTAATTTGCCCGAAGGTAAACAAATTAGTTGTTTTTTTTTTGTTTTGGTGTCAAAAAATTGTCAATTATGTCCATATTGTTATACGAGTTAGTACAACGTACGGTTCAGACGTGATTTATTGTATTTAGCCAAATTGTATTGTAGATGTAATTGTATCTGTCATAGTTGAAGTGTTTTATTTCCGGGGTTAAGATCGGATTTACAGAAATCAGTTACAAATTTACAATGGACTATTATTTTATTATGTATCTATAGTCAAGGACTTTCACGCTATGAAAAATATTTTCGTAGACTCGCTCTAGAAGTGGACGTGGTTTTTAAAATTTATTAATTAATTTTAATACAAAATTATAATAATGAATGATTACAATTTATTTAATAAATATCGAAATTATCATAAAAATTATCCCAAAATCCCAATTTGTATATTTCCCGCATTTGAGAAAGTTCTTTTGAGCAACTTCCAAAAAATATAATATCTTAATATCTCGTATCACAGGATTATTAACTCGCAATTGGGAGAGAAAGTTGTGAGAAAACGTGTTACAAGAGGCACACCGCAAAGAGAAGTGATCTCAACAGAGCTGGTATTAAAGCGACGGCATATTACGACGACTTAGTACTGCTGGTCCGAGGTAAATTTGGGGGTTCAAACCCCCCCCAGAGAGGTTTCGAACATATACTTTTTAAAACCTTCTAGACTTTCTGAAGCAATAAAATATAGAATTTTTAAGGTCTTTTTAAAATAACTCGTCTGAAATGGTAATTTTGTAGTAGAATCATGAAAACACGAAAATTACATAAAAAATCGTGGACACTTTCTTGAATTTCGGACAAAGGTTATGAAAAATACAAACAAACTAAACGAATTGTGCCAATTTCAAGATTGTGTAATGCTAATTTCGCTAATGGACACGAAATTGTTCGGAAAAGTTTCATTTTAATTAACCGATACCACTTTTTGGCATTCGACTAGAGCAATATCTTATGAACTTTTAATTGTGTACTGCAATAAAAGTTTTGAAATTTAATAACAAAATCGTTTAGTAATTTTAAAAAAGTGTAGATAAGAATCACTATGATATCATAATGAAATCTAAAATATTCTTAATAAAAGCAAATAATTTGCTTGATGCTTGTAGAGCGCTAAGATGTAACATTTGCGATTGGACATTTTTATGGAGCTGTATCTAAATCTGAACCGATGTGTCCTATTTTCATCACAAACGCAACAACAACGGTTTCTGTTACTTCCAATGTTTTGGGAGTTTGCAATTATAATACAAATCCATTTCGAAAAAAGCGAAGAAATCTGTTTGATATACATAAACTTATTTCTCTTTGTTCATTTACAACAACTGATGACATGTTTACCGCAAACAAACTAATTTTTCCAAAAAAAAAGATGTTCACGTGTCTATAATTTTGTTTCTACGAAATGCATTTTTTCTCTGCGTGTAGGTCTCTATTTTAAAATCTACTCTAAAGTTGCGAAACAATAAGAAATGAGTTTTATGTTACTAAAATGTTTGTTATATTAATCACTTATGTCAAATATTTTTCAGAGTTAGTATTTTTTGTACATATGTAACAAGTATTATTCAAAAGAGAAAAAAACAAATTCGAAACTCTAAAATGCCAATTATTTGGTTTTTTGGAATTAAAATTTCTAGTCGCTTCTTCTTGCATTTCATCGAATACAAAAAACTGTATTTGTTATTCGAATTTATACATATTTATGATTATAAAAATGAAGAAACATTTCCAAATATCTTTTATTTAATCGGAATATACGTATAAAGATTTTGAGTAAACATCCTGTTACTCATGTCCTATATAAATTAAAAACCCCAAAACACTTTAGACATCCTATTTAGACCCATATGTTTTTGTTCATAGCCACTTATGAATATAAGCCCTCGATATGTATGTATGTAATTTCAAGCAAATATTTAAACAAAAGTTCTACACTTAGAGAACAAGTCTGTTAATAAAAGCAGCGATTGTCTGCTGCCTATCAGCAGACACTTTTCTGCTATTACAGCTGTTTTTTGGCATAACAGCAGTTTTATGCAATCTTACATCACCACTCACACTGCTAAAGAGTTTGCAGTCTGCTAAAATTGGTTGTTGTTAATTAAAATATAAAAAGATAAGCGTTCATAAGCGAGTTTAGCTCGACAATGTCTGTCGGACGAATGTATCAAAATATTTCTCGAAGATCCTGGCAATACAATATGAGTGGTTTCCAAACGCTCCAGTAAAAATGTCCTAAAAAGTTGGAAAATTAACTATTTATGAGTAAAGTTTCCATCTTTCAAAGCCATAGTAAATAGTTCATTTACTAGAAAAAAAGGGTAGTAGATTTACTTAAAATCATTTCTTTGGATCTAATAAAAAATGCTAACAATTGAGTAAATTCAAACTTATGTGGAAGTATATTTCCAAGGTTTTAAGTGAGAAAAAAATCTGAAATTTTTTGTATGGAAAAAATTTCATTTAGGAAATGTTAACTTAAAAATGTGTTTTTCTTTTTCCTAAAAGTAAGTTAAGATTTTTACAGAAATTTATGCCGAGTTCTTCATACATTTAGGTATTAATGAACTTATAAAAAACATTTGAAATTGTTTAAAAAATTCTTGAATATTAATCTAAGAAGCAATTCTCGTTCGTTTGCAGAGACTTATTTCTCAATACTTATCTTGCCTTCGCAACAATCATGGTGTAATAGCTCAACTCCTTATGGCAGAGGTAACATGAAACTCTTGAGAAATATATCATGTTGTCATTTTTTGTATCAGTTTTGTATACTCTGAAGCAAAACTATTTGTTTGATTTTTTAGTTAAATTGAACTTATTTTAATTTCACCTTTTTTCCTTGTATAAAATAAAATTTTCCTCAGTTTAACTAAAAATTTCCTCGTTTTGAGGATAAAAATCAGCTAAATTGTCCTCAGTTTGAGTAAATATTAACTTGATTTGAGTAAACATTTACATAGTTTTAGGTAAATTTTACTTAACATTTAGTAAAAATGTACTTGGTTTCCTAGATTTTAGTTAATTTTAACTCATTATAGGGTTAATTTTTTTATGAGTGTAGATGAAAACCCCCCCCCCAGGGGAAAATCCTGCGCACGCGCCAGACAATCCAGACAATCTAATAAGAAAGACACAATAATGAACCCTCAGGACCTTCCTCACTATTACTTTCATTTCATTTAAAGATAGTGTTATCTTTAAATGATATGAATGTGGGCGAATAATCATTTTTTAAATAAATATCTTACCACTGTGTCACTTGTTCGTAATTCTTTCATGAAGTAAAATATTTTATCTATGTTCTCATTATAAATTTATATTTTCTCATTATGTTATAATAGGAAATAATCCAGAATCTGAAAATCCGAATTCATAATGAGAAATATGTATTTATATTCAGAAAATTTAAATTCATGATGAGAAAATATAAATTTATAATGAGAACATTGATAAAATATTTTACTTCATAAATTCACTTCATTATGAATTTACATTTCTCATTATGAATTAATATGTTCCTATTGTAAATTTATATTACCCATTATGGGTTTATATGTTCCTAAAACACATTTCTCAATGTAAATTTCTATGTTCTGATTATAATTTTGAAAGGTTGTAAAAAAGTACACTTCATTCGGTTGAATGTCACAAATAATTTTACCATCATAATTACAATAAATTAATCAAATAATTTTTCAAAGAGAAAGCTACCGAAGATGTGAATAAGATCCTCATCTTATGATTCGGAGCAAAGATACAAGCCGGCCGATTTTAAGCCGCCGCCGCATGTTTCTGCACGAGCCGCGCCGCCGCCGATTTCATCGGCTCACATCGACTTCAACCACGCCGCCGAGAATTGACTAGACTCAGTCAAATCTTACTACCAAAATAGACAACCCACTTAAAATTACAAAAGAAAATATAACTGTCGACTTAGACAACCTTCCACTGAGAAATATATGGATCTTTCTTTGAATTTGGTATCCCACTATATGATGACGTCAATAGATTGTATTTTGATTTGAAAGTCGCATTTATATAAGTCAATTCCAGTATGCGTGGCTATATGTTCCTATAAAACACAATAAACAACAGCTCCTCTATTGCGATTCTTTAGTGTGTCAAAGTAGGTAGAGTTTTACCATTCTTTGGAAGGATTATGATATTCAAGATGTCTGGTCAAATATGCCTCACATGAAAAGCTGCAATTGCAAATATATTTATTAAATTCATCATATTATAAATTTTGGGAATGGATTCCCACTCACAAAAAATAATTGTATGGGAATACAGTTGAACTTCGATTACCGTGATGCTCGGGACCGGGCTAATCACGGATAACCGAAAATCACGGTTAAAAGAGGTAAATTTTTACATGTATAAATTTTATTATTTTTATTTATTTTTGACAAAAACATGTAAATCTGCGTCTATAAATAACTTATCATATCTCTAGGAATACATACATTTATTTAAAAAAATCTTTTATGGAAGTCTGTCTTATGCTTTTAGCTTTTGATTGTCCTTCCAACAAATGAGTTTGTATGCGATATATTTGCATTTTATCTGGTTCTGAAATACTTGGACAATTAAAGTTTTCCAAAAAACCTAACAGAATACTACTAGCCTCTATTGCCTGAGCCAATGTAGGCGTTTCGTCCGCATTTCCTCCATCTGATTCCTCGGAATTTGAATCAAGCTCATCTTCTTGGCTTTGGGTAACCATGTCTACGATTTCGTCTGCATTGTAGATCTGTTCGGTTGTAAGTTGTTCGTTTTTAATGATTTCATCCAAGTCGTCCACAAACATCGTAGCAGATTCATAATCAGCACACACCTTTTCTCCCGTAGATTTCAGTCGACGGATTCCATGACGTTTTTTGAATTTATCCAACCAACCAAATGAATAAGTGCACTCTGAATTCATGTTTAACTCGTCATTCGCCTGAAGTTTAGAAGCAAATTTCAGTTTAAGTTCATACAATATCTCGATTTCAGTTAACTTACCTGAAATTGGAGTTCCCTTAAATCTTTCTTGCCGAAACCATTCATATGTTGCGAATTCCACTTTTGGATTTTCGGATGTTTTTAGATATAGTTTAAGGCCAAGCATTGAATCAGTATCGGAGCAAAATTTTAAAATCCGATCTTTGTTTTTTATTAAATCGGATACAGTTTGAATGCCAACTCCACATTTTTCAGACAACATTTTAAAAGGTACTTTACGTTTTGAGTATTCATTAATCAGCTCCATTTTTTCTTTAATTGAAAGAACCTTTCTTGCTCTTTTCGCGGATTTAGTTTTTGACGGTGGCATGATGTAAGGAAAACACGTCTTGACAGATCAAATTTCACACTGATGAATGAATATGAAATTTGATATGAAAATTACACTTTCATGAAAAAGGGGAATAACCGAATTTTAATATGAGAGATGTGTGTGTATTATACGAAAAAAAAAAACAAACAAGCAGTCACATGGACATGTGCATCACGGATAATAGAGGTAAATCACGGTTAATAGAGGTAAAAAATCAACCACTCAGCTTCACGGTTAATAGATAATCACGGTTAATAGAGTCACGGTTAATCGAAGTTCAACTGTATAATATTAAATTATGGGAACATTGGCTAATATTAACGTATATTGAACTACTTGCCAAAAAAATAAAAGAAATGTATTAAAAACCAATACAACTTGTTCCTTCCATTTTACCAAAATTTTCAAATAATTAGAGGTGATCGAATGACAGAACGAGTCGGCAAATCAGCCGACAGCCGCCGCCGATAATAATGGTTCGGCTTGTAACTCTGATTCGGAGGTTGTGAATATAGTTATTCCTATGGAATTTCGTGTAAGTCGCTTAAACAAAGAATTTCAGTAACACAATATTTTAAATGAGTTAAATAAAATATTCGCTTTGTTGGCATATTATAATAATATTTCAATGAATTAATTCATTATAATAATTCATAAATAATTCATATATAATAAAAATGAATTATAATTTATTAAAATTATTTAAATAGCAGAACATTCTGTATATCTCGTTTCTCATATGTACAGGTCGATCTTTAATTTATATATATAAAAGAGTTGCGTTACTGACTGACTGATTGACAGTCAGATCGTTGACCAGCCCCCAGACCAAACGGCTGAAGCCAGGATCATGACATTTTCAGGGTAGTTCCCAAATATGACGTAAACTTCGACTAAGAAAGGGTTTTACGAAATTCATACTTTTAGGGGGTAAAATGGGACAAAAAGAGATAAACATCGAACCCTCGTCCTGACTTAATGGCACTAGCTATAAACATGAAATTCGGTGTGTTCCTTGCAGTGACCATGCACCGAGCTACAGGTAGAGATTTTTTGAAATTTGTACTTTTAAGGGACGTAGGAAACAAAAAGATATAAAAACGGTACCAATTTAAGTATTGCAGCTATATTCGTGAAAACCGGTATCCACATTTCCCTGACAACGTTGACTTACAACATAAACGGATTTTTCGAAATTTATACTTATAGGGGGTGAGCGGGACAAAAAGGGATAAAAATGGTACCAACTAAAATATTACAGTTAGTAGCGTGAAATTTGACATGTATATTCCTCTGACCATGTATAAGCGCATTTAAGTTGGAGTTTTCAAAATTTGTACTTTTAAGGGTTGCAAGGGACAAAAAGGGATAAAAATGGTACTAATTTAAGTATTGTATCTATAGTCGCGAAATTTTGTGTGTAAATTTCGTTGACAACGTAGAAGCGCAAAACTAAATGGACTTTTATTTTCGAAATTTGTACTTATAAGGGGCGAGCGGAACAAAAAGGGTACCACCTTAGTATTACAGCTAGAATCGTGAAATTTGATATGTATGTTCCTCTGACCAAGTAAAAGCGCAGTAAAATTGAATTTGTATTTTTAAGAAGCGAGCGGTACAAAAAGGGATACAAATAGTTCCAATTTAAGTGTTGCAGTTATTTTCGTGAAATTTGGTGTGTTGTCCTCTAACAACGCAGAAGGGGATTTTTCGAAATGTGTACTTATAAGGGTTGAGCGGGATAAAAATGGTACCAACTAAAGTATTGTAGGTAGGATTGTGAAATTTTGATATTTCAAAATGTGTAATTATTTGGATTCGGTATGAAAGGGGATACACGTGATACCAAATAAAGTTCATGCTTTCAGGAGAAAATGATCAAAATGATACATACTCAGAGTACAGGTCGGAATTATTGTTCGTTCCTTTCGAAAATTGACAGAATTAAGTTTTGCGGGCCTAGGACGGATTTGATTTGCTTTGAATTTGGCACAGTGCCTTATAATTCAACTATAAATATCTATGGTAAAATTGGACCAGATCGGTTCCAATTTAGATATAGCTTCCATACAAATTTCGTTCTACATGTAAATGACACAAAACCTTATATATCAACTAGAAACATCTGTGGTAAAAATGAGCCAGATCGGTTCAGATTTAGATATAGCTCCTATACAAACTTCGCTCCCAATTTTTGTCCTCTATAAACCACATATTTTAACATTTTATTTGGGAAGTTTTCATATTCAAAATTGGCCAAATTTTTGGACGATTTTTCATTTGGTTAATTTTGAATTTATATTTTTCGGTATTGTAGTGTGTCTCCCTGTAAAGGTACGTGGTGCCCTCTAGGTGTGAGGGTAATAATTAGGGCGATTGACAGGGGGGAAAAATATCAACCATGGATAGGTGAATGAGAGGTAAAGGGAAAGGACGAGGGGGGGGGAGGATAAGAGGAAGAGGGGGAGAGGAGAAGAGGAAGAGTGGGAGAGGAGAAGAGGGGCTTCCGTATCTGTTGATTGGGTGATAAGAGGAAATAGGTTGGCTTTTGTTTTCGGCAACCAAGAAATAAATTGAAAATAATCTCAAAAATCCCAAAACACTTAGATAAAAGAAAATGTTCTAAAGCCTTTTGGGCAAGTAAACGAGTATTTTATTGTGCATATTTCGCGAATAAGGCAAACTCTTAAAAATGAACAAAATATTGTCAATAAAATTGTATACTTTAATAAAAAAGGAAACACAAATTACCTCGGAGATACATTACGGCGAGTAGCCAGACCAGTTCAGACCAACGACGAGGTCCTGACCTGACCCGTACGGACGGAAAGACGGACGTGAGCTGTTCCCGGGTAAAGAGGCTGAAATGATGATGGCGTAAAAAGGCGACATAGCAGGTAAGTTATCTCACCGTTTCTTTTTCGTTTGTTGAGGGCAGCAGGAGTTAGGGATGATCTGGGACGTAAGGCCAAGGGATCACCATGGTTAGGGGAGGGCAGGCCGGCGTGCACCCAACTGTGGCACGCCAAGCATTTTGCATGTTCTGGTTCTGAATAGGTGAATATTTGGTAGTTGTCTGTGTAAAATTGTGATCCAACAACAGTTGCATATTTGGTTTTTGTTAGTTGTCCCCTGTGGAATTCGGCTGTGGGAAATCGGCAACCCGTACCCTGAACTAGCCGGGGATGCCATCTGTGGTAAGTCAGACAGCCGGATTCCACGCGATCAGGTAGGAGTGTAGGAGGTAGGCAAGGGGGGCACTACAGTATATTTTATTTTGGGTCATTTTTAATTTTGTGATCAATATTTTGATTTGATCCATTTTTAACTATTAATTCTGCCATGGTGTGCAGAGGGATGTACATGTACTAGTGTACAAAGACGCAAACTGCGTTACATACATCCATAAAACCCTGGTGTTATAACTATTGTTGTGAACTTTGAGACATCTTATAACCTTTCCAGTTCAATTGCAACATCATGCAGGAGCAGCCGTCCGTAACATTTCATCATAGACAAACCAAGTAAATATCTCGTAATTTAAAAACAATGTCGACAAGAAAAAAGAAAACAAATTTGTGAACAAACAAACATCATTCAATTACTGAACCATAACTGCAATTCAGCGACAACAATCACCCAGACAACAACCAACTATACAAAAATATTCGTCGTAGTAGTATTATTTCATTAACAACATCATCCGAAAAAAATTTCACTTCTTCGACATCATCTTCTCGGATCTTAAAACAATTTCAGCTGTAGACAGACACCCGAAACGTAAGCAAATGATGAAGAAGACAGACCTACACTCCATGCGTGCATGATGATGATGTTGACATAACAAATTTTCCAATATTTTTATTTTATTTTATTTTTCCACAAAATAAACAATAACAATTTTCTTTTATGATAATGACCGCTTAAGTGACGGCAGCCACATTTTGCTGCACAAGCACGTGGCCGTGCCCAAGGTGTTGACGGGGTACTATTGAATGAGCGAACAGGTGGTGAGCAGTGGGCCGAAGGTGCAGTTTGGTGAATGACCAGAATAGATGGGAGGGTGTAGTGTAGAAAGTCAAATTTAGCTTTTAATTTGTGGCCACAGCAATGTGGTGAAACCAACCTTAGCAAATTATACTTTGAGGCTGTACAGATATAATTCGGTAATTGAATATTTGATGGCATACTTTTAGGTGGCAAAACATTTCACGTTTAATTACACACAAAGAAAAACATGTGAGAAAGTATGTTTGACAGTTATCCAGAAAAACTTTGCTAGACATTTTTGTGTTACACTATGTAACAAAAAAATAAAGTTTTGTGTCGTAAAGTAAAAAGTCGCCTAAAATAAAACACATCTTTTTCGAAGAAAGTAATTTTTTGTTGGCATAAAAAAACAAGTAAAAACGGAGTTAAGTTCGACCGTGCCGAACTTTATACAGGGATTTCCAATAAGAGGTGTTATTTTGAATCACCCGGTATTTCGGTAGCTGTCACCTTTGAAGCTTTTATTCTTTGACATTTGAAAAGTAGAAACTACGCCATTACTAACATATAGTCGGCCCCGCCGACTATATGATACACTCCACTAACTGAAAACGGGAAGGCTTTTTGTATGTTTCCTAACCATAGTCTAATATGACGTGACCCAATTTTTCAAATCGAGAGGAATATTTGTATCGGGGCTATATCCAAACATGGAATGAAGTGACTAACTTTCACAATAAGTTTTTTCAGTTCAAGTAAACGTGTTATGCTCATTTTGAAGAAATTCGGTGAAAATACGTGGTTTCTGGGGTGGAAAAATTCAATCCGATAGTGAAATTTGTATGGGAGCTATATGTAAATCTGAACCGATCTAACACATTTTCACCACAGGTATTTGCAGTTGAAATATAATAAATATTTTGAAGAAAATCTGTTAAAATATGTGGATTTTAGAGCGGAAAAATTTGGGAGCAAAATTTGTCTGGGATCTATATATAAATCTGAACCGATCTGACCCATTTTCGCCATGGGTGTTACTAATGGAAACATAAGATATTTTGCCAAATTTGAAGAAGATCTGTTAAAATATGTGGTTTCTAGAATAGAAAAAATCAATTCGGGAGCGAAATTTGAATGGGAGCTATATGTAAATCTGAGCCGATCTGGCCCATTTTCACCATGGTTGTTTCTAGTTGAAATATAAGATGTTTTGCCAATTTTGAAGAAAATCTGTTGCAATATGTGGTATCTAGAGTGAAAAGAGTCAATTCGGGAGTGAAATTCGTATGGGGGCTATATCTAAATCTGAACCGATTTTCTTCAAATTAAATAGCGTCCGTCCTTATCCCGAAAAACTTCGTTGTGCAAAGTTTAATTTGGTTCTGGCTACAATTGCGACCTGAATCGTGATTACAAGAATAGATGGACAGACGGACGGACAGACAGACGGACATTGCTAAATCGATTCAAAAAGTGATTCAAATACGATCGGTATAATTAACAATGGGTCTATCTCTCTTCCTTTTGGGTGTTACAAACAAATGCACAAAGACAATACTATCGTGGAGTGTATAAAAATGGAAGGATGATACAGGCTTCGAGAACGGATTGAAATTATTAAAATGATCCGGAATTCCATCGAAAATTCATCCTGACTGATGAGGCCCATTTCCACCTCGGTGGCTACGTCAACAAGCAAAATTGTCGGATCTGGGGCTCGGAAAACTCAAGAGTTATTGTTGAGAAGCCTCTCCATCCTCATCGTGTGACAGTTTGGTGCAGTTTTTGGTCCGGCGGGGTCATTGGACCTACTTTTTCGAAAATGATGTTGGATCAACAGTTACGGTGAATGGATTGCGCTATCGAGAGATGACTAATGATTTTTTATGGTCGGAGTTGGATGGTATTGATGTGGACAACGTTTACTTTCAACAAGACGGCACTACGTGCCACACAAGCACCGAAATCATTGCTCTTTTAAGGGAAAAGTTTCCGGAGCGTGTTAGCTCTCGAAGAGGTGATCACAATAGGCCACCGAGGTCTTGTGATTTAACACCTTGCGGCTTCTTCCTTTGGGGCCATGTGAAAGATAAGTTCTACACCAACAGCCCAGCGCCGTTTCAAGACCTCAAAGATAGAATTCGTGAGGCTATCGAGGACAAAGGGCAGCCACTTTGCGATTTGGTTATGGAAAATTTCATGAAAAGGATATGATCCTGTAAGCGTGGTCATGGTGGCCATTTGGTTGATGTTGTTCATTATTAATGACATGCCTTCATTTTTATTGTGAAATAAACATCCGATCATTTATCTCAAAAAATGTAATTTTCCTTTGGATACCAAAATAACACCTCTTGTTGGAAACTCCGTTATATCCTCCAGCATGGATTGCAGTCCACAGAGGCTATCGATTTTCTAGAGTAACAGTAACATTACAGGAAGATGTTATTTTTTTATTATAGCCAAATCACAACAAATAAAACAAGTAAGGAAGGGCTAAAGTCGGGCGGGCCGACTATATGATACACTCCACCCATTCTATCCAAATACAATTCAATTCGGTAAACAAGTAAGGAAAGGCTAAAGTCGGGCGAGGCCGGCTATATGATACCAATCCCTTTCTATGCCATTGCTACTCCATTAGGTGAGGATTTTGGAAAGTGTTCTATTTATATCATAGACCGATGGTCTTTCACAATGTATGTTTCCAGGTGAAATATAACTTGTTGAACACGTTTTAAAAATTTTTACCCTTCTCATCTATTTGACTATTTGATTTGTAACTCAGAAAGTTGATTCGTGGCCGTCCTGAAACTTATAGTGTACTAGATGAACCCCCGCCCGCTTCGCCAGGCAAAAAAAAAAAACAAACGGTAAAATTAAAATCTGCTTTCATATTGATTTTTCTCCTGATCGGTAATATATGTACCAATTATAATCAATGTACTTCCCTGAGATACTTTAAAAATTGGTTCCATATAGATCACTTTCAATGTAAGTATTGTTAGTTGAATTATGACATGATGTGCAAAATAATATCGAGATCTAATGCACGATGTGGGTTATAGACATGTAATAGAGTAGAATGGGGGACCAAATTTGTATGGGCGCTATACCAAAATATGGACCCATATATTTGACTTTCATAATATGCCTTCTTAGTTGAAATATAATACAAAATGCAAAAGTTGATAAACTTCCGATTCCCACAATTTGTGGGTCCTAGAGGGGTAATAATAAAAATGGGGGCCATTTGTAAGGGCTCTACATTAAAAAGTGGGCCCATATAAATCACTTTCAAAGTAGGTATTCTCAATAAGAAATACATAATATCATCTCCAAAATTTAAAAAACTTCCGATGTAAAATGTGGGTCCTATAGAGGTAATAATTCAAATGGGGCACACTTGGAAGGGCGCTACATTAAAAAGTGGGCCTTTCACTTTCAAAGTAAGTATTTTTTTTGAAATATAACATGATCTGCAAAATTATCAAGATCCAATGTAAGATGTGGTTTCTAGAGCGATAATAGTGTAAACTGGGGGCCCATTCGTATGGGGGCTATTCCAAAACATTGACCTATATAGCTGGCTTTCAAAATACGTGTTTCTAGTGTAATTGTAACATTGTGTGGAAAATTTGATCAGATCCGACGTAAAATGTGCATTTTAGACCAGTAATATCGTAAATCGGATGTACATTTGTATGGGGGCTATATCAAAACATAGACCCATGTGGTCCTCTTTCCCGTGAGCTGTTTCTAGTTCAAATATAACACGATTCTAAAAATTTGGTCATGATCCCATGTAAAATGTGTATTAAGATAGGGTTTAAGGTCCGGGAATTCCAGAATCGGTTTTCCCGGGAATTCCCGGGAAAAAATTTTCAATTTCCCGGGAATACGGGAAATATTAAAAAAATAATTTATTTATTATGTTGATCAATAATTTAATGTTACTATATAAATTGGAATTTTTAGATGTATTTCAAATTCATATGTGTATTTACATTACTGACAATAATAAGTATTTGTTGAGTATATGTTTATATTATATTACTACAAACAAAACTTTTTAAATTCGCTAAATAACCATTTTATGCGAACCCCAGCTAGGGCAATAAAAACTTTCTGTGAGGCTATTTGCAGGATCTTTATCGTGAAATAAAAATATAATGCCGACAATACTATGGCTTACATAATGTAAATTTTCTTGTTTTCCTAGAAGAATCGAGGTGAATATCTTCTTCAAGAACAATTTACTTTACATATGTAGCCAGAAAGAAATGTTCTAAAAATAGGAATACAATAAAAATTGTTCGCCTGGAAACTTTCAAGAGAAATCTAATAGGAATATAAATATATGCTACGATGTATTTAAATGGCCCTTTGTAAGAATAAATGACTGGACTATTTCAATATTTTTATTTTTTATGAATTTGTTAAATTAATGTTATTTTTTTATGGTTCTATTATTTTTACAGTTTAGAATAATCCCCCTGTTTCTATAAAAAATTTTTGTCTCCAGACGAATGAATATTCTAAATTAAATGCGCCATAACATTCTCCGTCATATGAGTTTTTTGTTTCCTTAATTGTTTTCAATTTTGAATCTAGTGTAGGTGTCAGTCACTTCTACCTGCGATATAATTGTCCAATTCTGACGATTAGTCTGCATCTTTTCAAGTTCATAATGAGAAAATGTAATTTATAATCGGAATATGTAAGTTCATGATGAGATGTAAATTCATAACAGGAAATGTAAATTCATTATAGGAGCATAATAATTCATAATCAGCACTGTAAATTTCGTAATGTGAAATGTAAATTCATATTGAGAAATATATATTCATAATAAGAACATACAAATTGATAATGAGATATGTAAATACAAAATGAGAAAATCCAAATTGATAATGAGAAAATATAAATTCTTATTCAGGAATATATATTCATAAAATATAAATTCATAATCAGGAACTCTAAAATTTATAATCCAAGCTATGTATGTACGTTTTTCTATGGATATTTTCGTAGAAACACATATTTTATCAATGTTCTCATTATAAATTTACATTTTCTCAATATGATTTTATATTTTCTCATTATGAATTCATTTTTTCTGAATATGAAAATGTATTTTCTGATTATGAATATTGATTTTCTGATTACAAACTTGTATATTTCATTATGAATTGGTATGTTCCTATTACGAATTAATTGTTCTCAATGAATTATGACCTATATATCTCATTATGAATTAACATGTATAAAAATATAATATATATACATTTACATTACCCATTATGAATTTATATGTCCCTAATATGAATTTACATTTCTCAATATAAATTTGTATGTACGAATATAATCTTGAAAAGGTGTAGAGTAAAATATTTGTAAAATGAAAAATAATTTGTAAAATATTTTGACAATAACATTCGTTTTTAATTTGTAATATGACAGTATTGAAAAAAACACACCAGTTATTAAATGTTGATATTTTAAACCATATTGAACATACCTATAAATAAATTACTTTTTCCCGGGAATGAAAATTTTCATTCCCGTTTTCCCGGGAAATGAAAAAAGTCCGGGAAATTAAAAAAGTCCAAACCCTAATTATAGAGCAGTAATGGTGTAAATTATAGGGATATTTGTATGGAAGCTATATCTAAATCTGAATCGACTTTCTCCAAATTCAATATCAATTGTCCTTGGCCTAAAAAAGTAACTTCTGCCAAATTTCATGACAATCGGACAGCAATTGCAACCTGTAGAGTGCGAACAAGCTTAGATGCTCAGCAGACGGACGGACGGACAGACAGACAGCCGATCCGTATACTTAAAGGTGGGTCTAGCTAAATTATTTCTTGGTGTTACAAACATTTGGCGCGAAACTAACTTATAATACCCTATTCCACGAAGTGGTGTAGGGTATAAAAAATATTTAAACAAAATCGGAGATATATTTTTCTTAAAAATTAAAAAAATATTTTTTGTTTTTAAATTAAAAAAATAGGAAGACTTTTCAGTATTGAATACTATGACAAAGGAAATTTCCGATTATCTTAACTACAACCAAAGATATGAGATCTTTAACAAATGCATTGACTTTTTTATTTAAAAATGACATAACTTTCTCGATTTTGAATTTAAAACATTTTTTTTTAAATCTTGCTTATAACCTGAAACTGAACCTACGTACATATTTTCACTGAAATCGCAGACCTAACATGAAATTATTGATCAGTTTCCCATGGAAGTACTCATATATGTTTACTGAGAGTCAGGATATATATAAGTCGGTTTAGCCCACTGACGTTTTCTTACTTGTTTTCCTTGTTCAGAATCAATTTTCATCGGGTAAAACTCAATAACTTTTGATTTAGTGAACTTTTTGTAGCTTGAAAAAAATTTAAACTAGTCAAGAACCCAAGAACGAAAAAAATAAAAATTTTACTCTTCTCGAAAAGAAACTTTTTTCGAAAAATGAAAAAGCAGTCAAGAACCCAAGGACGAAAAAAATAAAAATTGTACTCTTCTCGAAAAGAAACTTTTTTCGAAAAATGAAAAAGCAGTCAACTTTGGACTGATTTATCAAGTATACCCGATTGTCCGATTTCCAATGTTAATATCTCAAAATAATAATAATTGGGCTCTCAAATGTTTAATTGAGGTACACTATTTTTCATAGCTTGCGCTTAATTTTGCGTTAATAATATCGCTATACATCGAATCTGAGAAAATATATTTTGTTGTAAGTTTTTACATTTTATTTTCCTCCATTTTCATTATTTCCAATACTACCTACCTGTTGTTGAAAATATTTAGCACTTTTTAGGTTTTCCTGTTTTTTTTTTCTTTATTGATCATTTATTTATTTATTTATATAAATAACATTACATACTATAAATTTCACTAAACAATAAATTTTACATTTTACATATAACAAAGCATTCAATTCAAAATTTTTCGTAACTACGACAAAAAATTAAAAAAGAAAAAAATCAACAAAATAATTAATATCGTTAACATACGGATTTGTTGTGGACTCATCATTGAATTGACAAAACAACAAGGAAATTTACAATTTTATTGTAAAATCTATAAAATGCTTCCTTTAACTAACAGACGTTTGCAAAATCTAAAGGAGTTTTTGTGGAGTTTTCTTCGGGGGGTGGCGGAGTTTATGCAGACATTTATAGACATTTAAAAATAGTGGGAGAAGAAAACTAGATAAAAAACAATATATCAACAATAGTAGACAAGATAATCAGTTCTAAGAGGAGAGAATTATGCATGTAAATGACTGCACACATGAACATTTCCAATATATGCGGAAAGAAGGGGATGCAATAAAGTTGCCTAGACTTTCAGATTTTCTACATCAATTTGTTTAAGCTTTTAAATTGTAAATTAACTCTAACTTGTGTTTGGGTCTGCAAGAGAAAATGAAAATGATTTATACATTAACTAATTTTATTTCATACATTAGTATTAATTTGCATTTTAAATGAGAAAACGAATTGATCTGGAAAATCGGAAAAATACGATTGTTTTATTTTTAATCCCTCTCTCGAAAAATATTGGATTTCCTCATGTGTGCCGAGTTTTGAGTGGTGAATACATGATTTTTGTAGGATGCTAAATTTGTATTATTCTGGGATTTAATTGGAAGTCTTTTAGTATTTCTGCACTATGAACTTTTACGTTTTTTGCAATTTAATGAATATTAATTTTCTTTTTAAAAGAGAAAACGAATTGATCTAGAAAATCGCGAAGCCACGAGTGTTTTATTTTTAATCCCTCTTTCTGAAAACATTGCAATTTCTCATGTGTGCCGCATTTTGAGTGGTGGATATTCGATTTGGAGGATTTTGGATTTGAATTATTCTGGGATTTAATTAAATTTTTAATTGGAATTTTTCCTCTATGAAGTTTTACATTTTTACGATGTAATGAATATTAATTTGTCTTTTAAATGGGAAAACGAATTGATCTAGAAAATCGCGAAATTACGGGTGTTTTATTTTTAATCCCTCTTTCTGAAATTTCTCATGTGTGCCGATTTTTGGGTGGTGAATATTTGATTTTTATGGAGAATGCTGAATTTGAATTATTCTGGGATTTAATTGGATTTTCAGTTGGAATTTTTCCACTATGAGATTTTCATATTTTTCATTTTAATAAATATTCGTTTGTTTTTTAAAGGAGTAATCGAATTGATCTAGAAAATCGTGAAGTTACGGGTGTTTTATTTTTAATCCCTTTTTCTGAAAATATTGGAATTTCTCATGTGTGCCGAATTTTGAATGTTGGATATTTGATTTTTTGGGTGATGCTAAAATTGTATTATTCTGGGATTTAATTGGATTTCAATTGGAATTTTTGCACCATGAAGATTTACATTTTTTACGATTTAATAAATATTTACTCGCCTTTTAAAGGAGAAAACGAATTGATCTAGAAAATCGCAAAGTTATGGGTGTTTTATTTTTGATCCCTCTTTCTGAAAATATTGGTTATTTTCATGTGTGCCGATTTTTGGGTGGTGAATGTTTGATTTTTATGGAGAATGCTGAATTTGAATTATTCTGGGATTTAATTGGATTTTCAGTTGGAATTTTTCCACTATGAGATTTTCATATTTTTCATTTTAATAAATATTCGTTTGCTTTTTAAAGGAGTAAACGAATTGATCTAAAAAATCGCAAAGTTATGGGTGTTTTATTTTTAATCCCTCTTTCTGAAAATATTGGAATTTCTCATGTGTGCCGAATTTTGTGGTTTGGGTCTTTCAAATTTTAGGTAGATGCTGATTTTTGAATTATTCATTTAATTGGAATTTTGTCCACTGTCTAATTAGTCAACCTAAAGTTTGAGCTAACCGTTAGTTAGCTAACTTAAGGTTAGACTTAACATTTATAAGTCTTGATTAGCTACAATCAGTAGTTGTGAATTGGGATTTGAAAAACAATATTCTATTTTTAACTTGTCTGATTAAGCTAAAGTTAGAGCTAAATTTAGGTGAAGTTAGCTAAATGTAGGTAAAGTTGGCTAAATTTTAGGTAACTTCAAATAAACTTTGTTCAAATTTAGCTAACTTGAGCTAAAATTAGTTAAAGTCAGCTAAAATTTAGCTCTATTCGGCTTAACCAACTAAATAGCTAAACTTAAGTAAAGTTAGCTAAATTTTAGCTAATTTTTAGCTAACTTTAACTAAATTTATCTGACTTTAGCTAGTTAGTTTCTAATCACACGTCGTAAAAATGCACGTTGGGTTTTAAATTCCAAATTTTATTTACCATTGGTAATTTTTAGCTAACTTTATATAAGTTTAGCTAACATTATCTAAATTTAGCTAAAATTAGTTAAAGTCAGCTAAAATTTGGCTAACTTTAGCTTAACCAACTAATTTAGCTAAATATAGCTAAACTTGATTAAATTTAGCTAAATTTTAGCTAACTTTATATAAATTTAGCTAGTTAGTTGTTTATCTAATTTTGTCTAATCGCAAATCGTAAAACTGCACGTTCGGGTTTAAATTCTAAATTTTCTCTGCTAATTATTTATCATTGGTAATTTTTAGCTAAAGTTTAGCTAACATTACTTAAGGTCAGCTAAAAGTTAGCTATCTTTAGCTTAACCAATAGCTAAATTTAGCTAATTTTAGCTTAACAAACTAAGTATCTAAAGTTAGCAAAATTTTAGCAAGCTTTAGCTAACTTTAACTAAATTTAGCTAACTTTAGTTAGTTAGTTTATAATCACACGTCGTAAAAATGCACGTTCGGTTTTAAATTCCAATTTTTATTTACCATTGGTAATTTTTAGCTAAAATTTAGCTAACTTTATATAAGTTTAGCTAACATTATGTAAATTTAGTTAAATTCACCTAAAATTTGGCTAACTTTAGCTTAAACAACTAAATTTAGCTAAAGATAGCTAAACTTGATTAAATTTTGCTAAATTTTAGCTAACTTTATCTAAATTTAGCTAGTTAGTTGGTTACCTAAATTTGTCTAATCATACATCGTAAATATGCACGTTCGGGTTTAAATTCTAAATTTTCTTTGCTAATTATTTATCATTGGTAATTTTTAGCTAACTTTAGCTAACATTACTTAAAGTCAGCTAAATGTTAGCTGTCTTTAGCTTAATCAATAGCTAAATTTAGCTAACTTTAGCTTAAAAAACTAAGTAGCTAAAGTTAGCAAAATTTTAGCAAACTTTAGCTAACTTTAACTAAATTTAGCTAACTTTAGTTAGTTTCTAATCACACGTCGTAAAAATGCACAATTCCAAATTTTATTTACCATTGGTAATTTTTAGCTAAAATTTAGCTAACTTTATATAAGTTTAGCTAACATTATCTAAATTTAGCTAAAATTAGTTAAAGTCAGCTAAAATTTGGCTAACTTTAGCTTAACCAACTAAATTGCTAAATTTAGCTAAAGATGGCTAAACTTGATTAAATTTAGCTAAATTTTAGCTAACTTTATCTAAATTTCGCTAGTTCTAATCACACATCGTAAAACTGCACGTTCGGGTTTAAATTCCAAATTTTCTCTGCTAATTATTTATCATTGGTAATTTGTAACTAAAGTTTAGCTGACTTTATATAAATTTAGCTAACATTATATAAATTTAGCTAACTTTATTTAACATTGCATAAAGTTAGCTATCTTTAGCTTAACCAACAGCTTAACCAATAGCTTAATTTAGCTAACTTTAGCTTAACAAACTAAATAGCTAAAGTTAGCAAAATTTTAGCAAACTTTAATCAGTTATCTAATGTTGTCTAATCACACATCGTAAAAATGCAGGTTCGGGTTTATCATTGCTAATGTTTAGACAATTTTAAACATTTTCATTCATTTGAAATGAAATTTGAACTCATTTTTGGGGTGAAAAATTTTCCTCTAATATTTTTTGTAAATACTAAAACCCAAAACATTTCAATTTCTTCAGTTTTGTAAGCTATTCCTTTCAAATTTCTTATTAAATGTTTAAACTCTAAACTTGCCTTTCCTAGTAACGATTATCTTGTCTGGATAGATTTGCTAATTTTGTTTGTTTGTTTGTTTTTCTTTCTATGTTACAATTACATTTTAAAAGTAGTATATTTTAGTATGATATCTTTCCAACATTGTGGAGTGGAGTGGTGTGTGGAGGCATTACACATTTCGACTTATATTCCTAAATAAAATAATAATAACAACAAGTGTAAAAATAGTTTCAGTATTTTTGTTTGTTTGTTTCTGCTTTTGCCTTTGTTCACATTCACATTTAATTTGTTTTCGGGTCGGTTCATCAGGATTCTAGAATTGTTATTCTTAAAAATATACTCGTACATACATACATACAATATATATGTTTTCCTTTGCACTAATTAATTACATATAATTAATTGTTATTCCCTACTTACGAAATTCTTTGTATTTCGTTTAGCATTTTCATTTTAATTTTCTTCTTCTTCTTTTATTTCTAAAACTAAATTTTCACATCGTGGCATTTTGTGGGGATTTGATATTTGACTCTGACTTGGGGGGTTTGTTTTGTAAATTTTGTCAGTTTATTTTTTTTGTTTCAATAAATTAGTTTCCCCCACAACAACAACAAAAGAAAAATAAAGAAATCCACGCAACTGACGTAGTCCTCTGGGGCTTTGTGGGAGTGTGCCGCCAGCAGCCATCAAAGCTCTGATTGAAGCTCGTTGTTAGTAACTCTGATATTCCTTTTGGTTTTTTCTGTTTTCTTTTTGAATTTGAAATTGTTTTCGGTTATTTTTTGCTTTTGTTTCTATTATCATTAGGGTTTTTGTTTTGTTAAAAAATGTTTAACATTTATACGAGGTAAATTTGCAACTACAATTATTTTGTTGATGTCGTTGAAGACGACTTGCCCGTTCGGCAATTCATCTTCCTTTAGGCCATTCATCAATGCCATGCGAAGAGCACGTGACTTACTAACAGATAGCCCGTGGACACTATAATGCTGCCGATCATTACCGGGAAACCAACTCTGCAAAGTATAAAGAGAAGAGAGTAAATTGTAAAGTGTGAACGATCATATTTATCGTTCAATACTTACTTGAAGAACTGCAAGAATGTAAATTTGTAGCCGTGCTGCTCAGCAACACCGGCACAGACAACATTCGCCGAAGCACCAATGAGAGTACCATTGCCTGGGAAAAGAAGAGAACAAAAGGCAGAGGCTCAGTAATTGTCATTATATTAATAAATCTAAGATTTAAAAGAATAATACAACTAAATATGTATTAATAAATAATGTAACAACATTTGCTTTCTAAACTCCAAAATGTTATTTAAACAAATTTTTATTGATATTTTTTAATTTTTTATGGAAATTTTTATTTATATATTTTTGTTTACAATTCCAAATTTCAACATTCTATATTTATAATCTCATGAAAAAACAAGTAAGGAAAGGCTAAAGTCGGGCGGAGCCGACTCTATGAAACACTCCAGTTTCTATCCTATTACAATTCAATTCGGTAAAAAAGTGAAATCGGGAAGGATTTTTGTATCCTTCCAAAAAAGATAAATCGGAAAGAACATCTGTATGGAGGTATATTGAAACATGGAACGATGTGACCCACGTGTATGTTTATAGGTGAAATATAATATGTAAAGTTTGGCTAAGATCGGTTAAACATTTGGGAGCAGCAATTGTATATATACAAATAAAAGTATATCTAAATCTGAACCGATCTTACCCACTTTCACCATAGGTGTTTCTAGTTGGATTATAAGATGTTCTGCCAATTTTAAAGAAAATCGGGAACAATATGTGGTTTCTAGAGCGGAAAAAGTCAAATCGGGTGCGACATTTGTATGGGGGCTATATCTAAATCTGAACCGATTTCCTCCAAATTCAATACCGATCGTCCTTGGGCAAAAAAATAACTTCTGCCAAATTTCATGATATTCGGACCATAATTGCGACCTGTAGAGTGCGAACAAGCTTAGATGGACAGCAATTGGCAGACGGACAGACAGACATCGGTAAATCGAATCAGCTGGTGATTCTAAGCCGATCCGTATACCTAAAGGTGGGTCTAGCTCGATTATTTGTTTGTGTTACAAACATTTGGCGCGAAACTAACTTATAATACCCTAGTCAATGAAGTGGTGTAGGGTATAAAAAGTGACACCACTTTTTAAACACCCTTCTTCTACAGGGATAATAACTTCAACTTCAATTATTCATAGATTTTCTTCAAATAGGGCATGTTTTCTTCGCTAAAATGCAATATATCATAAAATAAAACTAAATTTATATATTTATATATGTAATTTATAAAAGAGTTGCGTTACTGACTGACTTATCATTGATCAGCGCCCAGACCAAACGGTTGAAGCCCGGGTCATGTAATTTTCAGGGTAGTTCCTAAATATGACGGAGACGCGGACTAAGAAAGGGCTTTACGAAATTCGTACCTTTAGGGTGTGAAATGGGACAAAAAGGGATAAACATCGAACCTTCGTTCTGACTAAACGGCAGTAGCTAGAAAATTGTACTTTTAAGGTAGAAAAGAGACAAAAAGGTATAAAAATGGTACCATTTTAAATAATACACCTTTATTCCTGAAAATCGATATTTTAATTTTTCTCGTAGGCTTGCTACATAAATGGATTTTTTGAAATTTGGGACAAAAAAGGATAAAAATGGGACCAACTAAAGTATTACAGCTAGAATCGTGAAATTTGGTATGTAAATTCCTCTCACCACATATAAGCGAAATATAATTGGATTTTTGCACTTTTAAGGGGCGAGCGGAACAAAAAGGGATAAAAGTGGTACCTTAGTTGGTGTTGCAGCTAATTTGGTATGTAAATTCCTCTGACCACGTAGAAGTGCAGTAAAATTTGATTTTTAGTAATTTGTACTTTTAAGGGGACAAATAGTGATAAAAATGGTTTACAACCCTTTAATTACGTAAACGTAATCGTAATTTTTGTTCGAAACTGTGTAGAAAGAATAGTACATACGAAGGGAGTTAAGCTAAAATTGTGCCATTCGACAAGCACATTCCTTTGACTGTGTATGATTGCTATCTAATAGGAGATTTCCAAATTACTATTTTAGATTTATCTACATTCACCAAAATAAATACTATCGAAAATAGAGATAGATGAAGCTTTTAACAGATAGCTGTCTTTTCCGCAAAGTAGCGGACACTGCTATTCTTCTATAATTTATAAGCTTTCGTCAGGAGGCTTCGTAGCGACTTTTCAAATCACACCAAGTATATGGGCATCTCTCAGTGACCCGGACGCGACATTAGCACTAAACTACGCCAAAACCAAGAAAGAAACTGAAAAAGTCGATCAGCCTTTTTTAAATATATCGTCAGGATTTAGTACAAAATTATAAACAATTTTACATCGAAACGGACGCGACAAAAAACAGAAGTACTTTTGAAGATCTCATGGAAATATACAAAGTTCAGCGATTTTCTGAGAACTTTGTTTTACCTTATATACATGTAAATGAAGGTCTGAGGATATATTTTATTCGTAGATTTATGAAATATGAAAATTATCTCTTAAGTTCTTTAATTAGGTACAGCAGAAATACGGACGGGAGTAGTATTTTTGTGTCTAATTTTCAGAAAAAAACTTCCAGTTTTACAGAAAATTTTAAAATCATAAAAAATATTTTTCAAATTTTTTCTTATCTCTTAAAAACAAACAAGTAAGGAAAGGCTAAAGTCGGGCAGGGCCGACTATATGATACACTCCACTTTCTATCCGAAAACAATTCAACTCGGTAAAAAAGTGAAGAATTTTTGTATGTTTCCTAATCATAGGCTAATATTACCTGATCCAATTTGTCAAATCGGAAATATTTATATCGGTGCTATATCCAAACATGGAATATAGTGACTAACTTTCACAATAAGTTCATCCAGTTCAAATATAACGTGTTAAGCTCATTTTGTGAAAATTCGTGCTTTCTGGTGCGGAAAAAGCCTATCCGAAATTTGTATGAGAAATTTTTGGGGCGAAATTTGTATGGGAGCTATATGCAAAATCTGAACCGATGACCCATTTTCACTATGGGTGTTTCCAGTTGAAATATGAGATATTTTGAAAGATTTCAAGAAGATCTGTAAATATATGTGGTTTATAGAGTGGAAAAAGTCAAATCTCTCGATTTGTGTGGGAGCTATATATAAATCTGAACCGATCTGAACTATTTTCACCTTAGGTGTTCCTAGTTTAAATATAAGATGTTTTGCCAAATCTGAAGACAATCTGATATAATATGAGGTTTCTAGAGCGGAAAAAATCAAATCGGGAGCGACATTTGTATGGGAGCTATATATAAATCTGAACTGATTTAATCAATTTTCAGCACAGATGTTTCTAGTAGAATTATAAGGTAATGCAAGGTAATTTGAAGCAAATCAAGTGAAATATGTGGTCTCTGGAGCGGAAAAAGTCAAATCGGGAGCGAAATTTGTATGGGAGCTATATATAAATCTGAACCGATCTAAAACATTTTTACCACAGTTGTTTCTAGTTGAAATATAAGATGTTTTAAAGAAAATCTGTTGTAATATGTGGTATCTAGAGTGAAAAGAGTCAAATCGGCAGTGAAATTCGTATGGGGACTATATCTAAATCTGAACCGATTTTCTTCAAATGAAATAGCGTTCGTCCTTGTACCGAAAAACTTCGTTGTGCAAAGTTTCATTTGGTTCTGTCTACAATTGCGACCTGTATCGTGATTACAAGAATATATGGACAGACAGACGGACATTGTTAAATCGATTAAAAAAGTGATCGGTATAATTAACAATGGGTCTATCTCTTTTCCTTTTGGGTGTTACAAACAAAAGCCGTTACGGTCAATGGCGAGCGCTATCGAGCCATGCTGACTGAATTTGTGTTTCCACAAATTAATCAACTAAAGAGTGATTTTTTTGAGGTTAGGATTTTCATGCATTAGTATTTGACAGATCACGTGGGATTTCAGACATGGTGTCAAAGAGAAAGATGCTCAGTATGCTTTGACATTTCATCATGAATAGACTTACTAACGAGCAACGCTTGCAAATCATTGAATTTTATTATCAAAATGCGTGCTCTGTTAAGAAAGTTCAGAAAGAAAGAAATTGTGTTCAGCGACGAAGCTCATTTTTGGCTCAATGGGTACGTAAATAGGCAGAATTGTCGATTTTGGAGTGAATATCAGCCAGAAGCATTGCAAGAGCTACCAATGCATCCAGAAAAAGTCACAGTTTGGTGCGGTTTATGGGCTGGTGGCATCATTGGACCGTACTTCTTCAAAGATGATGCGAATCGTAACGTAACTGTGAATGGTGAGCGCTACCGTGAGATGATATCCAACTTTTTTTTGCCCAAAATGGAAGAACTGAACTTGGTTGACATGTGGTTTCAACAAGATGGCGCTACATGCCACACAGCTCGCGATTCTATGGCCATTTTGAGGGAAAACTTCGGAGAACAATTCATCTCAAGAAATGGACCGGTAAGTTGGCCACCAAGATCATGCGATTTGACGCCTTTAGACTATTTTTTGTGGGGCTACGTCAAGTCTAAAGTCTACAGAAATAAGCCAGCAACTATTCCAGCTTTGGAAGACAACATTTCCGAAGAAATTCGGGCTATTCCGGCCGAAATGCTCGAAAAAGTTGCCCAAAATTGGACTTTCCGAATGGACCACCTAAGACGCAGCCGCGGTCAACATTTAAATGAAATTATCTTCAAAAAGTAAATGTCATGGACCAATCTAACGTTTCAAATAAAGAACCGATGAGATTTTGCAAATTTTATGCGTTTTTTTTTTAAAAAAAGTTATCAAGCTCTTAAAAGATCACCCTTTAGTTTCAAAAAGACGGCGCAACTTGCCATACAGTACTCATAAAATCGATTTGTTGCAAAATCAATGAGGTTACAACTATATTTCCAGAAGAATGAGGTTACAACTAAATATATTTCCAGAAGTGGTCCCATCGTTCGTGCGATTTAACGCCTCTGGATTACTTTTTATGGAACTGTATTCAGTCATTGGTTTATGCCGACAATGTCTCTCAATGTATATCGAGCGAGATATCACACTACACGCTTTGTTGTAGATGGATTCTCATCCGACGAGCAGTAAGGTACTCTTGCGATCTGTCTTTTCTGTCCTTTTTCTTGGATGGAACTTCGAATCCAATTTACTAATTCGCTGATGACAGTAAACTCTGTCATTCATAGACCATGTTTTCAAGAAATTCATGACAAAAGGCGATGGATGGATGAATCACTTCGCCAGGAATTACTGCCCATTTCCGAATGGGGTCGAATGAATAGCGTTGATAATTATGTGCTTAAGGCTCAGTGCTCCTTTTCGCCTCACAAGCGATTCACTGATCCAATGGTTTCGTCGATGTCTATGCTCTTGATGTTCAGGGGAATGAAGATGCTATGTTATGATCTAAGTTGGATAAAACATACATATATTACTTCTAAGATGGCTAAGCTTCTTGAAACGGTCTAAGAAATACTTCACTCCCTCTGACCTTCTCAATATCTACACTCTCATATATGGTCAGGAGATCCAAGATCGTGTTCAGAGATCCAAGATCGCGTTCTGAGATCCAATATCGTGTTCTCTCTTCATCATCGTCTTAATGTGGGGTGTGTGTCGCTGTTCTATCGATACTTTTATTGTGTTTGTTCTTCGGATATTCGTAATATTATCGCGTACTTGAGGTCGTTCGGTAGAGATACGCGACTTTAAACGATCTCGCACCCATTTATTGTCGATGAGATAGTGAAAAAATTTAAGTTCAGGTGGTAGATTAACTATATCCCTTCACAACCATAATGAGAGGAACGTATAAGGTGTAATCGCAAATGGGGCAATGGTCAGTCCGAAATATAAGGGATTATCGAAAGTTGTACGAGAGTAGTTTATTCACAACGGCATTAGCCGACGTTCATGAGATCGTAATTAAGTAAACCGACGCAATAATAAATGGTCAATAAGAAGCGGGGAAAGGGCGATGCAACACGGGCAATATCTGGCACAACTTACCTCCCAAGCACGCTCCAAATGCTAGCGCCCATACCAACGGCTGTAAAGGTAAGTTCAGCGCACTATTTTGAGCTAATGATATGGTGATCTTGACCATCATGGTGGTCAATGGTATATTGTCAACAAAGGCTGAGGCTATGGCAGATACCTGGAACAAACACTTTGCATTAGACTCCTCATCTTAAAGCCAGCTAGAGAGAGTTGCCACTTACCCATAAAATAATTAACACAGCCACCATCAAACGTGACTCTTCGCTCACACCGAGAATAATATTTTCCGTCATATTGCCAATCCACTCGATTAGACCCAACTCGGAAAGGGCTTCCATCAGAATAAACAAAGCGGCAAAGAACAACAGCGTGGACCATTCCACGCGAGCCAAAATGGCTTCCATATCTTCAATATCGGCCAGAATAATCAAAAATATGGCACCCAACAAAGCAGTCCAGCCCAGAGAGAGGCGTTGCAGCTCCGGAACGGAATGCAAAAAGAACAGACTTATCACAAACACCAAGGCACAGGAGCATTTGATGAGCAAAGGTTTGTTGCGTATCGGATACTAGTGAGAGAAAGAGAGAGAGAGAGAGAATATTAAAATAAAGCACTGGAATAAGAGAGAGAGAGTACGATAATACTTTTGCCTGCAAATTTTCCAAGGTCTGCTGGTAGTTAATGGCCGGCTCAACGGCGGTGGACATTTTCTTCTTCAGCGAACGCTTCAAACGATTCACTTTCTTCATCAGCGTCTGGCGCACCAGTTCCTCATCCTTGGAGTAAGAGGACAGACTGGCGGCGGCTCGTTTCCACACATGTATCTCATGCCGCAGTTCCTCGACTTCGGGAGATTCCTTGAATTGTAAATCACTGATGTTGCGGAACTTGTAACGTAATTGAATGTAGGTTTGGAACATCACCAAAGCCACACCGGGTAGCATGTGGAGGGTGAAGATGGCAAAATTGACACCCTGGAAAGGAAGGATTATATACAATTTGATATTTTTGCGAATCTGTGATTCAAACTTACATTTTTCGATATGAAACTATTTGAGGCAATGATAACATTTGGGGGATCACCCACAGGCGTCAGGGCACCACCGATATTCGAGTAGATGACCATGCACATCAGTATAGGAACCGGATTCAGCGACATAACCTCACACAGACGTATAGTAACGGGAGTCATTAGTAAAACGGTGGTAACATTGTCCAAGAAAGACGACAGCACAGCCGTGAACAGGCACAGGCAATTGATCAGAGGCCAAACATGACCATTGGTGATCTGTAAACACAGAAGATTATTACTCAGTCTTTATAAGAAAGTCTCCTGCGGTGGTTTACCTTATAAGCATACACAGCCAAGTAGTCAAAAACACCCGTCTCCGACAATATGGCCACCAAGATCATCATGCCGAATAGCAAAAGCAATGTTTCCACATCAATCCAACCCATGATGGTGACCATGGAGGGTCGCGAATTCAAGGCGGCCAATATGCCCACCGACAATGTCGAGGCAATAATGGCCGCAAATGTCCGATTTACAATCTCCCAGATAATCATGATGTACAGGCCACACAGAACGACGGCGGCATAGATGACGCCCTCCTTTTTGTAGATCGGCGACTCATCTATGCTCAGCTGGACGGGCATCTCGGCTTCGATGCTCGACACAAAGTGCAGTGTCAGCTCGGTCAGATTGGTATTGTTGAGGAAATCACCATCGAGCGGCTTAATTTGGAACTGATGCGACTTGTGTGTCTCACGCGTCGTGTCCATGAATTCCGGATAGACCAGGTCAAGTTTCCAGATTTGCGAAACAATTTCATCGTAGGCCTTCTCACCGGATTCATTGAAATAGCTACGCTCCACAAAGATCTCTAGCATTGGCGGCGGTCGCTGCAGGGCATCGGTGACGGCTTCGGATTCTTGCAGGCGGAATGCTCCAGTCAGGCTTAGGCCTATTCGTGTCAGTTCGGCGGTTGTTATGGGGAAAACTGGAAAGAGGGCGAAAATATATGTGGAATTAAACTCGTGAGTCACTACTTGATTACTTATTATCCACTGAACTAGTTATTTGTATTAAAGGCACTAGGCCCGCTTTCGACCGAATGCTCCGTATCGGGTCATTTCAGGATACACTTCAACATCGAGCACGAAGTTAATAGGAGCAAGCCCAAGGTAAATTTACAGGGACAAATTCAGGCAGCTTATGTAAGCTCATCCGTCACCAGAAGTTATGATACAAGATGTGCTAGGTCTGGAAAGTTGATCACATCACGAACACATTCTACACGTCCAATTCCACCACGGAAAATCAGCCAGACGTGGTGGACACCGAAGCTAAAGCAACTCAGGAATGAAATTAGAAGGTTTTTCAACAAAACCAAAGGAGAGTATAACCCAGCTGGGGAACTTATCAAGCGGCTGCGAGAAACTTCAAAAGAGAACTGGAGGCTATGCTGAACATACAACTCATCGATACGCCACGCCACAAGCGGCCCTTCGGCTTAATGGATCGGGCATGCCATTCGAGACCACACATGGATATGGCTCGGCCCTGAAATGCATGGATAGCATAGAAGGAACGGATGGGCGTGCGGACTACATGTCAGCGAGACAATCCAAAACAAAAACTTTAGGGTAACGATACCCAACCGCGAAGATTCGGAGTATAGACCTGAATCCCTAGATCCCTAGAGAATATCCATCAAACTCCTCAATGGTAAAACCTTTAGGGTACCGATACCCAACCGCGAAGATTGGGCGTCAGACAGCGTCATGGAAGTTGATGGAATCTCAATCTTCAACGACGCCTCGAAAATGGAGAAGGGCGCGGGATCAGGTCTATACTCCGAATCCCTAGATCTGAGAATATCCATCAAACTCCTCGATGGTAAAACCTTTATGGTACCGATACCCAACCGCGAAGATTGGGCGTCAGACAGCGTCGTGGAAGCTGATGGAATCTCAATCTTTACCGACTGCTCGAAAATGGAGAAGGGCGCGGGTTCTGGTCTATATCCGAATCCCCAGATCTGAGAATCTCCATCAAACGTTCCGATGAATACAATATCTTCCAGATTTTGAAACGAGACTTACCTCCGACTAAATTCAAAATCTATGTCGATAGTAGGGCTGCTCCCAAGGCCTTAGACTCGAGAACCATAAAAACATGTTGCACCATGGTCTTATGTCTTTCCTTGACCCCAACTCAGGCGCATGATATTACGCTCTGCTGTGTACCAGGACGTAGCAACGTCTATGCCAACGAATTTGCAGATGAGTATACTAGGGTAGGCTCCAGTGCACTTTTAGAAACCGCGACCCTGGATGTGGCATCCCGTTCGTGATCGAGGTGGGAATCAGTACAGGGAACAGCGGGATAGCTCGATTCCTAAGGTTGATCATTTATGTGAGACGCACCATAGGGCTACTCTCCTTCGACAAGCGTACACTAGATATTCTTACAGGGGCGCGCATGAAACTTCCATTTAAAGTTTTCTGGAGAAGCTTTTTTATTGAAGAAGAGCAGGGAATTGTATAGCACCTGCTTTGTACTTGTGAAAGACTGCAAGAGTACCGTCTCGCCTACTTAGGGTGCAGGCTCTTCGATGACCTTAGTGCTCCTGTTAAACCTCTCGTCCGATTTGTGGAGAAATCCTCCTGGTTCAAGAGAGCCAATGGAAATGGCAATCAACATATGAGATAATCCCACTTTTTCCTTCCCTCACCATTCATTACTTCACCCGAACTTCTCTATCCTCAGCCTGAATTAACCATCCTATATCCTCTCTATTACTGGCGGCAACCTCTACAACCTAACTTAACCCCTCAATATGTCCATCTCCACTCTGATGTTACCCGATATGTGGAAAGTGGGTAGGGTGGTCCCTGTTCTCATGCCAGGAAAGCATGCAAGCCAAGGTGAGTCTTTCAGACCCATCACCTTATTGTCACCAATTTCAAAGACTATTGAGGCGCTACTCCTGCCAAGCTTGACCAGACTCCTACTTCCAGCAGAGCATCAGCATGGATTCCGCAAAATGCATAGTAAATGGGAGAAGACCTTGAGAACGAACGGTTCTCGTGGCTCTCGGCCTGTCAAAAGCTTTTGACACGGTTGATCACGCCATTCTCTTCAGAGGTATCCTCGAATCTGAACTCCCCAGCTCGCAGAAGAGATGGTTAGTGAACAACCTATGTGGGCGTCCGTCATTCGTGGAGTTCAGGAACCGGAGATCAAAACAACGTAGAGTTAAACAGGGAGTACCTCAGGGTGGAGTTCCCTCGCCGATACTATTTAACTTCTATCTCTTCAAACTCAAACCTCCCCCAGGGGTTGAGATAATATCATTAACGTAGACAACTTTGCAGCCGTATCAACACCTATTTACAACATTTGGTGGAATTTTTCAATGCAAGAAACTTGAAACTGTCCCCGGCAAACTTTTCAAAACCTGGACTAAGCAAGTTGCACTTGAGTTGGCTGTTGAAGTCGACGGCCAAAGAATTCCAAAAGTAAGTCATCGCAAAATCTTTGGGGTGGCCCTAGACAGCCTTCTCAAGTCTTCAGCGCATGCCACCGCATTTGCAATAAGGTAAGCAATAAGGAATGATGTCCTCAAATAACTCGCCGGTAGCACTTGGGGCAAGAAACGAAGGTCCTACAAGAACACTGTGAGATGCTGACAAAACAGTTCCTCCTTGGATGCCATCGAGGGGGATCATCCAAATTTCCAGCTCACAGAGTTGGAAAGCCTCCATTACGATAGCCTTAAATGGATATAAACAAAAAATTGGTGGCCGCCCTCCACCTATTGAAGAGAACGAATCATGCCTCTGGGTGGTGTAGTCGGTTGAACTCATTTAGATCGAGACACGATGAAACCATCCCCGATCTTTGCCCAGCATGCGGTACAGGACCACAGAATACCATCCACCTTTTTCACTGCCCTTCCAAGCCGACCTCACTGAACCCAGTCTCCTTATGAACCAATCCGACGGATGTGGCCCTTTTTCTGGAACTGGACTTTGAAGAGGATTCGACAAAAGGAGGTTACTTTTGGCAAAAAAGTTTACTTTTTGCGAAGTTTCATTTTCCTAAATTTTAGCTCATTTTGAATGCATTTTACAATTCACTCTTTACTGAGTTTATATCGGCTGATTCATCGTGAGGTTTGATTTTCAATAGGCTTTTTTGACAGATCACGCATGACTTGTTAATTTTGTTCAGAATCGTTTGGCACGTCATCATGGAAAGACTCACAAAGTAACAGAGTCTCCAAATTGTTCACGAAATGTTTTTCGTGCGATTCAAGGAACTTACGATGCGCATAATCGACCTACTGAAACCACTTGGCAATATGAGTCCCAGTTTACATTAGTGGATGATACTCGATCGGTTAGACTACATCCAGCACGTAGAGATGAGAATATAGCAGCTGTAGCTCTGAGTGTACGCGAAGACCGTGACGAATCTCAGCAGCGTGGTTTGTCCTATTCGACAACTTATTTTTCGTAAGGATCTCGACAAAAAAGCGTACAAAATTCAACTTGAGCAAAAATTGAAGCCAGGCGACTTAATGGGAGATAATAGTCGCTATGCTGGAAGGAGTCGCAGAAAAATTGGACCTTCCTCTGACGTAGTCATGGCAATATCTACATGATATCTTTTTCAAACAGTAAATGCCATAAATTGTTCCTTTAACCGATAATAACAAGTTTGAGTTCACTTTCATATTTATGTGCTTTGTTTTACATTATAAATCAAACCTCACGATAAATCGGCCGTTATTTTCAACAGTCGAAAATCTGTGTTTTTATAACATTTCCAAATCTTACTCACCTCTTTCGGTACCATTCTTGGGTATACTTATCAGTTTCAGCTCGTCCACATGTTCGTTGGTGGACATTAGAAATGCCGTGAATACGCCCCAGACCACTAGCAGCACGGCTATCTTGAACCATATCAAATATTGTTTAATCTAAAACGCAAAAGGGAAAACATGCAGAGAATTATAATTTTAGTAAACCATGACCATAATAAGATTATGTGCTATGTGTATGCTCTTACTTACCTTGGAATTGCCATGATGTTCCGTTTCATCCTGTTGATCCTCATTGTTATTCTCTACATCACGTCCGTCTAGAATACGAACTTGGCCCATTTCGTTTGTGACATTAATGCCAATCTGTGAAAAGGCATTTGAATTTTTATTATTGGCACTGCTACAAATGATAACACCGCCGCCGCCATCGCCAATTTTCCCATTGTTGTGGTCCAGCTCATCGTTGTCATCGTTGGGCAAAGGATCAACATCGGGTGGTTCATAGCCTGTCGAAGGAAATGGAAAATAAATATAAAATAGCAATTAATGGCATGGATTGTGTTTTGGGCAGTGTCTACGTTTGTCTTCTTCAATGATTTTGTTTGGTGATTTAGTAGGGGAATTCACTGCAAAAGTTCGTAGTCCCTCGACAATAGAACACAAAGCGAAATAAGTACCCCCCCCATCCCACATTTCTGTCGTGCTGAGCATACTTTCCACTTTAAAAATGTCCCTAGAGAGTAAACTGTTGAAGTGGATTCTCCTCTTGACGCCTGAAGTGTTTCGCTCTCGGAAAAACTGTGTCTTTTTTAGTTTTTTTTTTTTCTGTAAATGATTGTGAATTTCATTGTTTGATGGCAAAATCACTAACATCATTTTCCTGTTCGGCATTGGCCATTCGACATTCGCTTGGCTACACACAGCGTTTAAGCTTAAAATATATCTTTGTTATAATTTGCCTTTAATTGCCGTAGGGTTTGGACAAATTTCAATAACAAATTGTATATTTTTAGTCGTATCATCATTTAGCCACATGTTTTCTTGACTTGTTTTCATTGAATTGTTAGCCTAATGGTCAATATTTGTGACCGGATATTGTATTTCTTGGTCGGACGGAAGTATGGATATTCTCCCGTTTACATCCAGACTGGTTGATGGATAATAATTACACATTCACAAAAATCCATGGGGGAGTGGGGAGTAGTGTAATAAAATACTGTCTACAAATACATGTTTTTAATAAAAACACACGAAGGGTATAGATAAAAGTCTATCTGAGCTGACCATCTAGTCCCGCCCACCCCCAAACGTGGATATCTTAAAATGACACTTTTATATGGATTTTTTTTGAAAATTAAACTAACTAATAGAGAACAAGTAAAAACGGCGTTAAGTTCGGCCGGGCCGAACTTTATACACCCTCCACCATGGATTGCATTCCACAGAGACTGTCGAGTTTCGTAGAAGTGCAGTAATATTACAGGAAAATATTTTTTTAATATAGCCAAACCAAAACAAATACAAATATTGACAAAATAATTTTATAAATTTATATACTATTTTTATTACTGCAAACCACGCTTATAAGGCAAGGCTACCAATACGTTTACACTATATATATCGAACTTATACTTCAAGTCAATTCAAAAAAGTAAATATTCTTACAAATATTTATATTTTCAAAAAAGCTTAAATACCACAAATATTGGTAGATAGTGGGTGCTACAGTTGGTTGTATTTCCATTCTATTTTAATTGCAAAAGTACAAATTTTGAAAATACATTATCTCACGTACATAGTACAAACTAACCTAACTTCATGATTTAACCATTTTTGCCGTAAAAGTAAAATGTACGAATTTGGAAAAATCTTTTTATTCCGCGTGTCAGATGAATGTATACACCAAATTTCATTATTCTAGATGCAGTCATGTGGTTGGTACCGTTTTTATCCCCTTTTTTATACCCTCCATGGGGATATATTCACTTTGTCATTCCGTTTGTAACACCTTAAAATATTCATCGGAGACCCCTTAAAGTATATATATTCTGGGTCGTGGTAAAATTCTAAGACGATATAGCCATGTCCGTCTGTCTGTTGAAAGCACGATAGCGGGCGAACGAAATGAGCTAGGAGGTTCAAATTTTTCCTAAATGTGTCTTATGGTTGCAGATCGGTTGGGATTGAAAGTGGGTGAAATCGGCCCAGAGGGAAAAATTTTTCCCTCACAAGGACTGAAAATACCCCTAATATTTAGAGAATTCGCATTCCCTTTATAGCATAAAAGGGCACCATAGAGTGATTTTTATTTGTAGGGGGCGAAGTGGGACGAAAAGGGATAAAAATTGTACCTATCAAACGACAACAGATAGAAACACGAAATTTGGCGTGTACATACCTCTAATAGAGTAGATACATAATATACAAGAACTTTTTCTAAATATGTACTTTTAAGGGGTAAAATGGGAATAGAGGGATAAAAATGGTACCAACCAAACGGCTGTACCTAGAATAATGAAATTCGGTGTATACATTCCTCTGATTGCATAGACAAGTAAAATACACGTTTTTTTAAATTCGTACTTTTTGGGGTTAAACTGAAAAAAGGGGATAAAAATTGTACCAAACAAATGGATGCAGCTAGAACCATGAAATTCGCGGTATACATTCCTCTGACTGAGTGACACGAAAAAAAACGTTTTTCCAAATTCGTACTTTCAAGGGATTCAATGGGAGAAGAGGGATAAAAATGGTACCAAGTAAAAGGCTACTGCTAGAATGATGAAACTTTCGAAAGTCGTACTTTTAAGGAGTAAAATGCGAAAAAGGGGATAAAAATGGTACAAACAAAATGGCCGCAGATAGTATCATGGAATTGGGTATATACATTGCTCTGAGTGCATAGCCACGTAAAATATTTTTTTTTTTAAATTCGTACTTTATTTGGTTGCTTTAAGACAAAAAATGGTAGAATCATGAAGTTGTCTTATACTGCGTACGTGAGAGATAAGGTATTTTCAAAATATATACTTTTGAATTTAAAATAGATGGAAATACAACCAACCAAAGGACTGCAGCTGAAAATACACTCTCCATCCCCCAATATTTAGGGTACTTATGATTGCTGCCTTATATTTACTTCATGAATTGAAGTATTATTTCCATTACATATATATATATATATATATATATATATATATATAATACAAATATTGGTAGCCATGGCTTATTAATTAAATTTCTTATTTTCATACAGTTAAAATTTGTTGCGGACATTCCTCTTGTAGCTTGGAAGCACCACAAAGAAAATAAATGGGACAAAAAGGTATAAAATATTGTACCAATGATACGACAACAGCTAGAATCATGAAATTCGGTGTGTACATCCCTTTAATTGCATAGGCACGTAAAGTAGAGGGATTTTTCGAAATTCGTACTTTTAAGGGATATAATTAAAAAGAGGGATAAAAATGGGACTAACCAAACCGTTGAAGTTGAAATCATGAAATTCGATGTATACATTCTGACTATGAAGACTCGAAAAAGGGTTTTTTACATTTCTGCGAAGAATGGGGCGAATGGGGATATTTTTAAAATTTATACTTTTCTTATCACTTTGTTTGTATCTGAAAATGCTTCTTTCTACTAGCGACTGACACTCGCCTAATATTTTGGCATGTTCACTTTCACAATTACAGCATTTTATTTATTTATAGTAGTCGATTTTAAACAGTGCGCATAAGTATACATTATAGTTTGAAATATTAAAGAAATATAGTAATGTGCATAAAAATATTACAATTTTCGTAATATGGTACTGTGCTTCTATGTAAAGTCGACATCCTTTAATCTGCTGGTAATACTGTGGAATGCACTCCGTGGTGGAGGGTATATAAGATTCGGCCCGGCCGAACTTAACGCCTTCTTACTTGTTTTTAATTATTTCTTTATTTTTTCTTCAAATAGCTTCATTTGTGTTCTAGACCAAACTCTAGAATTACTCATGTGATTTTTGTTTTTCCTACTATTATTGATGAAATGGTGACTAAAATTAAAGTTTCGTTTGTTTTACGTGTGCTCTCAAAATTTTTCGTTTCTATAAATCAAGTTTTTCTTGAAAAGAGTCCACGGCGAGAATGGTGAGCATTAGGGCGTATCGATTATGATTTTTTTGCTTTGGAATAGCAAAAAAAAGTTGGAGGCATGTGTTAGTATTACTGTCCGAAAAGGAAAACCATCTTAAAAATCTCCTTCATTGTGTGCAAGGACGATATGTAATGAAACACCGAAAATCTGATTTTTTTTCAGTGTTCCCCCTAAAACAAGTACTTATCGTCTTAGGAAACTTTTGTAATTAATACCAAAAGATAGGCATTCTACAGAGGCTGTCGATTTTCGTAGAAGAGCGGTAACATTACAGGAAAATGGTAATTTTTTTAATAGTCATACCAAAACGAATAAAAATATTGAAAAAATTATAAATAAACATAAAATTTTATTTTTTTAATCACGCTTATAAGGCTATGACTATGACTATGTTTATAAAGAGTGATTTTTTTGAGGTTAGGATTTTCATGCATTAGTATTTGACAGATCACGTGGGATTTCAGACATGGTGTCAAAGAGAAAGATGCTCAGTATGCTTTGACATTTCATCATGAATCGTCTTACAAACGAACAACGCTTGCAAATTATTGAATTTTATTATCAAAATGCGTGCTCTGTTAAGAAAGTTCATTGCGCGCTTCCATTTTATGGTCAGTTTAATCGACCTACTGAAGCGGCTATTCGGGCTATTGTGACTAAATTTCGCACCAAATTTACATTGTTGGACATTAAACCACCAACACGCTTACGTAGAGTGCGAACTGAAGAAAATATCGCAGCTGTATCGGCCAGTGTTAATGATGACCACCTATTTTCGATTCGTCGCCGTTCGCACCAATTGGGTCTCTGTTACTCAAAAACGTGGAAATGCCAAAATTGGACTAAGCGGATGGACCACCTAAGACGCAGCCGCGGTCAACATTTAAATGAAATTATCTTCAAAAAGTAAATGTCATGGACCAATCTAACGTTTCAAATAAAGAACCGATGAGATTTTGCAAATTTTATGCGTTTTTTTTTTAAAAAAGTTATCAAGCTCTTAAAAAATCACCCTTTACTATACTAGTAGTACCCGCTGCTTCGCAAGCGAAAAAGCCATGGTATTTGTTATTATCCGTTTCTGTTTTATGATAGATTTTCTTTTCTAAAATAGTAAATTGGAAACACTCTTGCACTCATATACAGTCAAAGGAATGTGCTTGTCGATGTGCACTGTTTTAGCTGAACTCGCTTCGTATATATATTTTTTATCATTTTCTACCCCAGGTTTTAACAAAAAATTACAACTGCAGAGCCTTTTATTCGAAAAATAATACATATTGATGGCGCTTCTACATGTTCGGAGGAATTGACATACTAAATTTCATGATTCTAGCTGTAATCCTAATGTTGTTACCATTTTTGTCCTTTTTGGTCCCGCTCACCTCTTATAAGTACAAATTTCGTCAGAAGAACTTACACATCAAATTTGAAGATTCTAGCTGCAATACTTCAGTTGGTACCATTTTTAACCCTTTTTGTCCCGCTCACTATTTATAGTGCAAATTTACGTTGCCAGAGGAATGTAAATACCGATTTTCACGATTCTAGCTGCAATTCTTAAATTAAAAATTAAATTTCGAAAAATCCCTATTTGTAGCTCTTCTGCATGGTCAGTGCAAGGAACTCACCGAATTTCATGTTTCTAGCTACTGCCGTTTAGTCAGGACGAAGGTTCGATGTTTATCTCCTTTTTTCCCCTTAGTGCGAATTTCGTAAAACCCTTTCTTAGTCGACGTCTACGTCATATTTGGGAACTACCCTGAAAATTTCATGAGCCTGCCTTCAGCCGTTTGGTCTGTGGTCTGGTCAATGATAAGAAAGTCAGTAACGCAACTCTTTTATATTTATTATAATTGAACGAATACTTCAAACCTATTCATAAAGTAGATATAAGGCAGCAATCTTCAAAAAGGCTTAAATACCCAAAATATTGTGGGTGCATTTTTAGCTACAGCTATCCTATTTTAATGACATGAAAGTATGAATTTTGATACTGTACTATGGCATCAACCGATTAAATTTTGTTCGATTAAACGAATAATTGTTTTCAAATATTTGTTCGAATAATGAGGAAATCACGATTTTCGAATAACAAATAATTCGAATAAATCGACCCAAATAATCGATTAATTGATATTATAAGTTTTGTATTAAAATACTGAAATTAATATTATAAATTGATTTAGAAACCACGGAATTGTGGACAAACTGATTTGGATAGCTCCGACCATATTATAAACACTCTAAAAGAATTAAATCATAAATTTGTACGAAATCCAGAATACATCATGAAGGTAATATAGGCTTGGATTGTTATTTCCATCGACTACTTCGAATTAAAACCTAAGTGTATTCTTCGTCATATAAGAAGAGAAATATATATCAGAATCGTTCAGAAATATTATATCACATAGATGTAGAGCCAGCATAAGAAAGGGCTACCCGAAACTTTTGTTTTTGCTGATTTTATTTCGAAACGAAGATACACATAAACATGGAACAGTTGTTCGATTAATCGGTTAATCGAATAACTATTGAGTCCTTTATTCGATTAATTGGAAATTCTTTATTTTCGAATAAACTATTAATCGAATATATTAAAAGTCCGAATAATTTGATAATAATATATAATGTACACACCGAATTTCATCATTCTAGATGTAGACGTTTAGTTGGTACCATTTTTATCCCTCTTTTCCAATTGCATCCCATGAAAGTACGAATTTTTAATTTTTTATTTTTCGTGTATACGCAGTCGGAGGAATGTATACACCGAATTTCATTATTATTGATGCAGCCATTTGATTGGTATCATTTTTAACCCTCTATTCCCATTTTACCCCTTAAAAGTACGAATTTGGACAAAAATACTATTATATTATGTATCAAATCCATTAGAGGATTGTACACACCGATTTTCGTGTTTCTAGCTGCTGTCGTTTGATAGTACCATTTTTATCCCTTTTTGCCCCATTTTACCCCACATTCAAAAACATGCTAAAATACTCGAAATATTAAGGGGTATTTTCAGTAATTGTAAGCGATTTGGCTGCAGCTGGAATCATGAAATTCGGTTTATAATTTTTTCGGATTTCGTAAAAGCGTAAAAATATAAGGCTTTCTCCATGGATTAAAGCGGAACCAAGCACATGGTAGTAATTAGAATCGTAAAATTGGATATGAATTGTGAACGCGAAAGATAATGAATTTTCGAAATTAGTACTTTTAGGATACAAATAGAACCAACCAATCGTCGCACAGTGGGACCTTTTGACTTTTTTTCGTTACAAAAATCATAACTTCTGAAATAGGAAACATAATTACAAAAGTAAAATTTTGTTGTAAGCTTTAAAATGAAACCACCAATTTCATCCTATACTTATTGGGGGCTTTAATTTTATACGTTGAATACGGATTTTCTCTCTTCTCTAAAACAATATGTTTCGTGTTATTATACCCTCCACCTCCAGGATGGGGGTATACTAACTTTGTCATTCCGTTTGTAACACCTTGAAATATCGACCTGAGACTCTATAAAGTATATATATTCTTGATCGTCATAAAATTCTAAGACGATCTAGCCATGTCCGTCCGTCTGTCCGCCTGTTGAAAGCATGCTAGCATCTAAACGAAAGGAGCTAGAACGTTCAAATTTTCCATAAATGCGTCTTGTAGTCGTAGATAGGTTGGGATTGAAATGGGGCGAAATCGGCCCAAAGGGAAAAAATTTTCCCTCACAAGGACTAAAAATACCCATAATAATCCCTAATATAATAGCGTATTTAAGCATGTTTTTTGAATATGTCTGTTTATATTTGCTTGATATTTGGTATGCGCATTCCCCCTACAGCAAAAACGTGCACCATAAAGTGATTCTTATTTGTAGGGGGTGAAATGGGGCAAAAAAATTGAAAATGGTACATATTAAACGACAACAGATAGAAACACGAAATTCGGTGTGTACATTCCTCTAATTGAGTAGATACATAATATAAAAGAATTTTTTCCAAATTCGTACCAAGCAAACGGCTACACCTGGAATAATGAAATTCGGTGTATACATTCCTCTGATTACGTAGACACTTAAAATAAACATATTTTCCGAAATTCGTACTTTTTGGGGTTAAAAAGAAAAAAGGGGATACAAGTAGTACCAATCAAATGACCGCAGCTAGAGTCAGGAAATTCGGAGTATACATTCCTCTGACTGCGTAGACACGGAAAATAGACGAATTTTTCGAAATTCGTACTTTCAAGGGATACAATTGTACAGGGGGATAAAAAAGTACCAACCAAACGACTACAGCTAGAATGATGAAATTCTAATTGCGTAGAAATGTCAAGGGGTTAAAAATGGTACCAACCAAATGGGCACAGCTGGAATCATGGAATTCGAACTTTTTCTTTTACGGCAAAAATTGGTTGAATCATGAAGTTAGGTTATTTTGCACATGTACGTCTGATAATGAATTTTCAAAATTTGTTCTTTTGGAATTAAAATAGAATGGAAGTACAACAAACTGTAGCACCCACTATCTTCCAATAATTATGGTATTTAAGCTTTTTGAAAATATAAATATAAGAATATTTATTTTTTGTTTTGAAATAGATAATGGTTTGATGTAATTAAAATATTATATTTATTTATATAATAATTTTGTACAATATTTGTATTTGTTTTGGTTTGGCTATATTACAAAATTTATATTTTCCTGTAATATTACTGCACTTCTACGAAAACCGACAACCTCTGTGGAATGCAATCCATGGTGGAGGGTATATAAAGTTCGGCCCGGCCGAACGCCAATTTTAATTGAATACGGCAGAGTAAGGAGTAATAAATCACCTAAAAGTAATGTCTTCCAAAACTTATCAAAACTTTTTTAGTTTTATTCCATCAAAGTTGAAAAACGATCAAAATATAGTGTTTTTACTACCGCTATTTTTGGGTAACTAAGCCTCAGAAACCACCAATTTTTGTTGTATTCCATTTCATTTTCAAATGAGACCAAAAACGTTAAAATTGGGTAGATAACCCAATTGTGAATCTTAAAATTTTTTCTCTTTTGGTTTTTTCTTGAGTTCTGAAGAAATGAATCAACTTTGAGCGGCTATATAAATCACAATTTTTGTCCGATTTTGAATCGGTTTTCGGATTTTTGATCGGTAATAAGTTCCTTATCAATTGGTGTTATCAGTTTTACCAAAAGCTTTTATCAAATTTTCGACTTTTGCCACTGATTCCTGGCAGAGGCCGCACAGTGCGTCGGCAGCTGGAACGAAATTCGATATTCATGCTCCTCTGACTGTATGGAAGGTTGGAATTGAAAATGGGCGAAATCGGTCGAAAGCAAACTTTCTTTCTTCTTTCTTTCCTTAACATATTTCCTGAAAATATCGCCAATGATCTCTAATATTTAGGATATTAAGCATTTTTTAAGATTACTGCATTTTGTATTATTTAGATATATAAATATATTCAAGGACTATCACGACAAAAAAAATTCAATTTTATAATAATGAAATAACCAAAAATCATAATTTTCTTAAGTGAAGTCGACAACCTCTAATTTGCCAATAATACTGAGGAATGTACCCCAAGGCGAAGGGTATATTAGATTTCATTTCAGTCCATGCCCTTGTAGATATTTGTATATATATACACTGAAAGAAAATGCTTCATTCCCCCAATGAAATCTTACATAGCATAAATGAAATCTGTCATTGTTTTTGGATCAACGTAGAGCTTCATTAATACAAAGTAAAATATTTCTTTAAATTAACAATCAATGAACAATGTTTCATTAGTGATAGATTAATTTAAAGTGTCATTAATACAATGAATCATTGTCATTATATTAATGAAACAGGTTAAGCCAATGTAAGGACACGTTTCAATAACGAAATGTTCATTAATGATTTTTTGTCATTGTAGTAATGAAATAGTTTCATTGATTTAATGACATTGATTCGTTGATATAATGTAAATATTTCATTGCTGCATCAAAAAGAATTAATACTAAAAATACCCTTAATATTGCTTATTTAGCTGTGAACCATCTACTTATAGTTTGCAGCAATTATTTGGCGCAGAAACCAAAATACTTAAGCTAAGTGAACTATAAAATGAATGAGAATTATATCTTACTTTCTGTAAGCCACCCAAAAATAGGCACACTAAAAAAATTATAACACATTAATGAAACCAGTTCATTCTGTTAATGAAATGTTACATTCGGGTTAAGAAAGAGTTCCATTATTTTGTTTGTGACGAAAAAAGTAAACAAAACTGAATATAATCGGCTAAACAAGTATTGTAATAGTAAATTTAATCCTCTACATTATAATCCAGCCAAATATTCTCATAATATTATCCATTTTTGCATCGATTTATACAAAAATAGATTTCATTGCATCAATGAAAACCATTTCGTTGTATTAATGATACAAAAAATCATTAAAAATATTGTTAATGGAATATTTCATTACGGTAATGAAACATTTCATTGCATGCATGAAATATTTCTTTGCATCAATGTAAACACATTAATGAAAATGTTTCATTGATGAAATGAAGCATTTTTCTTTCAGGGTATTTATTAAATATATGTGTGTTTGTTTCTGCATTTCAATATTCTTTGTTCATTTTCACTTACCATGTAAACGCTCATGTTCCTGACGAAATGATGCTAAACTTGGATCTTGACGAATACGTTCCGGCAATGTACGCCACACTTGTAAGGCACCTTCTGTTACTTCGCTGCAAATATGAAAAGAAATGAAAGGCGAAAATTAGAACAGCATTCGCAGAAGAATGAGAGTACATTTTATAACAAAAATATTTTGTATTCTTGTTTTTTTTTTGTGGAAAGACGACTACGTCATCTGCTGTTGCAGCAGACGAGATTAAAATAAATTGCGAGCGGTTATGAAATTCACATAAATCTCAAGTAAATAATTTTCTATACATGAATGGCTGACAGCCAGCCATTATCAGCATGACCTACACCAAGAAGTAGTTGCGTCCGGAAATTGACATAGTGGATATTTTTTTTATTTTTTATCACAGAGAGCAGCGGCGGATATTTCCAGAAATAAGTTAAATATTGTGTTAGCCGAACAGAACGGAATGGCACTGCAATCATTTCACATTGTAAGAAATACATTGTTGCTCTTTAGTTGTTTCCCTAAATTAATGTGGGGTGGTGAAGGGAGGTCTATTCATATTTTGCGCATATCCACCCACTCAGCGAAATTTAGAACAATTGAAATAATTGTTTGGCATTCGACGTTGCTTGAATTTAAATTTAATGATTTAATTTTTTGTTAAAATATAAGAGAAAACTAAAAAAGAGATTATCTTATACAGAAGCTTATTAAGAAATTGGCCATCAAGTGCAATTTAGAGTAGAACTGAAGTAAAAAGGAAGGCTGTCGCCTTTAAACAGAAGGGTAGTAATTTGTTGGGAAAATTAAAATTATTATTACTACTATATATTTAAAACAATATATCACTACCCCAATATTTCGAGTATTTAACCAATTTTTTATGATTTCTACTTGATATTTGGTAAGTTCAATTATTTTATAGCATGAACGCGCACTATAGTGTAATCCATACATTTAGAAGGTGAAATGGGTCAAAAGGGAAGAAAATGGTACCAGTGAAACGACAATAGCTAGTAAGGTCCCTCTAAATGTGTAAACAATTAAACTAAAGTATTTTTCCGGAATTCATAATTTTAGGGTGAAAGTGGACAGAAAGTGATCCATTTAAAGTGATGCTGCTAGAATTAATTAAAATTCGGCGTGAACATTCCTCTGAGTGTATAGAAGAGCAAATAAAGGAAATTTTTAGGGTTAAGGGGGAAAGAAAGGGGATAAAATTGGTACCAATCAAACTGATTAAGTCAAATAATGAAAATATTGTGCGTCTACACAATCAGACGAATGTATAGGCCGAATTTTATGCTTCAAACTGAAGCGATATGGTCGGTACCAATTTTATGCCTTTTTACTCATTTTGAACCTAAAAGTGCGGATGTCGAAAGATATTTTCGAGTCAACGCCGTCAAAGCAAAGTATAGACATTTTTTCATTATTAGATTTGATCAGTTTGATTGGAGCCATTTTTATCCCCTTTCACCCAATTTTACTCCTAAAAGTATAAATTTCTAGGGATGAAATTGGTACCAACCAACTGGCTGATATAGAATTATACAATTCGGTGTGTACATACCTCTGACTGTATAGACGTGCAAATTAAAGGAAATTTTCGAAATTTGTACTTTTAGGCCCTTAATCGACAAAAAGAGGGTGAAATTGATACCGACCAAATGTCTGCAGCTAGAATATTAAAATTCGATGTGTACATTCATTGTATAGAAAGAAGTGCAAAATAAAGTCATTTTTGGAAATTTTTTACTTTTAGAAGGAAACGGAGAGAAAGGGAATAAAATTATTACCAATCAAACCAAATAATAAAAATAGGTGTAGGTATTTGCTCTGGCGGCGTAGACTCGAAAAATAAAGCGATCTTTCGATATCCGTACTTTTAGGGTCAAAATGGCCAAAAAGGGATAAAAATAGTACCACTAAATGATTGCCGCTACAATTATAAAAATCGGTGTATAGAAGTGCAAAATAAAGAATATTTTTGAAAATTGCAGTATTAGGGGGAAAAGTGGGTGGAAGGGGATAAAAATGGTACCAATCGCACAGAACAAATTAAATAATGAAAATAGGTATATACTTTGTTCTGGAGGCGTAGACACGAAAACTAAAGCGATCTTTCGATATTCGTACTTTTGGGGTAAAAAAACGATAAAATGGGTACCAACCGCTTGCCGCTAGAATCATAAAAAATCCTCTTATTGTGCTTATTTATAGAAATTTGTATTTTTAGCGGGAAAGTGGAAGAAAGGGGACAAAAATGGTACCAATCAAATAGATCAAATCAAATAACGCTCTGAAGGCGTAGACTAGAAAAATAAAGCGATCTTTCGATATCCGTACTTTTGGGGTCAAAATGGCCAAAATTGATAGAATTGGTACCAACCAAATGATTGCCGCTAGAATCATAAAAGTCGATGTGGACATTCCTCTGATTGTGTAGACGGAATTTTTTACTTTTAAAGGGTGACGCTTAGAAAAGGGATAAAAATGATACCTATCAAACCACTGAAGCTAGAATAATGAAAATACGTGTATACTTTGCTCTGAAAGCGTAGACTCGAAAAATAAAGCGATCTTTGGATATTCGTACTTTTAGGGTCAAACTGGGCTAAAGGGATAAAATTGGTACAAACCAACTGATTGTCGCTACAATGATAAAGATCGGTGTGTACATTCCTCTGAGTGTATAGAAGTGCAAAATAATGGACATTTTTAGAAATTTTTAGTTTTATGGGGTAACTGGGAGAAAGGGGATAAAAATGGTACCAATCAAACCGATCAAATCAACTAATGAAAATGTTTGATTACTTGGTCCTGACAGGTTAGACTCGAAAAATAAAGCGATTTTAGGGTCAAAATGGGCAAAAAGGGATAAAATTAGTACCGACCAAATTGTTTCGGCTAGAATGATGGACATTCCTCTGATTGTATAAAAGTGTAAAATAAAGACAATTTTAGAAAATTATACTTTTAGGAGGAAACTGGGAGAAACGGGATAAAAATGATACCTATCAAACCGCTGCAGCTAGAATAGTGAAAATCGATGTATGCTCTGATGCGTAGACTCGGAAACCTATATTTTACACTTTTAGGTTCAAGATGGGCAAAAAGGGATTAAATTGATACCGATCAAATGGATGCAGCAAAAATAAAACGATCTTTCGATATTCGAACTTTTAGGGTCAAAATGGGCGATAGGGATAAAATTGGTACCTTCCAAATTATTGTCGGTAGAATGATAAAAGTCGGTGTGTACATTCCTCTGATTGTGTAGACGTGCAACAACAAGGGGAAACGGTTAGAAGCGGAATAAAAATTGTACCTATCATACCGCTGCAGCTAGAATAGTTAAAATTCGCTTAGTTGCGTAGACTTGAAAAATAAAAAGATCTTTCGATATTCGAACTTTTAGGGAAAAGGGATAAAGTTGGTACCAACCAACTGGCTGATATAAAATCATAAAATTCCGTGTGTACTAGGCCGGGTCGATTTGTATAGAAGCAAAAAAATAGCTCAACGTACAAGGAAAATCGTATTCTAGGGATCAAAATAAGAAACTTTGCCGAAGGAACCATACTCTAAAACGAATTCTGATGTCCCGTAAATTGACGCTAAAAATATATCACTGGATGCATTAATTTGCATATGCACTGACTGGCCCACACGGTGGAATTATACGACGATTCGAATTGCTGTTAAAAAGACCATTGCATTGGTTCGTTTGCCTTCTAGACGTCAACGAACTTCCGTTTCGGCATTTGTTTGAAGCTTTGGATAAATCAACCAGCACTGGACCAAGATCGGCAGCCGGAAAACTGAGCCGTCAAGTCGAAACTTGTGCAACTCTTCCGGTATGTTATTGCTATCACTCGTTTATTATAATTGTCAACCGTTTTTAATTATTTTATTTTTATATATTATCAGGTGGTGGACGGCTTTCAGAAAATTGAGTTAAAAAATATGCCCCCTGCTCCAGAAAAAATTGAATTTTACACCGATTCGAAGTACTTATACGACATGGCCCATGCAATTTCTATGGTTCCTTTGGCAAAGTTTCTTATTTTGATCCCTAGAATACGATTTTCCTTGTACGTTGAGCTATTTTTAAATCGACCCGCTCTAGTGTACATATGTACGCTAAATATAATGGATTTTCGAAATGGAATGGAATCGGCTGTAGCTAGAACGAAATTCGTTATCCATGCTCCTTTGACTGTGTTTGGAAGGTTGGAATTGAAAATGTGCGAAATCAGTCCAAAGAGAAAACTTTCGTCCATAACAACGAATAAAAATACCGTCAATAATTTCTAATATCTTTTGAAGATTACTGCCTTTTTGAATACACTTGAAATATTATTTATAAACAAATATTTTTGTAGACTCGCCCTATAAGTGGACATGGTCTTAAAATTAAATTATTAAACTTAATTCAAAATTATAATAATGAAACTTGACAATCTATTAAAAAAAATATCATAATTTTCCTAATTTTTCTATATTGTGGGTCATTTAACATTTTAAATTTGAACTACCGATTACTTTGACTTTGAAATGTAGAATACCATTCATTTTTATTTTCGGGTTTATGTTTGACATTTGCAAAATGGGAAGCTATACCCTCGAACAAAATTGCGAAATATTAAAAACTTACTCCCAAAGTAGTGAGCCTTTAACGCAAACTGTAAGAAATTTACTTGGGAAATTTTCGTGTTTTCAGATGAAGCTCATCTCAGTGGCTATGTCAATAAGCAAAATTGCCGCATATGGGGTTCAGAGAACCCACAGAAGTCAATGAATGCATACACAACGAGTCACTGTTTGGTGTAGATTTTAGGCTGTACTGAAAAATTGGGTTGATCGGATGAGGTATTGCCGAGCCAGTCATGGTAGTCATATGAATGATATTGTTTTCCATTATTAAATGGCAAAGTTCAATATTTCGAATGAAACCAGAAATTTGAAAAAAACAGTACATTTTTGTAGTTGAATCTAATTTAAAATATTAAATGGCCCACCCTTTATGTGAAGTCGATATCCTCTAATTTGCCGGAGGAATGCGCTAGATGGTATATAAAATTCGGCCGTTTCGCCTTTTTATTAGCATTTTATTATTTAATTCAAATATTGAGTAAATTTGAATCACATTTATAATTGTTAATTAGGCCCCGGCTTTAGGTTTCCAACCACTGTATTTATTTTCTGTGGTCCAGTAAAGTAATCCATTCATTTGTAATGTTAATAAAACAATAAAATGATAAATGGTTCTAAACATGCGGTACTTTCGACTTTGTGTATTTGGAAGAAAATAACATTGGAAAGGGACTCAATGCATCAGTTACACCCACAAAAATAAATGTGTGTTCTCTGTTGTTGTTTTGTCCGGAGTACATTCGACTTTGATGATGCGGAATGGAAATCGACAATCAACAAAAGCCACAACAACAACGGGGACGACAACAATAGAATGAGTATAAATTCCGAATGGCAAATGTGTGGCTATTAAATAGCATTTAATTGTGCTGACAACGCTCGTAAAAAGTAGCCGCATAAAACGTGTGAATGTTGTGCACAGTGGCTCCAGCATCATGTCTAAAACTACTCTTTTTCTTTAGTCGGAAAAAGCATCGATGAATTCTTTTGTTCGTGATTCTTAGAACTACTTTAATAAAACAATAAAATTGAGATAATAAATCATTTTTGCAAAATAATAAGAGGGGTTGTATCAAAAGTTAATACAACCTGAAATATTGTACAATGTACATAACATAAGACAAATAACTTTATAATAAACAAGTAAGGAAACGCTAAAGTCGGGCGGGCCGACTATATGATACACTTGATTCGGTATAAAAGTAAAGGAAAAAGTTGTTAAGGAAAAAAGTTTTCCTTTTGGACCGAATTACATGATTCTTGCTGTGGCCATTTGGTTGGTACCATTTTTATCCCCTTTTTCCTATTTTAATCCCTTAAGAGTAAAACATTCTAAAATATCTCTATTTTACGTGTCTACGCAATTAGATGGATGTACAAACCGAATTTCATCATTGTAGCTGTAGCCGTTTAGTTGGTACTATTTTTATCCCTCTGTACCCATTGTATCCCTTGAAAGTACATATTTCATATTTTCCATATTTCATGACTCTATTTTCCGAATTTCATGACTCTAGCTGCGGTCATTTGGTTGGCACTATTTTTATCCCATTTTTCCATTTTAACGCCAAAAAGTACGAATTTTTTACCGGTTTATGCAATCAGAGAAATGTATACACCGAATTTCATTATTCTAGCTGCAGCCGTTTACTTGGTTCCACTTTTATCCCCTTTCACCCCATTTTCTCCATAAAAGTATATATAGTCAGAGGAATTTACACATCGAATCTGTTATTCTAGTTGCAGCAATTTAATCGGTACCAATTGTATCCCTTTTTGTCCATTTTGAGCCTAAAAGTGCGAGTATCGAAAGATTGTTTTTAATTTCGAGTCCACGTAGCTAGTGAGAAGTATATAGCGATTTACATTATTCTGTAGCTGTAGCGTGTTGATTGGTACTATTTTTATCCCCTTGAATGTAACAATTTTGAAGAAGAATGTATACATCGAGTTTTATGATTTTAGCTGTAGCAATTTGGTCCCTTTTGCTCATTTTGGCCCTAAAAGTTTTATGATTTTAGCTGTAGCAATTTGGTCCCTTTTGCTCATTTTGGCCCTAAAAGTACGAATGTCGAAAGATCGCTTTATTTTTCGATTTTTTGCATCCAGAGCGAATTACACACCGAATCTCATTATTCTAGCTACGTTTTTGTTATATTTTTATATTGTTATCATTTTTATCCCCTTTTTATCCCCCCAAAAAGTTCAAATTTTCAGAAATTCAACATAGAAATGTATACAGAGAATTTTATGATTCTAGTTGGTACCACTTTTATCCCTTTTTGTCCATTTTGACCGTACAAATACGAATGATGGCTTTATTTTCTGAGTCTAGACAGCCAGAGCACTACACAGCGATTATTATTTGACTGGTACCATTTTTATCCCCTACCGTCGCTTCTTTCCCCCTAATAGTACAAATTTTGTAAATTTCCTTATGGCTGGACGTCTATTCAGTCAGGTGATTGTACACACCGAGTTTTATTATTCTTGCTGCAGCCATTTGGTCGGTACCAATTGTATCCCTTTTTCTCACATTTCCCTCTTAAAAGTATGAATATCGAAAGATTTCTTTATTTTTAGAGTCTACGCAGATGTAGCGAAATACACACCGATTTTCATTGTTGTAGCTACACCTATTTGACTGGTACGATTTTTATCCCCGTTTCGTTCCGTTTTCTCCCTAAAAGTACAATTTTTATACCCTCACCTCCAGGATGGGGGTATAGTAAGTTTGTCATTCCGTTTGCAACACCTTGAAATATCGACCTGAGACCCTATAAAGTATATATATTCTTGATCGTCATAAAATTCTAAGACGATCTAGCGATGTCCGTCTGTTGAAAGCACGCTAGCATCCAAACGAAAGGAGCTAGGACGTCCAAATTTTACATAAATGTGAATAAATGTGAATAGGGAAATTTTTTCCCTCACAAGGACTAAAAATACCCATATTATTCCCTAATATTTTAGAGTATTTAAACACATTTTTGCAATATGTCTGCCTGTACTTACTTGATATTGTGTGTGCGCATTCCCCCTATAACAAAAACGTGCACCACAAAGTTATTTTTATTCGTAGGGGGTGAAATGGGGCAAAAAGGGATAAAAGTGGTACCTTTCAAACGGCAACAGCTAGAAACACGAAATTTGATATGTACATTCCTCTAATTGAGTAGATACATAATATAAAAGTATTTTTTCAAATTTCGTACTTTTAAGGGGTAGGAATAGAGGGATAAAAATGGTACCAACCAAACGGCTGTACCTAGAATAATGAAATTCGGTGTATACATTCCTCTGATTGCATAGAGAAGTAAAATACACGGATTTTTCAAAATTCTTACTTTTTGGGGTTAAAATGAAAAAAGGGGATAAAAATAGTACCAATCTAATGACAGCAGCTAGAGTCATGAAATTCGGAATATACATTCCTCTGAGTGTGTAGACACGGAAAATAGACGAATTTTTCGATATTAGCACTTTCAAGGTATACAATGGTACAGAGGGATAAAAATAGTACCAACTAAACGACTACAGCTAGAATGATAAAATGCTAATTGCGTAGAAACGTCAAGGGGGTAAAAATGATACCAACCAAATGGACGCAGCTGGAATCATGGAATTCGGTGTATACATTCCTCTGTCTGCAAAGACACGCAAAAAAAGAAGGATTTTTCCAAATTCGTACATTTTACTTTTACGGCAAAAATGGATAGAATCATGAATTTAGGTTATTTTGCACTATGTACGAGAGATAATGGATTTTCAAAAACTGTACTTTTGGAATTAAAATAGAATGGAAATACAACCAACTGTAGCACCTGCTATCTACCAATATTTATGGTATTTAAGCTTTTTGAAAGAATAAATATAAGAATATTTATTTTTTGAATTGACTTGATTTCGATAAGCGTGGTTTGGTGGTTATTATTAATATTATATTTATTTATAAAATTATTTTTTCAATATTTGCATTTGTTTTGGTTTGGCTATATTAAAAAATATATATTTTTTGTAATATTACTGCACTTCTACGAAAATCGGAAGCCTCTGTGGAATGCAATCCACGGTGGAGGGAATATAATGTTCGGCCCGGTCCCTAAAAAATTTCAAATATCAAATAAATCCAAAAAAGAAATCTTCAAAGAATTTGCTTAAGTACTCGAAATATTAGGTGTTATTGGGAGTATTTATTTAGTTCATGTCTGCAGAACTTTTTATTTGTTTCGTGTCACTGTGCGCCAATCGCTTGTTCAAAGCATGCAACTGTTTTCGCGAAAATTAAACGTGTAAAAATTTCGGCACACGAACTTTTATTGAAAACGATTAAACATGAAGACGTCATAAATAATAATAATGAATGAAAAAAGAAAACAAATGAACACAATAAATGTTGTACACGCACATACATACATACATGCATACATATGTATATGCTGTCTGTATATCTGTTTGACTGGCTATGAAATGAAACATGCAATGATGCCGACAATGAAAATGGTGATGATGGTGGCGATGACTATGGGATGTCAGTCAGTGTAGTGAAAACCAATGAGATAAACCATTGTTATGTTGGCGGGTGATGATGCTGCAACTGACGATGTTGCTGTTTCTCTTTCTTGTTTACAATCGCATTTTGCTCCACTGTCCATTGTTGGCCAGTGTCTGCGACTACATTCGCAGAGCAATTTTCATTCATTCATAACATTTTTCGTTTTTCTTCATTTGCATTTCATTGTTGCCGGTCGGTCGGTCGGACGGCCGCTTTATTGTTATCTGTGGAAATTTCCTTTTTGATTGAAAAATATTCAATTGAACAAAACCATGGTGATTATTATAGTGGCGATGATGAAATAGTCGGTCGCCACAATACTTTTTTATGTTTGCTTGTTTACATAATAAATTTTTAAAAATATCTCTTTTTTTTTGTCTCTTCTGATAATTACTTATGCAAATGCAAACAGCTTCCCTATGTGTTGGGGAGGGGGTGTGTCATGGATTAGTGAAAAGGCAAAATTCAAATCTAGGCTAGATTTGACATCATTCATTTATATTTCTATTGTGGCCAAGCGCCAGCGCTTTCACTTTCGACCAGCTGCAAACTTAGGAAATAGGCTGGCTATACTAAAGGGGATTTGTCAACAACGATAAAATCATATAATTGAAGCGAAGCTCTCAATAACAGAACAAAATTTCCTAAAAAGTTTTTCATACTGAATGCGGAGTCGATCCACATTTCACTTGCCCTCACACAGTGGTTCAACATCGATTTTGTTTTCCCTTTATTTTAGAGAAAATGTAAGGTCAAGCACCACTTGCAAGTGTAAAATATATAAAAATATATACATTTCCACAAAACAACTGTTTTGTGTAGCAGGGTTACCATGCACTGAAAAGCTCGAAAATAATGGCATACAATTCATTCATCCACATCAAATCTCAAGATAAACATCTCTAAAACAAAGATCATGCGAATCAACTCAACAAATGCCAATAGTCTCCAAATTAACAACCAACATCTCCTACCTCGGAAGTATTTTAACTTCTTCCGGCGGTTCGAACGCAGACATAAGAAACTGCTGGAAGCCAGTCGTTTGACTGACTTCACACTGTGTGGAGATCTTCACTCACCTCTGCCAATACGAAATTTAAAATATTCAATTCATGTGTAAAATCTACACTTTTATACAGATGCGAATCATGGAACGCAGCAAGCAAATATATAAATGCTGTTGAAGTATTCACCAACCGATGCTTGCGAAGAATCTTGCGCATATTCTGACCATCCACAATATCGAACAATTGTCTCTGGGAAGGAAACACACTAAACACCAATTGTAGTAGAGATCCGAAGAAGGAAATGGAGATGGATTGGCCACACGCTGAGAAAGCCCGATGAAGATATCACCAATAGAGTGGACGATGCCAGATTGAGAAAGAAGCTGCCACACAGGACACTACTTGGGGACAATCAAAAGCGCTAGCATTAGATAGATCCAAGTGGAAAGGATTCGTAATAATAATAATAATTCATCATTTAGGCATCACTCGAATGGTATTGATTCCTTCTGTTTATTTTTTACAAGACGTTTTCCAAAATGTATGAAATAATAAAAAAAAGATTTAAATCAAGACAAACGTACAATAATACGACCAATGAGTTATTCTAAGACAAGAATAACAATTTGTGTTTCAAGTACTTCCAAGGGTCTATTAATTCAGAAAAAAATTAGACATCAATGCAATATAAAACAAGTAAGGAAAGGTTAAAGTCGAGCGGGGCCGACTCTATGATACACTCCACTTTCTATCCGAAAACAATTCAATTCGGTGAAAAAGTGAATTCGGTGTTTGACAAAAAATGTTAAATGGGAAAGTACATTTGTATGAGGTTATATAGAAACCTGGAACGAAATAGGTGATATATAAAATGTATAGTTTTGCCAAAATCGGTTAAACTTTTGGGAGCAACATTTGTATTTGGGCTATATTTAAATCTGAACCGATCTTACCCACTTTCACCATAGGTGTTTTTAGTTGGACTATAAGATGTTGTGCATTGTGCATTTTAATGGTATTACCCATTAAAATCGGTAAAGTATTTCAGGAGATACAGGCGATTAAATGAACATACCTTTTGAAAAAAGTAGTAAAGGGTGATTTTTTAAGAGCTTGATAACTTTTTTTTTAAAAAAAACGCATAAAATTTGCAAAATCTCATCGGTTCTTTATTTGAAACGTTAGATTGGTCCATGACATTTACTTTTTGAAGATAATTTCATTTAAATGTTGACCGCGGCTGCGTCTTAGGTGGTCCATTCGGAAAGTCCAATTTTGGGCAACTTTTTCGAGCATTTCGGCCGGAATAGCCCGAATTTCTTCGGAAATGTTGCCTTCCAAAGCTGGCTTATTTCTGTAGACTTTAGACTTGACGTAGCCCCACAAAAAATAGTCTAAAGGCGTCAAATCGCATGATCTTGGTGGCCAACTTACCGGTCCATTTCTTGAGATGAATTGTTCTCCGAAGTTTTCCCTCAAAATGGCCATAGAATCGCGAGCTGTGTGGCATGTAGCGCCATCTTGTTGAAACCACATGTCAACCAAGTTCAGTTCTTCCATTTTTGGCAACAAAAAGTTTGTTAGCATCGAACGATAGCGATCGCCATTCGCCGTAACGTTGCGTCCAACAGCATCTTTGAAAAAATACGGTCCAATGATTCCACCAGCGTACAAACCACACCAAACAGTGCATTTTTCGGGATGCATGGGCAGTTCTTGAACGGCTTCTGGTTGCTCTTCACTCCAAATGCGGCAATTTTGTTTATTTACGTAGCCATTCAACCAGAAATGAGCCTCATCGCTGAACAAAATTTGTCGATAAAAAAGCGGATTTTCACATTTCGAACCGAACACTGATTTTGGTAATAAAATTCAATGATTTGCAAGCGTTGCTCGTTAGTAAGTCTATTCATGATGAAATGTCAAAGCATACTGAGCATCTTTCTCTTTGACACCATGTCTGAAATCCCACGTGATCTGTCAAATACTAATGCATGAAAATCCTAACCTCAACATAATCACTCTTTATTTATTTCACTGTTAAATTGATCATAAATCGCGAAAAAAATTTTAATTTTTTTTCCAAAAATACGTATATAATATTTATATGAGAAGAATACATAAACAAACTTTCAAAACAATCGCAGCTATCGAGGTCAAAAACCGTACCGCTTGACTGGAATGACTCATATACTTTAATCTGACTGCGTAGACATACAAAATGGGAAGTTTTTTTTTTTAATTAGTACCTTTAAGGGTTAAAATGGGAACATAGGATTATTGCCTTCTGCTTTGTATTTGTTAACTTCAAGACGTGAAATGGGGTAAAAAGTGATGAAAATAGTTTCAATCAAACGACAACAGCTACACTGAAAGAATTTTCCTTCATAATATTTATGAAGCGAGTTCATTAAAGGTTTTTCATAATTTTAGTGAATTTATTTCATTTCACATTTCATAAAAAAATTGTTAAATTAGTGAAACTTAGTTTCATAAGATCAATGAACAATTTCGTGGTATTATAAAGAATAATAATAATGGAAAAATGAAATTCGGTGTAAACTTCGATCTGAAAATTAAAGTGATATTTCTATATTCGAATTTTTGGGGTGAAAATGTACAAAAGGGGATAAAATTGCTCCCGAACAAATGGTAGCAGATAGAATGATACAATTCGGTGTGAACATTCCACCAATTGTGTAGACGCGTAATATTAAGGCATATTTGGAAATTTGTATCTTTAGGGAAAGCGGAGCGAAAAGGGATACAAATGGTACCAATCAAGCGGCTGCAACTAGAATCGTGAAATTCAATTTATACATTTCTCAGACTTGATAGACGCGCAAAATAATAGGCCAAATCTCTAAACTTGTACTATACCATATGGGACCATATGGGGATAAAACTGGTACTAAGCAAACGGATATAGGTGGAATCGTAAAAATGAGTGTGAACACTGACCACATACGATAATGGATTCTCGAAATGTTGTATATTTAGTTTCAAAATGGAACCAACCAAACGGCTGTAGCTCGAACGAAACTCCATATGGGCATCTCCCAAAAAAAGGTCTACCAAAAAAAATTAGATTAGATCACAGTAATAGCTTTTAACTTTATTTTTTCCTTATTTCGACAACTGTTTTTATTATGAAACTTGAAGTTACCTTGTTTCAATGTAATCCTGTTTATAATTTTGTACTAATTTGTACTAAATCCTGACGAAATATTTTTAAAATGTAGTACTCTTCAAGCGCTTTAGAACAATTAAAAGGCTGATCGACTTTTTCAGTTTCTTTTTTACTTTTGCGTAGTTTAAGGCGTGCGAATGTCGCGTCCGGGCCATTGGGAGATGCCCATATGGAATTGAAAATGGTCGAAAGCGGTCCAAAGGGAAAACATTCTTCCCTAACAACCTACACGGTTTTCCAACAAGAGTTGTTATTTTGAATCTCCCGGTATTTCGGTAGCTGTCACTTCTGAAGCTTTTATTCTTTGACATTTGACAAGTAGAAACTACGCCATTACTAATAAAAATGAATCGATACACGCTTCAACAACGCAATGAAATTATTAAAATTCATGAAGGAAAATGATCCGGAATTTCATCGAAAAATCATCTTGACTGATGAGGCCCATTTCCACTTCGGTGGCTACGTCAACAAGCAAAATTGTCGCATCTGGGGCTCGGAAAACCCAAGAGTTATTGTTGAGAAGCCTCTCCATCCTCATCGTGTGACAGTTTGGTGCGGTTTATGGTCCGGCGGAGTCATTGGACCTTACTTTTTTCGAAATGGAGGTTGGATCAACAGTTACGGTGAATGGATTGCGCTATCGAGAGATGATTAATGATTTTTTATGGTCGGAGTTGGATGGTATTGATCTGGACAACGTTTACTTTCAACATGACGGCGCTACGTGCCAAACAAGCAACGAAACCATTGCTCTTTTACAGCAAAAGTTTCCGGACCGTGTTATCTCTCGAAGAGGTGATCACAAATTGGCCACCGAGATCTTGTGATTTAACTCCTTATGACTTCTTCCTTTGGGGCCACGTGAAAGATAAGATCTACGCCAACAGCCCAGCGTCGATTCAAGACCTCAAACACAGAATTCTTGAGGCTATCGAGTACATTGGTTATGGAAAATTTCATGAAAAGGATATGGTCCTGTAAGCGTGGTCGTGGTGGCCATTTGGCTGATGTTGATTTTCATTATTAACGGCATACCTTCCTCTTTATTATGAAATAAACATCCGATCATTTATCTCAAAAAATGATATTTTCTTGTCAAATGTCGCACTTAGCAAAAACGTATTATAATTATATATATTATTGAACTTGTACGTGAAGTCGACAGCCTCTAATCTGCCGGCAATACTGTGGAATGCACTACATGATATGGAGGGTATAAAGGGTGATTTTTTAAGAGCTTGATAACTTTTTTTTTAAAAAAAACGCATAAAATTTGCAAAATCTCATCGGTTCTTTATTTGAAACGTTAGATTGGTCCATGACATTTACTTTTTGAAGATAATTTCATTTAAATGTTGACCGCGGCTGCGTCTTAGGTGGTCCATCCGCTTAGTCCAATTTTGGCATTTCCACTTTTTTGAGTAACAGAGACCCAATTGGTGCGAACGGCGACGAATCGAAAATTGGTGGTCATCATTAACACTGGCCGATACAGCTGCGATATTTTCTTCAGTTCGCACTCTACGTAAGCGTGTTGGTGGTTTAATGTCCAACAATGTAAATTTGGTGCGAAATTTAGTCACAATAGCCCGAATAGCCGCTTCAGTGGGTCGATTAAACTGACCATAAAAGGGAAGCGCGCAATGAACTTTCTTAACAGAGCACGCATTTTGATAATAAAATTCAATAATTTGCAAGCGTTGTTCGTTTGTAAGACGATTCATGATGAAATGTCAAAGCATACTGAGCATCTTTCTCTTTGACACCATGTCTGAAATCCCACGTGATCTGTCAAATACTAATGCATGAAAATCCTAACCTCAAAAAAATCACTCTTTATAAGATTCGGCCCGTTCAAATTTAATTCCTTTTTACTTGTTTTTTATTCTTTAGTTGATTTCAAACAAAAAATGTTCCACTCATGCCAAACACATCCAATTTCTTAGGTTAGGAAATTTAAATACTGGATACCCTAATATCTCGAACCAAGGGGCATGGGTCATAGAAATAAAATGACAAATGCATACATTCCCTAATAAAGACCCTATTAATGGGTCCGGAATGTTGCCTTGTCTGGTTCTCCCCTCTTTAAATTTCTAAATTTCTTTGTGTCTCGACTACCAGTCGCTTTGAGATTTACATAATTTTCCTGAAATTCTTTGGGTTTCGAATGTTTATGTGCCGAAGCAAATATTAGATGGCATCGATTGCATAAACTCAAAATGCTGCCTGCATTTTTCACACCACAATCGAATTACAGATTCATCTGATTTGAGTTTCACAACTTTTTTCCATCGTTCACCACAAAATACCCTCATGGAGGCAAATCATTGCCATTGAATAAATAATATCAGAAAAAAAACGGCAACAACCAAAAGTTTACATGGAAACTTTGAACTGTAGCAACCAGCAACTCTAAACCAGCAGTTGTTCGGCTGCTGCAGCTGATATAAGAGAGTGCAATTTTATTCAAAATAGCACGTACAGCAAATACTAAAACCACAACAAAAACAACAACATTAGAAAGACTTCAAACGAATCCATTCAAACTAAATAGTTTGAAAGTGGTAACGGAGCTACGGAGGAATGGCCAAAGGTGTGGGTGAAAGGAGAGATGGTAGTAAAACATTTTTTATATTTTTATTTTTATTTGTAAAAAAAATATAATTTAATGTGGCATTAAATACCATGACATGGACTCGTAGTGAAATACAACAATGCGGCAAAAAATCCCTCAACTGGTTGAGATTACTGCCACCTGCTTATATGTTCAATAAAAGGCTTTTATGCTGGCTACAAATGTGGCGAATTTCACTTTCACATAGAGACAGTGGTTTACGAACAGTCTTTAAAGATTTGTGAAAAAATTATTTTTTGTCGAAAAATTTGTTAGTCGTTTTCATATTTCCCGCATTTAAGGAAGTTCGTTTGAAGAACCTCCCAAAAAGTTGATAATATGTTAACATCCTGTAACATTTTAAGAATATCATTTTCACAAGTGAGTGGGAATTTTTTTTCGTATAAGGTCCCAGAGGTAAGATAACCGCTTAGCGCCCAGAAGGTCTCGGGTTCGAATCGTGCCTCGTGAAAGTCATTTTTTTTGTTTTTTATACCCTCCACCTCCAGGATGGGGGTTTACTAACTTTGTCATTCTGTTTGTAACACCTTGAACTATCGACCTGAGACCCTATAAAGTATATATATTCTTGATCGTCATAAAATTCTAAGACGATCTAGCCATGTCCGTCCGTCCGTCTGTTCGTCTGTTGAAAGCACGCTAGCATCTAAACGAAAGGAGCTAGAATGTTCAAATTTTCCATAAATGCGTCTTATAGTCGTAGATTGGTTGGGATTGAAATGGAGCGAAATCGACCCAAAGGGATAAATTTTTCCTTCACAAGGACTAAAAATACCCATAATAATCCCTAATATTTTAGCGTATTTAAGCATGTTTTTTGAATATGTCTGTTTATATTTGCTTGATATTTGGTACGCGCATTCCCCTTATAGCAAAAACGGGCACCATAAAGTGATTCTTATTTGTAGGGGGTGAAATGGGACAAAAAAGGGATAAGGGTACATATTAAACGACAACAGCTAGAAACACGAATTTGGTGTGTACATTCCTCTAATTGACTAGATACATAATATAAAAATATTTTTTCCAAATTCGTACTTTTAAGGGGTAAAATAGGAATAGAGGGATAAAAATGGTACCAACCAAACGGCTGTACCTAGAATAATGAAATTCGGTGTATACATTCTTCTAATTGCATAGACAAGTAAAATACACGGATTTTTCAAAATTCGTACTTTTTGGGGTTAAAATGAAAAAGGGGATAATAATAGTACCAATCCAATGACCGCAGCTAGAGTCATGAAATTCGGAGTATACATTCCTCTGAGTGTGTAGACACGGCAAATAAACTGATTTTTTCGAAATTCGTACTTTTTGGGGTTAAAATGAAAAAAGGGGATAACAATAGTACCAATAAAATGACCGCAGCTAGAGTCATGAAATTCGGAGTATACATTCCTCTGACTGCGTCGACACGGAAAATAGACGAATTTTTCGAAATTAGTACTTTCAAGGGATACAATGGTACAGTGGGATAAAAATAATACCAACTAAACGACTACAGCTAGAATGATAAAATTCTAATTGCGTACAAACGTCAAGGGGGTAAAAATGGTACCAACCAAATGGAATCATGGAATTCGGTGTATACATTCCTCTGACTGCATAGACACGCAAAATAAAAAGTTTTTTTTCCAAATTCGTACTTTTCTTTTACGGCAAAAATTGGTTGAATCATGATGTTAGCTTATTTTGCACTATGTACGTCTGATAATGTATTTTCAAATAGAATGGAAATACAACCAACTGTAGCACCCACTATCTACCAATATTTATGGCTTTGAAAATATTTTTGAAAATATAAATATAAGAATATTTATTTTTTGAATTGACGTATTGGTAGCATTACCTTATAAGCGTGGTTTGTAATAATTAAAATATTATATTTATTTATAAAACTAATTTTTCAATATTTGTATTTGTTTTGGTTTGGCTATATTAAAAAAATTATATTTTCCTGTAATATTACTGCACTTCTACGAAAACCGACAACCTCTGTAGAATGCAATCCATTTTTATCCCTTTTTCCTAATTTACCCCTTAAGAGTACGACTTTCTAAAATCTCTTTATTTTACTTGTCTACACAATTAGAGGGATGTACACACAGAATTTCATCATTCTAGCTGTAGCCGTTTAGTACCATTTTCATCCCTTTGTTCCCATGGTATCCCTTGGAAAAAAATCTTTTATTTTTCGTGTCTACGCAGTAAGAGGAATGTTTAATCCGAATTTCATGACTCTAATTGCGGTCATTTGGTTGGTACTATTTTTATCCCCTTCTTCCAATTTAACCCCAAAAAGTACTAATTTCGAAAAATCCGTTTATTTTACGTGTCTACGCAATCAGATGATTGTATACACCGAATTTCAATATTCTAGGTGCAGCCGTTTGGTTGGTACCATTTTTATTCCTCTATTCCCATTTTACCCCGAATTTTGTACGAATTTTGAAAAAGTACTTTTATATTATGTACCTACTCAATTTCGAGGATTGTACATACCAAATTTCGTATTTCTAGCTATTGTCGTTTGATAGGTACCATTTTTATCTCTTTTTGCCCAATTTCACCCCCTACAAATGAGAATCACTTTAATGGTGCACGTTTTTGTTACAGCGGGATGCGCATACCCAATATCAAGTAAGTACAAGCAGACATATTGAAAAAATATGCTTAAATACCAAGACTTCAAACTCTTCGGCAGTATGAATGTTGAAACATAGCTGCAAAAAACTGATGTTAAGACAGAAAAATTGCTGTAATAGCATAAAAGTGCCTGCTGATAGACAGGAAACACTTCCTGCTGTTAATGACAGACTTTTTTCTAAATGTACAATCATTTTAATCATTAAAGTACGTATTTTATAAATTATATTTATCCATCATTTTTCGCCTTAATAGTGGAATGCATATATCCATAAGGGATGAACGGGACAAAAAGGGATAAAAATGGTACCAAATAAAGTATTATAGCTAGAATCATGAAATTTGGCATGTAAATTTCTCTGACAATATAGAAGCGAAGTCAACTGGAATTTTTCGAAATTTGTACTTTTAAGGGGCGAGCTGGACAAAAAGGGATAAAAATGGTACCAATTTAAGTATTGCAGCTATATTCGTGAAAATCGATATCTACATTTCTCTGACTACGTAGACCTGCAATATAAATGTATTTTTCGAAATTTGTACTTATAAGGGGTGAGCGGGACAAAAATGGTACCAACTAAAGTATTACAGCTAGAGAAATTTGGTATGTAAATTCCTCTGATCATATAGAAGCGAAGTCAAATTGGATTTTTCGAAATTTTTACATTTAAGGGGCGAGCTGGACAAAAAGGGATAAAAATGGTACAAACTAAAGTGTCACAGCTAGAATCGTGACATTTGGTATGTAAATTCCTCTGACCATATAGAAGCGAAGAAAAATTGGATTTTTCGAAATTTGTACTTATTAGGGATGAGCTGATCAAATAGGGATAAAAATGGTACAAACTAAAGTATTACAGCTAGAATCTTGAGATTTGGTATATAAATTCCTCTGACCATATAAAGGGAGATTTTTTAAGAGCTTGATAACTTTTTTTTAAAAAAAAACGCATAAAATTTGCAAAATCTCATCGGTTCTTTATTTGAAACGTTAGATTGGTCCATGACATTTACTTTTTGAAGATAATTTCATTTAAATGTTGACCGCGGCTGCGTCTTAGGTGGTCCATCCGCTTAGTCCAATTTTGGCATTTCCACGTTTTTGAGTAACAGAGACCCAATTGGTGCGAACGGCGACGAATCGAAAATTGGTGGTCATCATTAACACTGGCCGATACAGCTGCGATATTTTCTTCAGTTCGCACTCTACGTAAGCGTGTTGGTGGTTTAATGTCCAACAATGTAAATTTGGTGCGAAATTTAGTCACAATAGCCCGAATAGCCGCTTCAGTGGGTCGATTAAACTGACCATAAAATGGAAGCGCGCAATGAACTTTCTTAACAGAGCACGCATTTTGATAATAAAATTCAATAATTTGCAAGCGTTGTTCGTTTGTAAGACGATTCATGATGAAATGTCAAAGCATACTGAGCATCTTTCTCTTTGACACCATGTCTGAAATCCCACGTGATCTGTCAAATACTAATGCATGAAAATCCTAACCTCAAAAAAATCACTCTTTAGAAGCGCAGTAAAATTGGATTGTTCGAAATTTGTACTTTTTAGGGGGTGGGCGGGACAAAAAGGGTGTCAATTTAAGTATTGCAGCTATAGTCGTGAAATTTGGAGTGTAAATACCTCTGACAACGCAGAAGAGCAAATTGATTTTTCGCAATTTTTACTTATAAGGAGTGAGGTGGATAAAAATGGTACCAACTAAGTATTGCAGCTATAGTATAGTCGTGAAATTTGGTATGTAAATTCCTTTGACCATGTAGAAGCGCCGTAAAATTGGATTCTTCGAATTTTGTACTTTTTAGGGGACAAAAAGGGTCCCAATTTAAGTATTGCAGTTATAATCGTGAAATTTGGATATTAAATTCCTCTGACAACATAGAAGTGGAAATCTAAATTGACTTTTCGAAATTTGTACTTATAAGTGGTGAGCGGGACAAAAAGGGATAACAATTGTTCCAACTAAATGGTGCTCGCTATAGTTGGGAAATTTGGTGTGTAAATTCCTCTGACAACACTGAAACGCAAATCTAAATGAATTTTTGGGAATTTGTACTTATAAAAATAGTACCATCTAAAATATTGCAGCTATATTCGTGAAATTGTGTGTGTGTAATTTCCTCTGACAACGTATCCTTGCAACACAAATGGATTTTCGACATTTTTACTTTTAAGGGGCGAGCGATACAAAAAGGGATAAAAATAGTACCAGCTTTAGCATTACAGTTGGCTATCAAAATGGTATTTTTTTTTCGAAATTTGTTATAATGTGTGAGCGGGAAAAAAGGAATAAAATGGTACCTACTAAAGTATTATAGCTAGAATCGTGAAATTTGGTATGTAAATTCCTCTCACCATATAGAAGCGTAATATAAATGCATTTTCGTACATTTAAGGGCTGAACGACACAAAAAGGGATCAAAATGTTGCAACTAGAATCGTGAAATTTGATACGTAAGCGCAGTCAAACTGGATTTGTCGAAATTTGTACTTTTTAAGGTGCGCGCGGGACATAAAGGGATAAAAATGGTGTACAACCCTTTAATTACGTGGATATTACAAAATTTGTACTTATAAGGAGGATGCAGGGCGACAAGGGATAAACGTGGTACCAAGTAAAGTATATGTTTTTAGGGGAAGCAAAAAACATGTTACCTATAGTAATTTTTCAAAATGTGTATTTTTTGGGAAAGAGGTTCAAAAAGTTATAAAGTAGTTGGCTGCATCTAGAAACATGGGGTCGAGGATATAAAAGGTTCTGGGGTTGTAATTTTTTGTTCAAAACTGGGTAGAAAATGGTAGAAAATTATACATACGAAGGGAGATCAGTTAAAATAGTGCACATAGACAAACACATTCCTTTGACTGTATATGAGTGATATCTAATAGGGGGTTTCCAAATTACTACTTCAGATTTATCTATATCCACCAAAATAAAATCAAATAAATACTATCCGAAAACAGAGACGAATAAAACTATTAACAAATAACTGGCTTTTTCGCGTACGAAGCAGTGGGTACTGCTAGTTATATATAGTTTCATTTGGGAAAAGCAGTTAAAACTTATTACACCCGCCACGTACATTTACGTTCAAATTCCCTAAACGACGAGTACATGTTCTGCTGAGGCAAATAAAATCAAAGAAAGCTACTTTGTTGGAAATTTACAATATTTAATTTTAATGTCAAGCTCGTTGCTGCTTGTGAGTGCATTTATTTTTGAGGACATCAAAATAAATTATAACCACGATGACAGCGTCGTGAATTACACTTTACATTTGATTATTTACGATGGGGCAGATGCGGATGATGATGGCGACGATGGTAATGATGAGTTGTAGTAAATAGCATTGAAAATTGAGAATTTTCGCAAACAGCAAAATATAATAATAATGTATGTAGAATATGCATATATGTATGTATATAGGGTCGTATCGAGTTAATCCTGAAATTGGGGTTCCTTGTAATGGATAGAAATTGGGGGAGTGCTTCTAAACCACTGTTGCTATGTGAAATCTGCAATATTTCATTTCATTTATTAAGTTTATGGACAATAAAGTGGTATACGAACTTTGTCATTCCGTTTGTAACACCTTATCGACCTGAGACCCTATAAAGTATATGGGACATTTCACGACAAACCGGACAGTTCAAAAAATATTTTTGATTTCTTCTATATTTTTAAATTTTTTAGTACCCACTAAAAACAGCCCCTGGTATACTTTGAGTTTTTTCTGATTACTGGTTAAAAAGATAAAGCTTTTTTAAAAAATCGTAAAATAGTAGTTCTTTTTTTAGTCTTTTGCTCATAACTTCGTCAATAATGGCCCGAATTGGATATTCTATTTTTTAGTATTTTTGTTTTTTTGAAATACTTTTCAGAAAAATATTGAAAAAAATATCCACATTGTTTTTGCGTACAAATTTTGATTTTTTAAATTAAAACTTTATTTTTTAATTGTTTGTACTCCTAGATTTTCTCGAATTATCTTTTATTTAAACATCTATTTATTCTGTAAAATTTGAGTCTTGGTTTTTTAATGTTTTGAAAATTTGGAAAACCAAAAATAAATTAAAACCTTACTTTTTTTAATTGTTTATACTCTTCGATTTTCTCGAAAAAAAAAAAAAAAATATTTAAACATCTATTAATCTGTAAATTTCGAGGCTTGGTTGAAAGTGGGCCTTACTATATTTTCTAATTTTGTTCGTGTTGCCAAATTTTCAAAAAATTATTATAGTCGTAGATTGGTTAGGATTGCTACTGGGCGAAATCGGTCCAAGGGGAAACATTTTTCCCTCACAAGGACTAAGAATACCCATAATAACCCCTAACATTTTAGTGAATTTAAACATTATTTTTAATATATCTGCTTGAACTTATTTGATATTGGGTATGCGCATTCCCCCGATAACAAAAAGCGCACCATAAAGTGCTTCTTATTCGTAGGGGGTGAAATGGGGCAAAAAGGGATAAAAATGGTACCTATCAAACGACAGCAGCTAGAAACACGAAATTTGGTGGGTACATTCCTCTGATTGAGTAGATACATAATATAAAAGTATTTTATTTAGAATTCGTACTTTTAAGGGGTAAAATGGGAAAAGAGGGATAAAATTGGTACAAATCAAACGGCTGCACATACAGTAATGAAATTCGGTGTACACTAGGGCGTACCTCAAAAAAAAAGTTCGCCGTACACCTTCGAATATGAAGTATTATTGAAAGGTAGTTTCAAAAAAAAAAATTTTATTTTTTTATGCCGAACGTAGGGGTCGCGCTTTTACATTTTTCTATATAACTTGTATTTATAAACGGATTTTAAAGTGTGATACATCGATGTTTTTGTCTCGACGAGGCCGATTTTTTTGTCTTTGAAGTCATTGAGCTCAAGCACCCCCTTCTGGTACTTACCCATCATTTCTCAGTTGCTACTACCCTAATGTACCACTCTAATAATCGAAAATTAAAGCTCGCATAAAATCATGAATCATGTTTGAGCTCAATGACTTCAAAGACAAAAAAATCGGACAAAAACATCGATGTATCACACTTTAAAATCCGTTTATAAATGCAGAAGTTATATAGAAAAATGTAAAAGCGCGACCCCTACGTTCGGCATAAAAAAATAAAAAAAATTTTTTTGAAACTACCTTTCAATAATACTTCATATTCGAAGGTGTACGGCGAACTTTTTTTTTTACTTGTAACCTGGTACGCTCTAGTGTACACATTCCTCTGATTGTGTAGACACGTAAAAAAAGAGCTTTTTCAAAATTCGTACTTTTTGGTTGAAATGGAAAAAGGGGATACAAATTGTACCAACCAAATGGCCACTGCTAGTGTCATGAAATTCGGAGTATACATTCCTCTGACTGCGTGGACTCGAAAAATTAAAAAGGTCTTCAAATTCGTACTTTCAAGGGATAAAAATGGTACCAACTAAACGGCTACAGCTAGAATGATGAAATACGGTGTGTACAATGTACACTGTACATCCCTCTAATTGCATAGACACGTTAAATAAAGATATTCTAGAAAGTCGTACTTTTAAGGGGGTAAAAAGTGAAAAGGGCATAAAATTGGTACCAACCAAATGACCGCAGCTAGAATCATGGAACTCAGTGTGCACAAAATTCTAATTTTTTATTTTTTTTTTGTATCACGAAGTTAGGTTATCTTGCACTGTGAACGTGAGAGATAATGTATTTAGAAATGTTGTACTTTTGGAATTAAAGTAGCATGGAAATACAACCAACTGTAGTATTTAAGCTTTTTTGACGATTGCTGTCTTATATGGGCTGGTTAAATTGTAAGGGCCGATGTTGAACCGATGTGAACCAAAGCTAAACGTCAAGTTTTTTTTCTGAATTTCATTTGACATTTCTCAATTTCAGACTAACTCAATTTGAACCATGGAAAGATACACAATCGAGCGACG